>JAPMOQ010052495.1:639287-706612 GCA_026543055.1 Argiope trifasciata
TAGGAAAACTAAAGACATGCGATGGTTCGACGAAAATAGAAAATATTAAAAGATCACTGATGATGTACTTAAGGATCATAATCTTTCAAATAATTTAAGTAATTTTCAAAACCAATAAAAATGTTGGCTTTTTGGAACTTTTCAGAAGTTTTCAATTTAGAGAATTTACAATGGAATAGTGTTTTTAAAATATTCTTCCGAAAATGGAGAATGGTAGCAGTCAGGCGATCATCGATGATATAAATGAAGGTTAAAAGCTTTTATATGAAAGAAGTATGAAAAAATGAAGCAATAGTTTTCACTTGAAATCAGTTCGTTTATTTTATTATTTTAAATGTTCTTTTTTTTTAGATTTTATAAAACCAGTATTTAGTAATGATTTCTTAAAGTCAATTTTGAAAAATATTATTGGCAATTTATATAAATCCAATGCATTTCCACTTATTAGAATTTGGCTTAATAACACAAAGTTTGGTTTTAATACTCAGACCTTTAAGTGGAAACAAACTTAGATTGGTCTTCCGTCTGGTTTATTAACTTTTTTTATGTTTTAAAACTTGGGCGGAAAAAGATCAGACTTATTTCCCAAAAAGGAACATAAGCAGGAAGAGTAATATTTCAAGGGATCTTCGAGAAAAACTTGGATTTATACCTTTTTTCGAAATTCTGCTTGAAGAGCTTGCGTCAACCATAAATCCACCAATCCGAATGAAGACCTTTGCTGATCTATTCAGTTACAGAAAGAAGAGAAGGAAAAAAATCTTAAGATTCTTTATATCATTCTAAATGACCCCCCACCAAAAAAAATCCTAATGGATATGGAGAAATTTCGAGATTTTTAAAGTGGAGGAATTGAGTTAGTTATGAACCGAGTTTTGTGAAGTGGAAATATCAGAAGTTAAAAGAAAAAGAATTTCGAATAAATGCTAAAGAGCTCATTTTTCTATTTTTACTGTCATCAGCAGTTAACAGAAAGATTTCTAAAAATAAGATTTTTTTTTCTCACTGTACAATAATGCATCTCTATTATTCTTTCTTCAGATTAACTTGCTGTTATTTAAAACCTTATGCAGGTGAAATACATTTTTTATTATTATTTTTGTAATATGCATTTAATGGTGTATATTATCATTAGTCAATTTATCTTCCATATTCTTTCCCATTATGAGTATTTTATAAGGATTATTATTTTCAAATTCCTTATAAAATAATAATAAATAGAATATGTAAAAACATATTTTTATGTTTCTTTGTATAATAATCCAGAAGAAAAATTTGATAAATATAACATCATCTTCAGATAGGCATACTTTCTGTGAATTGTGGGATGCAGATGTTTGCAATATACAAGGACTGCAACTCTGTATAGGCAGATTATTACATCAAATGCTATAAAAATGGTTTTTTTGTTATTATTAGGGCATCATTATCGTGGAGCAAAAGCAAAATTTTGCTTAATTTGTTTTAATTTTTTTATTTATTAAAAATATTGAGACATATTGCTTCGAAATGTAAACTTTAATCCTTAAATCGCGTACAATATACAGTACATTATGCATCATCACGAGTGTTATAAATACCTTTTTAATTCCCTTTAATTTAATATTTAGCCCTTTTGGGTACCTTTGACATATCAGACATTTCCATAGTTTGTTTAAATTTATGTTTACATTTTTTTCCAATTCTAATTAGCTTAAGTTATCTCAATATAACTCAGGAGTATATATTCTGAATAATAATAAATAAATGAATTCTTACGCAAACAGTTACTGCCTTAAAATAATAGTAATATAATAATAATATAAAGCAGCAATATATATTCTGAATAATAAGAAAGAAATGAATTCTTTCGTAAACAGTTACTGCCTTCACATGTTCAAAAAATTAAATGCACTTCAAATAAAAAAGTGGTTAAAAATAAATTTACAGTTAAAGGTTTAAAAGAGACAAAATTTTGTATCACATAGATACTTTTATACTATTTTAGAGTACAGTTTAACGATGACTATTGATTTCATGTAGATCGTACAATAAGAGAATTCGCACTGATAAAATCATAGCTTTTCAAATTCTTATCAAAACAAATTACTTAATTTGTTATTGATTATCGATCGAAAACACATTATACAAATTAGTAAATTAAAAGGACTTCATTCCATTAAAAGTTGAAGAAGTATCACTTTAAAAAATTAAAAACATGTCACTTTACACTTAGCCATTGTATCGACGAAAACAGCTTTCGAAGTTTTTGTTTTATTCAGAAATATGCATCTATGTACAATTATTGAATGATTGAATGCTGCAAAAAAAGATGAGACAGATGCTATTTGTCAAAAAAAAATTTAACTAATTTTTTATTTATATAGACGAATTACAACAATTCTACTCCATTAATTATGGAAAATCGTAGCATGAAATACAGCAACGTATCAAAAATTGATGTAGTTTCAGGAACATGGATAAAAATAATTGTAAAGGTTTTTGGTGTATGTAAACATTGCCGGTCACTTAATGTGAAATTATACTTAAGGAACATTTGTTCACTATACAGTATAATATTGCATATATCATTCATTTACTGTCTGTCTGCCCTATTCTCAAGTCCCAAACAATTCTCTTCGAAACGCACATTGGCTGATATTCTATCTATCTCTTTTAGTGTGATTATATGGCATCAAATTCAATTGAATTCAAGAGATTTTTATGAATTCTATACATTTGTGAGAGAAAAGATGCCGAAAGATATTTTATATTGCAACAGAAAAGAAAGAATTATTATTAATGCGATTGTCTTGACAACATTTTTATTTCCAGTAATTATTGCAAGCGCCATGATATTTGCTTTTATCTACCAGCGCTTGGAAACATACGCAAATTTTTGGCTACTGAATAATATACCTGGAAACAAGTGTTTGGAAACTTTTCAAGTGTTTCTAAGCATGATTGTTTTCTTTACTGCAAAATTTTTGGTACCTCTATTATCAGTTGTTGTGTACAGCACATTCTGCAGCAGATTTTCGATTGCTATAGCATGTCAGATTAAAAATATGCAATCCAGCGTACATACCGAATCATTCCCTGAAGAAATTAAGCTGTATCGAAAAATTTTAGAATGTTGCAGATTATTCAACAATTGCGGAAAATTTACCATTTTTTTGCTAATTTCTATGTTTTGCTCTGGATTGTACACTGGACTTGGAATAGCATTACGGCGATATCATACTATACGAAATATTGCCTTGAAAGTTGAATCAATTTTTACTATAACTGCATGTATCTTTGCTATTACATGTCTTTTGGCATATGGATCACAGATATCGACTGCAACTATTGAAGCTAAATACATAATCAGACAAATGTATGAAGACGATTTACTGGAAAGTCATCCATTATCACTGAAGCAAACGATGCTACTTAAAAGTTTAGCTGACTCCGAACCCTTATATTTAACAGCTTATGATTTTTTCCGAATAGACAAAAGTATGATACTTACTTTATTTGGAACAACCATAAGTTTCTGTATACTTATAATGAATTTAAAAACTGTCGATTTGGACGATTTTAACATATGAACAGATTAAAAGACTAATTCTTAAAATGAGTTGGTAACAGTGCGTTTGTTTACATAACTCATTTGATGTTTTTAATCGAATGAAATAAGGACAAGTACAGAAAAATGAGCCTGGTTTAAAAAAATCATATTTTCGAAACTACTGCACATTTCACAATGCATGATACATGAATGTAACGAGAAATATACCGTTTATTTTCAGTTACAAATGACCGATATGTGGCAATTTTGTTACCAATCATACGTCCAATCTGCAATACAGTTTGTAGCATTTTGTTTTGTCTATTATCTATACTTATAATAAATCTCAATGTGTGTGCGTGTGCGTGCGTGTGTGTGTGTGTGTGCTGGCGCTCTACAGGCCAGACCGTTGGACCTACAGCTACCAAATTTGGTACATGTATACCTTGGACGTCCGGAATGTGCACCTCGGAGCCCTTTTTTCGAATTTTTAATTAGAATTTGAAGTAATTAAAATTTAAGCAAAATTTCGACGTTTTCCCGCCATAACTTCCGAAAATATTATTGTACAAGCATGATCTTTATATCAATTTAAAGATAAAAAAATTAGCTTTCTAACGGTATCAGTGTTTTTAATGTATAACTTAAGCTTCCATTTTTAACGAATTTTTAAAGAAATATTTTAACTATGTTTTTTATCACGTGACTGGATAAAATAAACGAAAACAATGCCGGAAGTTCAAATTAAAAAAAAAAACCTATCATCGCAAAATAAATCTACAGAAATGCAACTGTCAGCACGTGACTAGATAAAATAAAATAAATATAAAATGTGATATTTTCTTTAAAAAATAAATGCAAAGCAAAGCAATATCTATATCATTAAGTCAATAAATCTTCTTTATTTAGGGTAAACCTGATTGAATTTAAACAGGATATGCATTGAAGTCCCGACTCAATGGCATATTTATGTAATCGTTTGCAATATCTGAATCATTAATTCAATACTTTTTTTCCCTTCCTCGCTTTCTTTAAAAAAACATATTTAATATTTTGGCAACATCATCGAAATTTTTTTTTTAATATTTTGGAAGCATACCCGATGGTTCAAACTGACTGATTTATAAAATTAAAGAATACTTCCGTCCATCATCTTAAAGAAAATATTAATTTCAGGCCAATCAATGCCAGAAATTATTTCAAGGCTAATGAATATGTGATTTAATTGAAAATTTTAGAACGCATTACTCATGGCGAACCAGCTGGTCGCCAAAGGCGGCTAGTATGACATAATTCTACAAAATGAAATCATCGAAACGAGACAATATTTTTTTACCACCAGTGCTGAAAACAGTGCCATATTTGTACTGCACTCAGAACTATTGACAAAGTGATACCACTAAATCTTTGGAACGAACTAGATTACAGGCTAGACGCATGCCGGGAAATAAGAGGGTCAAGCATTAAACATTTGTAACTGAAAAAAAAAAAACAGTATATTTCTTTTTAATTCATGTATCATGCATTGTAATATTTGCAATAATTTCGAAAATATGATTCTTTAAAATCGGGGTCATCATTTATGCTCACCCCTGTATTTTAGATAATGAGTGAGGAGAAAAGATTTGCTATTAAGCGATATCAACACTTAAATGAATCTAATTATTTTCACTAGTTGTTCCAAAATTATGGTATTTGATTTATTCGATTATGAATTAAAAAGATCTTTACTAGACATTATTAAATTGAATTTATTTCTGACTTATAAACAGTTCACTAAATTAATTGATATTATGAAATTAAAATATCTCACTCACAGGAAGTAATTAAATGTAATTAAAAAGTATTAATTTTATATATTTATCAATTAATTATAATAAAGCCTGATTTTAATTGGATTTCAAATCATCACGGTTGGATCATTTTTTCTCAATTATTATGATTTTACTTTACGAAATTTGTTGCTATAAATTTTCATCTTGAAATTTTTTAAATTTCATTTCAGTAAGAAAAGTTCAAATCGTTCAAAAACTTATTTGTAGAGAAGAATAAGTAAAAGTTGATATAACTGCCATGGCATTTAAACCATCGAAAATGGTATTTAAAATATAAATATTATTTATTAAATTATTAAAGTAAGTATTTTATTGTATATACAATTATTTGTTAATTCCTATATAGATTTTATAAAACAAATGTATGTATATAATCAAGAAAAGCCATAGAAACCAATGATTGATAAGATTGCTCAATGTTTTGTGAAATGAAAAATGTAACTCAAAAATAATTCATATAATAATTACAAAATCATTAAAGTATGTTTTCTGTATCTCATTTTGTATCCTTTTTTTCTGTGTTCTTCTCCTGCGTTTGTTTAAAGATCTCGCAAAAAGAAAGTGTTTGAAAAAAAATTCGAGTACGTTCTATGAAATATCGCACAGATTTTAAACCATTTAATTATTTATAATTTAATAATTATTAATATTTTCTTATTATTATTTTATTTCTTTACATGTAACTACCATAAGAACATATGTATTTGCTTTTTCATTGGACCACCAAGAATAAACTTAAACTAGCCTTTGAAAGACAAGAATAACGGTGCTCATTATAAATATATATATAATCAAAATTTCATAGTATCGGATTGTTTTTAACTGGATTGTTTAGTATCACCTTTCAGAGTATTAAAATGATAATCAGAAACAACTTACGTATATTTTAATTATATATATTTTAATTCCTATTTAAAATATAATCATCTCCATGCTTTTGAGAAATGCTTAAACGATTTAAAAATTCATGTTTTGCTTAAATGCTTCGACACATTTAAACAAATCTGTTTTACCCACTCAAAGTGGTACATGTTTTGGAGACCATCTCACAAGGGGAAATTCCTGACTACTGATAATCGTAATTTATTATTATAGTATATACGGTAAGTTACACGTATTTTTTGGCCCCGATATTCTTTGGGTTTACGATGCGTAATCTATCTCAAATAGATTAAATATTGAAAAAAGGATACACGTGAATGTATGTAGATTTAAGAACTCAGGATAAATATAATATCCTGATCATACAA
Source organism: Argiope trifasciata (assembly GCA_026543055.1). Classification (NCBI taxonomy): domain Eukaryota; kingdom Metazoa; phylum Arthropoda; class Arachnida; order Araneae; family Araneidae; genus Argiope; species Argiope trifasciata. The sequence continues at coordinate 645,905 of JAPMOQ010052495.1, forward strand.
CTATACAAAAATATATTCGAATCTAGTGATTAATAAAATTTATTATCATTTAATAAGTCGAAATAAATTTAGGAAGGTTTAATAAGTATATTAAATTGCTTGTTAGGTAAGATGGTTACTGTGAGACGTTCTGGTTCATTATTACTTGAAATAACTCTGAAAAGGATTTTGATATTTCAGAGAATTTTAAACGAGTGAAATGTTCTCGAATTTTAAGAATTCTTTAAGAATTTTTTTCTTTGTGGCTATCCAATATTTCTTCTTTTTTGTATTAATAGTTTTACTTTTTCTTCTGAAAATAAGATTCAACACAAAAATAATCATGTTTCGATGGTATCAGTTTTCTATTAAGGACGTCTATATCTAAGAAATTTCCATATTTTCTACCTGAAAGTAATATACTAATCACACATTGAAAGTTTTTAAAAAGAAGACCATGTATTAAATTTTAAGTCACTATATTCTAGTACATGACTCGTTTCATGTTTTTACAAATGTTTAAACTGTAAATTGATATTAGCAATAAATTTTTGAAATAAACTTTGGAATATTTTTATGAAATAGTGGCAGTATATACTTTTCAGACAATTGATAGGATACAAATATATTTTAAAAATATTTTTATTTTTGATACCATTAATACTTTATTATTTAATTATATTCTGTAAATGAGTTAGCAAAATTACTGATTGTATAGCGATGGCAAACAAATGTAACAGTACAATTGCACGCAATGTTTCATTTATATTATAGTTGGAGTGATATTCTTCTATATGTTTTCTTAAAATAATATTTCTTTTACCTAAAATAGTAATGTTCAATGGTTTTAAAATGTAAATTTTAAAAATAAAATGGATAAGCTTGTAATTTGTGTATTCTACTAAAATTTTTATTTATCCTAAATCATGAACATCTCACATTTTAAATTTCGTTCATTGAAGTACATAACGTTGTTAATGAAAAATCATTCTCATAAAAGGTGAGCAGCATATAAATTTTTACTGTCATTGGTATTTATTTAATTGTTGTATTTAATAAAAATCCGTTTCGTTAGACATTTTCAATGTACTGGATTGTACAAGTAGCAAATAAAACTATTTTCAATTTAATATTTTCCAGAAAAATTAGAAATAATTGTATGGTTGTAATATACCATTTTAATTTATCTAAGATTGAAATAAAATTGTTTTTTAAAAGTGATCTACACCAGGAATACACAAGAAGCTAAAACCCTTGCTATTTAACCCTTTGAAGAATAGTTCCTCTCAGGCACTATTCATGACGGTGCATCATCATCACTTTAATTTTGGTTATTAAAAATATTTGCAAAATAATAAGAAGATGTATATTAATTATTCCGAAAAATTCGTCTTAAAACAATTTTACATATTTATTTTTTGGTGCAATAAATAATTTGCTGTATTATGTGAATTATTGTGCATTAATTTACTTTTCCGAGAGAAAAAAGTAGAATACCTTTAAAGTATAACATTTCAAAGGAGTTAGATTGTTAATTATTGCCACAGAAAGTTTACAGATAAGTTATAATTTAATTTTTATAAATATTTCTGTAATACAGCTTTTAAGAAAATAGATTATTTAATTGCAAGATTTTACATCGCGTAAAAAATGAATTATGTTATTTATCTTTTCATATTTAAGTAAATGATGCAGTATGATCTGAATCTTTCATTCGACAAATCAAATCTCTATTTCAGTCTCGTATTTAAATTTTAATGAAAGAAAATAAATTAAAGAATTTTCCAATTTTTTTTATGAATTAAAGTATTTTCCAAAACAGCACTATGGTGATTATTTACATAAACGTGCTGTTTACTTTAAAATATTTACAATTCATTTTGCTTTTTGTAGTTTCGTTTGTTCAATTTCCTTTTGAAAGTGTCTTCACAACATTTTCAATATATCAAAAACATTTTTCAATAGTAATATATGCGTATATTATAAGAAAAAATTAATCAAGAATCTTGTTGGGTTCCTAAAATTGTCTTTATTTGTGATAATTTTGCTAAGATAGGCAATAACATAAAATTTAATTCTATATTATTAAATCTAAATTTGATGTTAGCATTTTTATACATCTTGAAATTTTCTTCAATCACTTTATATATTCAAGTTACATTTTATTCTTAAATATATCTTCTAAATGGTTACAAAATCAAAAATGTAAATAATCTCATCAGTAGGTATCTTCTGATTAAAGTATTCGTTGTGAATCAATTAAAGTGAACGTAGTTTCTTTTTTCAAAATAATTGTGTGCAATGTTCTTACTGCAGCTCGTGAAGTGAGTAATAAATCTAAGAATATTCCAAAGTTTATTTTTTAAATAATCCTCCTGGTGGTTTGCGGGGTAATATTTGTATACTGTATTCTTTTGTAGCGAGTGAACAGAACAGGGCTTGGAAAACCAATTTTTTTTATTCGGGAAATCCTCTAGGTGAGCTGTGAGGTAATGATTGTGCGCAATGCTTTTATTACAACGTGTGAAGCGAGCAGTATTTGAGTAACAAAACTAATAATCTTCCTGGTTTTCAGCAATCCTTCTGGCAGCTTGCGAGGTAATATTTGCATGGAATATTCTTATTACAGCGAGTGAAGAAATATGATTTGAGCAATACATATAAGGATCTTCTTGGATTTTTAGAAATTCTTGTGGAAGAGGGTTGAGAGTAGGGAGTAGAATCCTATGATGTGAAATATTTATATTAGGTTACAATGGATTACAACAATTAATTACCAAATATGTTAAGCAAACATATTGATAAACACTGGAGAGTGCACTGTTAGATGAATTATCGAGGAATCAGAATATAACATGAAAGGTACTGTGTATGTCATTTAATATGTGCCTGCCCTTACTCTGTGATATAATAACAAATATTTTGAAATTCTGCATTTCAAAATTAAGCTGGAAAGTGGAAAATAGCATGCCTTAATACTTGCACAAAAACATCAACAATTAATATTTTTAACAAATACGGTGCAAAATAAAATATTACACTTTACATGATTGTAAATGAACTGAGAATTCAAACCGTTGTGATATTTTATCAGTTCATGTTCTCCAAATCAACTCGATTCAATTCCATTATTAAAACACAAAATGTCACTGCCGTACCAAAGAGGCTCAGAATTTGGGTCTTTCCAAGGCGGAAAAAACCGCCAGCTGTGAAATAAAAAGGCTCAATTTCACTTAAAGATTTCACTATCAATAGTTTTCTATAAGAAATAATAGAACGTTTAAGAAGCATCTGCTGATAAGTTTTCTGAAATATAGTTCTTGTTTCAGACATTGCAGCTGGAACTTTTGACGCAGAAGTTAAAAAAACAAAAACTGAAACTATACATACTGCAATCGTAATGGTAGCTTCAACGGGCACTATATTTTTCGGTGTAGGTTGTGTTTGATCCAAAGCTATACCAATACCAACATATAATTCTCCACAATATTAAAATGTCAGTAGTAATGCAATTCCTTTAAAACAATGTTCAAAACATTTGCAGCATTTGATGATACGGTTGTAGAGCTGCAATTCATTGTCAAAGCAGTCTGAAGAAATGCCGTATTTTAATAGTTTATTTTGTTTCTGAATAGCTTTGGGTAGCTTGTAACTGAATAAGCCATATATAGTGATTGTTAAAGACGGAATCAAAAATCTTGACGAAAAGTACATTAGCATACATATGAAAGTCATTGCTATCGCTAAAGGCTTATTTTTAGAAAAAGAGTGACCTAATAACCAAAACTTAATGTAACTTTCTGACCAATTAAAGATAATCTGAGAAATTATGATAAACGAAACTAGTACTGGAAATAAAAACGCTAACGAAAGGGTCACTTTAATGGCAGACTTTTCTTGCTTATCAAAGAGCAAAATGTTTCTTCGGCAGCTTTTTAAAGAAACATAAAATATTCGAAATTTGTTTGATTGTAATCGAATTTGGTGCCATAAAATGACACTAAAAGAGCCTGTCATTATATCAATTAAAGCGCGTTTTATGAAGATGGAATCTTCACTAATTATAATAGCAGCCACACTGTAAACAAATGACACATGTAAATAAATACTGGCGACTGAAATTAAATTCATTGCATATGAGCGCCTCTTGCCTAGTCCTATGAAGTATATGGCCAACTGAATCCAGGAGTCTTCAACCAAGTTTTCAAGAGAATATTTCTTAGAAAATGATTTTATGTTGGTCATATTATTATAGAAATAAAATTTTATCAAATATTGCATATAAATCTTACTTTTGATTGATTAAAAGTATGAGGCAGTGAACAATTTTTCAAAAATTATTTGTAGAAAGTCGAAGTTTCTGAAGAAGGTTGTAAGATATAGTAAAAATATTATTTGAATGCCCCTACATTACATATATAATATATTAACTTGAAATAAAGAAGAAACACAAATAACCCTGTTGCTGATGAAGGTATGAGAACAGCGATATTTATTTAAAAAAAAACAAGAAAGCCATAGAAATAGCTTGATATAATCGTAAACTGTGTTCTAAAGTTTTAATAAACTTTCCCCTCTTCAGTTGAAACGGTACTATTATCTAATTATATTCACTATTTAATCAATAACTTACATGGAGAAGAAACTCTTGGAACAAAAGATGCACTTTTATGAGATCAATTCAATAATTCACTACATATATTAAGTCCTTTATCAAAGATTTTTCATAGTAAACGATAATAAATTATTTCTGCCTTTCCAAAAAATAATGCAACGAAATTATAATCCTTTTCAATTGCCTTTTCAATACTTTGAAAAAAGTGAGAGGAAAAAAACACTCTCTCATCATCAATTTTTGCTTTAAAAGTCAATATCCATTTTCTTTACCTTAAACAAACAACGATTTGTCAAAATGTGACAACATAAGAAAAAAAAAATCATTAAAATATAAAAATAATATCTGGTAATAAAATTGTTGATTCAACTGAAGGATGAGGGACCATAGTAAATAAAATCCAATATTTAATCCTGTCTTAACTCTATCTCCTGTTCAGGATTTCAGGATTGTGGATTTTAGATCCTTTTCTTGTGGAGATAAGCTGCTTACGTCACCCCACTACCCATGTAACCGACATTGATCAATAATTTTGAAGTTAGTGTGATATGAAAATTTGAAAGCAGATTGCAGGTGTCTAGTTTTTTTTCCTATGTACAAGGAACTGGTGGATGACTGTTATATTTGTTGGAGTCAAAGCCCTTGTAGTGATATCAAAGTTTGAAATATGATAGATTCAGCTTTTTATGCCATCAAAGTGACTTGATATTGTAGATGTTACGGTAAATATAAATATTTTATTACCATTTACTATTCACAATCACTACTACACTTACTGGTGATTATAAATAAACAACATAATTATGAATGGTCATTAGCAATTATACAAAATAAATTATTACATTTATCCTTATGTACTATATAAAATAAAAAGGACTCGATGTTTTAAATAGAATTTAGTAGCTACTAAATTATTTCCTAACATCACATAGACAGTTTTAATTCTGGAATTCGATTACATAATTGTTGATTTAACCGAAGTATGAGGGACCGTAATAAATAAAACTAAATATTTATTCTTGCCTTCATTCGATTTCTTGTTCTGGGTTTTAAACCGTTTCTTTCGGAGAAAAACCGCTAATGTGGCCCTCTTGCACTCCTAACTGACATGTATCAATAATTTTGAAATTGATTTGTTTGATATGGAATCTTTGATTGCAGAGCTTGGTAGTTTCTCTTCTATATATGAGGGATTGGTGAATTCTAGACTTTAATTTGAACAATGCAAAAATAATAAAGAAATAACATTTTTTAATATTGCATTCTTCAATTTTGCTTGCTAAATTTTAACAGTTATTAACATTAGAATAATTCCGTAATATCTAAACGAAGTAAATATTGATTAAAAGATTGTTTATATTTTATCATAAGATTTTTCCAATATTTAACATTTTAAATATATTTGGTAACTACATAATTTCCAGAATGTATTTTCTATAGAATGAATGCATTAAATGTCAGTGACAAAAAGTTTTCAGCTGTTATGGTATTGCAGCTTGACGATGCTGGGATTGATTCAGATGTTATTGTCATAAGAGTGAATTTAATCTGATAAATTTGTTAAATCCGGAGATTATGTATAATTATAGGTTATTAGAAATAATTATTGGTAATTATATATAATTATTAATTTATTGCATCTATCGCGACATATGTTTAGAATCAAAATGACTTAATATTTGCAACAGTATAAGCTGACTTAATATTTTTACATTCTTCTTTACCATTCCATGAATACCTTTAATCCGTTGTTGAAGACATGAATCCTCACTAGAAGTCAGAGCCATGAAGTCAAAATGATGCCGTTGTTATTTCTCTTTTTTGTGTTTTGCAAACTGAATTGGAGTTTATTTTGTAAAAACAATATATTTTAGAAATCATGTAATTACCAAAATTATTAAAAATGTTAAATGTTGGAAATATATTATAAGAAATATATAAACAATCTTCTCTGAGTACTTACTTCGTTTAGTTATTACAAAACTATTCTAATGTTAAGAACTGTTAAAATTTAGCTATCAAAAACGAAGAGTACAATATTTAAAAACAATTATACGCACGTGTTCATACTTTGACTTTTGCTAACATACAGCTGAAAGAACAAATTGATGGTATGAAATTAGATTATTATATTCGAAGACAAAATACCACATGATAGTCAGAGTTAATGAAGAACGTAGGGTCATTGACTCCCGTCCTCAGATACGGTGTAACTATACATATCAGCTTATCAATTGGTTTGTGTGTCTAAACCGAATGATTTTAATGTCATAATTCCATTATATACTTTCCAAATCAACTCTCTTCAATTGCATTAACAAAATGCAGAAGGACAATGCAGTGCCAAACAAACTAAGTATCAATCCCTTGTTGACTTGAAGAATATCCCAAGCTGTCAGATGAAAGATTTCTACTTCCTCCAGTGTCTTCAGAAGCATGATGTTCTTCAAAGAAATTGATTTATTTTCCAAAACGATATGTTGGTAACGTTCCCGGGCCATATTTCTAGTTTCGCTCGTTGCAGTCGATATTGAGGATGCAAATACAAGAAGCAAGACAACGGAGAAAATGCACCCAGCTATTATAAAAATGAATTCAATGATTTGCACTTCATTTGTATGTATATGTTGACGCAAAGCAATTCCGAGTCCTGTGTACAAAGAACTGCAGTAGGAGAAGAGTAGAAGAAACATTGTTACTTTAAAACAATTGTTAAATAATTTGCAACCATGTAATATGCTGTTGTAAAATTTGATATTCAGAGCAAACGCATCTGTAAAAATGGTGTTTTTCAGTATTTCATTTTGAACAAGTATCGCCTTTGACAATTTATGGCTATAAACTGCATAAATAGTTGCTGCCAAGGATGGTACAAAAAATTTAGCGGAAAAATATACGATCATGCATATGAAGATTAACATCGGTTTCAAAGTTGGATACTCATATAAATGATAACGCATTAGCCAAAAAGTAGCATACTCTTTGTTTCCATTCTGAATGACAAAAGAAATAGCTGGAATTGCAAATGTCAATGGAAAGAAAATGCTTAAAAAGACAGCCATTTTAAAAATAAGCCTCTCTTTCTTGCTAAATCGCATATAATCCCTTGGAATTATTGTCATATGAGAAACGAATTCTCGTATTTTACTTGACTGGAATTGAATGTGATACCATAAGATTATACTAAACGATGAGGACATTAAATCTGATAAAGTTCGTTTTGTAGAAAAAGAGCTTCCAAATATTAAAATAGCGGCTAAGCTATAAAAGAATGTAATGTGCACAATTATACTACTAGCAGAGATTAAGTTCCTTGTGATAGAATGTGGAGTTACTGATTGAGTTTCAAGCATTACACCTAAGAAGTTTAAGATACGTTGTATCCATATATCTTCAAAAGAAACAACTGATATTTCAGAAAGTGATTCCTTTTTGAAAAATAGTTTTTGAATTGCCATGGCTTATTTAAAAGAAATTTCTTCTGTGTTTGTGTTAAAAATTCTGACTTTTCCTATGGGTAGTCTTCCAAAATATTGGGGGCCACGGTAGACTGGTGGTAAGGTCTCGGCTTCGTGTGAGGAGGTCTCTTGCACGTTAAATCTGTCAGGCCAAACGTCCTCCGTGTGGTGTGGTGTAGAGAGGGGGTGTCAGTTCAGGTGTCGTTTTCACCATCTGACAGTGGTTCAAAATTGCGAAGTCCGTTCGAAATTAGTCCTAGTGTTGCTTTACAGGGGGACGTTAGTATAACTAAACTAAACCAAACAATCCAACATATTGGATTACTTGAAGATTTCATTTGAATGACCGAAATACATTCATGAAAACTAGTTTCAGGTAAATATGCCCTGTAACTACTGAAAATTAAAAAAAAAATCTAACAAAAAAAGGACGGTCATTTATCTCTAAATGATGGAAGGGACTATTCGGTTCCCATTTTTCTTCAATAGACAGCAACAAAATTAATAAAGAATCTTCTTTGAAACATTAATTTATTTTAGAAAAATTATAATCAATTTTCAATGGCAAATTGCAATATATTGATCGAAGAAAATGAAAATGAGATTTTGATTCAAACGTCATCTTGTCTTCAGGAAAAGTTTCTTAATATGAGGAAGATATGAGTTTCTTCTTTCTCTATAGCTATATAGAAAAGTTTTAGAAAAAGATAGACCTGGCTATTGTGTTTTATTAAAGGTTCTCTGCTTTTGTAAAGCTAAGTGATTAAAAGTAAACATATAAAGCAATATCTTGGCTGGTAATGATTAAAATTTAATGTGCTTTTTTATTATAATAGAAAAAAACTATGACGATGGATTTTGAATATTAAAATCCATCATCAAAGCTTTTTTATTATTATTATAGTAAAAAAACATGAATATTCAATTCATATTTAGATATTTAATATTAATTTATCAACTAGGTTCTTTAAAATAATTAAATTTATTGCTTAAAGTTCATGGACATTCATGGAACACTTAAAAGAATCAAAATTTAGATTATCAATTAATTCTTAGCAAAATTTCTGTCATAGCTAATTAAATTCATGTACATTCACTCATATCAAAATTTGAGTCGGTTTGTTTTTTCTATTCGTATTGATGGCTCAATATTTAAGCTCATACTTACTACGAACACTTTCTGGCGTTGGAACCTTGACAACTTGTATTGTTGTTTCTCATGGCACTTGCCATTGTTGAGGCCCTCAGTTATGAAGACAGTGATTTAAGCCGATAGGGTGCGCCTCTTGTTTTAATAGCGCCAACTAGGGCCAAGAGTACGACTTTGCCACATACACTCGCTTGCACAGCCCCTTTTTACACAAGGGCACATTCACACATCTCACAAATAGAATAGAGGAAGAGCAATAATGCCTAAACTGGGACTCGAGCTCAGGACGCTCATATCACGGATAAGACACACTACTCCTATGCTAGGACTCTGTCTGATAGCTTGTAACAGTGTTTATGAAAGTTTCGACCAACGAACTTAAAATATCAATTGTTCTTAGAGGAAAGTATTCCATCGTTTTTCATTTTCTTACGTCTGAGTCAAATGATGCTTGGGATGTTTATTCGAAGCAAACCAATCATTCGTGAAGTATATGGCTACATGATGCAAATCATTTTTATTCCATTAATTAAGTAAATAACCGTCTTTTACGTCTTATATTTTGTCTTAATAAATTGAATCGGGAAGATTACACCACTATGTCAGAACCAATTTTTTCTAACAACACTAATTACTCACTCAAATCCTTAAATTTTGCATCAATTAAATAGCTGTATGTAGTTATTGTTAATATATTATGCCGATATCAGAATAGTCATAAAAATAATTTGCAGATACATAGACCTCCAGCGACCAATTCAATCAATTGAGATGACTTTTTAATTACACTTATTCCGAAATATGATCTCGGGTTTATGTGAATGTCAATATAGTGGTATTCACAATTGCGGCTAGAAGTACAGAAACTTGAAATTTTCAAACACTTTTTCCTATTTCATAAGTGATCAGGAATGCGAAAACCCTAAAGAACACTGGAATAGCACATGCATCATGTTAACGTTTGCATGCGCAACAAACACGTTACGCATGCAAAAAACATTTCTGCAAACGACCAAAATATTTGAAAGGAAATAAGGGGGTGAGGGAGGTAAGAAAAATTTCCTTTTGTCTATTGAACACACGGTAACAGCCGTTGTTTTTAAGAGCTGATTTGAAAAAAAAATCCGGCTTAATAGATGGCATTAAGAAAATACATGTTCATATATCGTTAGATAGTTTTCAGAGGATTCCCCCCCCCCACTCACAATAATTTGAATCAGATTGTCTAACGAATGAAATACTCGCCGCAGATACAATTCCTCATAATGAAAGAGAAAGGAAATTTCCAAGCATGTGGGTTCCCTTTGTAGTTCCATTGGACGGGCCTTTGGGGCTTTTCAGTATCGATATACTTAATGTATGCTAAAACCATCATAGATCATACAATTGAAATACAAACGCTAACAGTCCGTGCCTTTAACGCTGTTCCTTTTAGTTGTAAATAATGAAGCAATCAAGTAAATTTAACGTTATTAATGTTATGACGGAATCATAAACCAGAAAAATATTTTCCAAAGATTTTAGGAAAGTAGAATCTAATAGAAGGAGAACTGTTACGTGGTTAAAGTAAATTTATTATTCTCCTTATAAGAAACTACGAATAATTTTATTTGCGTAGATAGAATTTTCTGATACAAAAAAGCTCATTTTGGAAACAAATGATCACATTCACTCAAAATCTAAATTTATAACTAACTTTTTGATGAGATACAGTTTTATTGAAATTTATAAGAGATAATATGAAAATTCAAATATTTTTTATGAATTGTCGGTGAAATTTTAACATATAAGATTTGAAATCAGTAATACAAAAAAAAAAGAAATAATTGCAACAAATTAGTGCCAAGAGGTAATACAGCGATTGATATAACTATAAAGGCACTCAATCAAATCGAACAATCACTTTGAAATCATATTACATAAATAATCATTCCCTTAATCATAAAGCATTTGAGTTTTCATTTTTGGTCAAAATTTTCGATACGTATGATTACTAAACAAGTACTTTAAAAATACTGTTTTGTTTAAACTCTTTGATGACCAACTTCGGGCCATTAGAAATATTGGCTGCGATTTCTTTCAATTAAATCACTTATGTATGATTTAATACTTATGTTTTCCTCATAAAAATATTTTAAAGTATCAAACTGAGGCTGAAAATTATTTTTTGTATGTTCAAATAATTATGATAAAATCTTAAGCTGTGGTGTTTTTAACCCTTTGTGATCAGTGCCACAGCGTTGGTGGCGTTTTCATGTTTGCATAGAAGTCAGTATATCGTAAAATGTATTTTCAAAATTTAAGAAAAAAATATAATTCATTTTCGGAGAAATAATTGTTTATTTATCAAATTTGGAGAACACATTTTATAATATCTTGTTTTCTACTTTACATGAGAACGTGTCTATGATTACATATATCACTGCGGCAGTATCAATCACAAAGGATTAATAATGCGTACACGAATTAACATGAGGATTTAATACAAAATAGACTCATGAAATTACATACTACCTACTCCTATGCATTTTTCTATAAGAACTCAAAATATACGTTATAAAAAATGAGGCCTAGCTCCTTTTTCTTCTGACCTTCATGCAACTGATATGGCAATTTCTTATTCATTATGTAAAGTTTTCAAGTGTTAAACAGATTTCTTCTGCGTTAAAATTCAAGGATTATGAAGAAAATCAGGCGATTAAATATTGCAATGGAGCAATAAAAACTGTTTGATTTTCGGTAGCAAATTTAATCCATTGTATAAAATTAGGCAAAAAAAGTTAACATTTTGCATAAATTGATAAACAGATAGTAATTTTGGATTAAGTTGATAGGAAAATTATTGTGGTGCTGTTATATTTTCAGAATTATCATAAGGTAGATGCCAAATTTATCAATAATGAAATAATATCTTTACAAAAGTTGGGAGCTCCAGATCTCCCAAACGCTCTTGCACACATCTTTATTATTAGTAGGAAAGATATTTAGCTACTAGGAATAACAAAAAATTTAGAAAGTATGCGTATACTTAATCACTGCAATCAAATCATGACATTTCGACAATCAATGATAATGATATCTAAATTGCATCAAGCTGTACATTTGATTTCTAACTTACGAGGAAATACAGAGATAGACATATTTTGCTGATTAATGGAAGAAATTGTTAAACGGAAAATATATTAGCTCCTTTGTAGGAGAATTCGAAAGTTACCATAATGCAAACGAATTAATTCAGTTCATCTTAACAAATTTACATTTATTTATATGCATTTTGATAATAAATTACCTGCAGTTAATGGATTCCATATTGAGTGATAAAAAGTATATTAGTATAAAAGACACAATTATTATCTTTCACTTTTGAAGAAAAAAAAATATATGTTCTCCATAATATAGTGGATATTCATAACTATTTCACAATGCTAATTTCTAATTATTTACTATATCCGAGAAAGCCTAATAATTTTTGTATAGTTTTTATTACAAATGAATCTTTCTTTTTAAATCCATAACATATATTTAACATAAAAGATTTAATCATTGAAAGAACTAATAACTAACCATGAAATTAGCATTTAAAGTTATTTTGTCATATGAGGCTGATAATTCAAATTATTGGTTTCATTGCCTGAAACTATAAAAAATCTATTTTAAATTATTTTGAATTGTTAGCATTGATTGAATAAATTTAGTGCATATAAAGTACTTGAACTTCACAAACATTTGAGAATCAGCTTAGGAAAAATTCAGAGATAAGCTTAACAATAAATTGTTGATAATTAAAAATATTATTGGCAAAATGAAATTTATATTAAATTATTAAGAAATTAAATTTAAAAGTTAGATAGATAAAATTCATATGTATATTCACCAATTAAAGTCCTATCAGCAAGTAAATATCAAATGATTACCAATATTTATTAATGGTAGTTTAAGTGCATAATAAAATAACAGGTAGATAATTGTATTTTAAAATTGGACGGTTTTGTTTTTAAACCAACTATCATAACTTTAATAGCAACTTTTTCAATTTTATTATCAGTATACAGAAAAGCAGTGCATGAAATAAAATTATGAATACCCTTTTTGTAATGAAGAAGATTCAAGATGCAAGACAAAATGTTTCAAAAAATGGCTTAAAGATTTCATTGCAGATTAAAGAAATTAATCTCCTTCTCCAAATCACCTGTTTAGAAATCTTTGAAATGATACTCCCATTTCATTCCCCGCTGTTTCAAACGTGGCACATTTTTTTACAGATCTTCCAAATCAACTCTTTTCAGTTGCATTATCAAAATACAAAAAGACAGCGCCGTTCCAAATAAGCTTAGTATCAACCTCTTATCGATGCGTAGTAGATCCCATGCAGTCAGATAAAACGGTTCACTATTTCTTAAAGAATTCACTAGCAGAAAGTTCTTTAAAGAAATACGTCTCCTTTCCAAAAGTATACGCTGATAAAGTTTCTTAAATAATGTTCCAGCTTCAACAGTCGCCGCGGGTATTTCCGATGCAAAACTGAGAATTGTTACAACTGAAAAAATACAAGCAGATGTCATGAATATAGATTCGCTGGCTTGTGATTCACCAGGGCTTGGATGCAAAGCAATGGCAAGTCCAGAGTAAAAAGCACTACAATATGCAAAGATTAATAGTAGCAAAGTTTCTTTAGCACAGTCATTGAACATTTCACAGCATCTTATAAGATGGTTGTATATCTTGATGTGATATGGAAAATGTTTGGAATATATAGTTGTTTTCATTATTTCCCTTTGCAATCGAAGAGCCTGTGATAATTTGTAGCTGATGATGGTATAAATAACAGCGGATAAAGATGGAACAAAAAACTTAGAGGCGAAATATAAGAGCATGCAAAGGAAAAGTAATATTATTTCTAGGACTGGATTGTCAGAAAAATTGTATTGTAGAAGCCAGAATAACGCCAGTTCTTTAACAGGATTAAAAGCAAATAGAACAATAGTTACAAGAGCAATCATTGCTGGGAATAGAAAAGCTAATACAACAATCAAGTTTATAATGAGTTTTTCTTTTTTGTTGTAGTACAGAAGATGTTTTGGGATAACATTCAAGATCTGATAGAAATACCGAATTTTATTAGACTTCAGTTGAATGTAGTACCATATAATTACACTACAAGATAAGGATATTATATCTGAAAAACTTCTTTTAATGGAAAATTTGCCTATTATAATTGCAGTTGAACTATATATAAATAATAAGTGCACAAAGAAGCCCGAGATCGAAAAGAAACTTTGGAAAATTGCCGATTTCTTTCCATATTTTATGCCAAAGAAATATATAATGTACCGAAGAAAGGTATTTTCAAGTGAATACAATCGTATTTTTCGAAATGCATTTTTTTTAGAAAATAATTTTAGGTTATGCATAGTAATTATCATAAACTACACTTTCTTCTTTAAAATTATTTCATAAACGAGAATTCTTTTGTCCGAAATGCAAACACACCCTCTGAGGATAGGAAACAGTGATATAGAATAACATTGGTCAATTGAATAAAAAAGGCTTGATATTGTCTTCTCTTTCCTTAAATTTATTACCTGGTAGCTAAAAAGCGAAATAATAATCTCGGATATTGACTGAAAACCTTTAATGTTAAGAAATTGAATTTTAATCATCATAAAGGATGAGACGAATAACAAATTTGATAATATAATTTCAGTGTTGATCGATGTTTAAAGAAAAAAGGGCTCTTTTGTAAATGGAGGAAATTATTTTCTACTATCAAAATATTATAATATTCTAATACAATTAAATAATGTTATATAAATTGAAGACCGTATTAATGCATCAAAGAACTTTAATTATTCAGCTCTAGCAAAATATATAAGTTCCTGTTTCCGATTATATTGGGTTGTTCGGAAACTCATTTCGTATTTTTTTGTTAAAATGAAAAGAAATTTTCGTTTAATGAATAAATTATTTATTAAATTATAAAATTGCCATTCTGGTCTAATACCTTTTGCCATATTTTTGGTAGTAACATGATTACACGCTCATAAAAGTTTTGGTCTTTGCTGTAAAAAAAAACTGATCGAGGTGGTTTTTGGCCTCCTCATTTGAAGGAAAAATTTTTGAAAATCAGTTCTGGTACTGATGTACTGCTAACACATCTTCTCCACACATATTGGCTAATTTATTTCTGGCTTGAACAGCATTTTTACCTTTTATAGCAAAAAAGAAAAAAATGACGAAAATGCTGTTTATTGCTCTCCATATTTAAAAGGGCACCATCCAAAAACTACTGCGAAGAATCAGCTGCACTTTTTCACACTCAAGCCTTGCTATATCAGCTCTTAAAACATAAAATGATTTTGCGGTTTAATTATGAAATTGGGTGCGAAAAATGCAATTAAATCCTTTGTCAGGAAAAAACGAAATTACTTTCCGAACAACCTAATATTTATAAATTAATCACTCAATACTTTCATCTTGCTTTTATTTATAGATTTATTTTTCAGTAAACATAAAAGGTTATTTTTAATATTTTTTGATATTGTACTTGCAGATAAAAAAATATTTAAAAAAGTCATTTAAAATTATTTTGGCAGTGTGATTATTTTATAAAGGATTTGCTAGATGAATGACAATACATTTTCAAAACTTTAATAATATATTTATTTTTGCATATAGTATAACTGTTAAAATTTTTCTTATGCTGTTCACAGTGTATGTAGTTTCTATGAAGTTACTGAACCTGTAAACCATTTCATTTTCCTCGAATAGCTCATTTATATGTTTTGCGGATAAATAAATGCTATTCCATTTGAGTGGATTATTACTAACCAGCTGGTTCGCCAATCTTACATCTATTTAAAATTATCTGTTAAATATTTTATCTACTACTTTTAAAATTATCAGTTAAATATGTGACTTGACATTGTTAATCAAATACTTTATGTGACTTGTCTATTAAATACTTTATGTAACTTACATTTTAATAGCTACTTCATCAAAACATTTTTAAGGTTCAAATTTTGATAGTCATATAGCCCCTCATACACTTATAAAGACCTTAAGCCCGCAATATACTATATGTCACTTTAATTATCTGTCAGCTCTCGCAAAATTTCAACGTTAAATTAAAGTGGAAATGATTAGACCACAAATTGATATATTTTTTTACCGAAATCAAGCATTTAAAAATATATATATATAAGTAAAAGAATCATTATGTGTACTACTGAATAGTTACATTAATTTATGTAATATTTCATAAATTAGTCAACAAAATTTTCTTACATTTATCATAAAATTCAGGTTTTAGTTTTACTTTCAAAAGGACTTAAATGAGGCGAATAATGATATTTTCTTTTATTTGTCTACAAACATAATTAAATATTATTAAGTCTAAATTTTATACATCTTTTAGTTATAAGGAATCATAATCTACGAAATATTCTTGACCAACTTTCAAATAAATAAATGGTTCCTATCTTCTGCTGTCAAATTTGATCGACTTACGAAGCTTTGAATAGAAATGTTTGGAACTTTCAACATTTTCATTCTTAAGCCAATCAGTCTTGAAAATTCCTGGGTGCTGATTGGGGCATCATCCTTGGATTGGTCGATGAAGTGGTTTAAAATTATTCATTTTTATTGAATAGGGATCTTCAAATATTCATAAATCAGTCAGTTTTAGAGACTGATTTCATTCAAGTATATTTATTTTTATTTAAAAGCTAAACATTCTTCATTTTTAAAGCATTTATAGACTCATGTTACATAATATGTGGTTATTTACTTCATTTAGACCCTTTTTATAGATGCATTTCTATTATTAAAGTTTTACAAATCAGCCGTTGAACCTTGAATTGAATACATATATATTAAAACATGTTTGTCTTAAATAAATCTGAGTTATTTAATTAATGATTTGTAAAAGTTACAATAATTTTTCTTTACATTTTCTTTTTAGAAAATACATATTTCATATTTATTTCATTTCATGCAGACAGCACTGAAAATTACTTTTATAATTTGCAATAATTGCTTATTTTTCAGTTTCAGTTTTTGTCTATCTGATTACGACACATTGATAAACACATAATTTCCCCTTCATTTCCCTTTCCTTTCACTCATAACTTTCACGTGCAGATTAAATTTTATTGTTTTGTCCGAAATATATTGTTGAAAAATATAGCTAAAATATTTCTTTAAAAATTCGTTAAAAATAGAAGCTTACGTTATATGTTAAAACCTGATTAGAGAGTTAATTTTTTAATCTTTAATTTGATGTAAAATTCCTACTTGTGAGATAATATTTTCGGAAGTTATTACAATAAAACGTTGAAATTTCGCTTAATTTTTAATAATTTAAATTCTAATTAAATATTCGAAAAAAGGCCTCCAAGGTGCACATTCCCGACCTCCAGGGTATACATGTACCAAATTTGGCAGCTGTAGTTCCAATGGTCTGGCCTGTAGAACGCCAACACACACACACAAATTGAGCTTTATTATAAGTATAGATGAGAAGACATACTTGTTTTGGATTACCTACTCGATTTAACCAATAAAATTTCTGTTATGGATTTTCTTCATATCAAAGTACAGATTGGGTGAATTATTAGCGTTAACAAATGTTGAAGAAAACACAGCATCTAAAGAAAGTATGCTGAAAAGAAAAGTAAGAAAAATAATTGCTTCAATAAGAAAAAGCCCACAAATTTAAATGAATTACTTCCACTGCTAGACAAAATAATTTCTACCCTTGTGTGCACCCGCCTTTCAAGTCTTTTAACTGAAATATTTTAATATACGCCAGATTATTTATGTATCGAGCACAGAAATATGGGTCTTTCACAAAATGACCCATGTTACTATGTGACGCTGTTGAATATTTGAAAAATAAATCTTTTTACGAATATTTAAAAATTCTGTCGAAGTTTACTTTTAGAGTAATTAAGCCATTTAAGCATAGATAATTATTTTAACCGAAATAAAGATTATTAGCAAACCAATAAAATGAAAAATATTAATTCAATTCCTACTTAGGTCAACAAAGAAATTTTTTATTTTAGCTTTTTTTATTAAATAATTACAATTAACATAATTATGTATATACATACAACAGAATTACAATATTTTCTCCCATATAAAACCAAAATTTACTAATTTATCAAAGAAATTATTGATTTTTACAATAATTGAACTCGCATTCTTCAGCTTCACTTGAGAAATACTGAAATCCTTGCACTTTACCAAATGAGATACAGCTTGCTGATTTCAATTATCGTTACAAACTGCAAAAAAGTCTGTTTAAAGCATTAAAATTTAATTTCATTTTGATTTCCTATTTGAATTTGTTTTATTATCGTTCTCCACTACAAGTTTACAAAATGTATTTGAACTTGAGTGAGAGAATAAAAAGTATTTTATTAACGATTGTAAATCTGAACAAGTTATATAAATACATAAATATAGAGAGAGTGTGAACTAAAAGCTGGAATTGAACAAAATTGACATCTTTATTTATTTCTACCAAAACTTTCAAGTCTTCGTATACGTGAGAATTATTAGATTTATGGTATTCACTAAAGGTGTATACCCAAATTAATTAGAGAATGGTTGTATCCAATTTCAACATCGATTATTTAAGTAATATAGATTATTATTGAATTAAGTTAACAAAATAGAATTTCATGTCAAAAGTTTTAAAAAATAGAATTGAAATTAGTTAATTATGCCTCCGTATAAAAATTTCTTAGAGTTTTTTCATGTATTTTACAGAAAAACACTAAGTGCATCGTATTTCCATTTGTGTCCAAACTGCTTAAACTTAGGAAAAAGAATTCCAATTCCAACTGAGTTTTGCGCAGAGCACTGAAACAAATGAGTATCTGGTGCTAATATTTCCCGAGAGATCAGGAGTGAATAATGGGCCTTCGATCTGAATGAAGAATGTATATCTAGATATATCTCTTTCCTAACCTAATGGTTTTGGTAGGAATTAATAGCTCGTAAGCCTAATTAATTACAGTTAAATTCAGTCATAGAAGACAAAAACTAAGCTATAAAATGTGGGATATTAATCTTCATTCGGCAATTTTTTGTTTCTAAATGACAACAATATCATTTAACATGAATGTGAACTAAGAATGTTGGAAAAAATATTTTAGTATTAAGCATTTACTACCGTTTCCCCCCAAAAAAGGATTGTAATTTTTTATTCAACTTACATAACAATATACAATTAAACATATGCTACTTTTAAAATTTGATTTATCCAAATCAAATTTATGATTTCATATTTATAATAAAATCAAAATTACTGTATCCACAACTATAATTTTTTAATACGGTCAAAGCTTCATACCGAACGATTTTTCAATAATTTTTTAAAGCTATGAATTCAAGTGTAAAAAATAGTTATAAATACATTTGAAGTTTTTGATAATGGAATATATCCAAGATCTGATAATAATCTGAAGTAGCCAAAGCATATGCAAGTCATAATTCTTATTGATTAAACTCGTAGACATTTAGAGAATGAGGAAGAAATTGCTATTTTGTAACGACATCTTTTCCGTTCGAACTTTCTTCTTGCAAAGCATAAAACACAGAATGCAATGGGAACCAAATGCAAGTGATTAGCATACACTGTGTTCACTCCCGGATTCGGAAACCCTCCAAGCTTTTGTTAATGAGCAAAAAAGCGCTTATTTCATCAAAAAAGGGATGATGCAAGAAATGAAAGGAAGGATTCTAAAACATAACAGCTAAGATATACCGGGCGATCCAAATGTTAGGACGAACCTTTAAACTGAATAATTCGAAAACGAATAAATATAAAAAGATGCGGTTTGTACTAAACGGATGGAAAAGAAGCCAGGTTTTGTGTGGCAGCAAAACAAAAATGGTCCTGTTGGAGACCAACAGATAGAACTGTTGGATTTCCGATGCAGGATTATGCAAAGTAACAAATGATATAAAAAGGAGCAACTGCAGCAGGTAAAGGTAGGCGAAGCTTATATGTATCGAAATGCTGTCCATAGTTAAGAAATCTCTCTTAGTTAAACTGTATTATAAGAATTCGGAAAGTGCCAGAGCTGCACTGTGAACATATCGCTACATGAAGGGTATGCAAGATGGCAAACGACCAATACCGTCTTCTTCGTTGAAAAAAAAATGAGCTGAGCATTATGAATTATGCATTATGAGTATTATATTAAGCATTATGAGAATGAGCTAAGCTCGTACTAAATGCTGTAAATGATGTTGTGACTGGTTTCACAGCTGTACTTCTGAATGACGAACAGCAGATTGAAAATTTAAATAATTAACTGTAAGTAAGCTGACTTGAAAGCTGTCAATATTTTTTTCATTTGTAAATCATCTTTTGGTGAAGTAAAAAAAAAGCTAAAGCGCCATCTTTTAGTTGCCAATAGACCTATTTCAGTTTCATTGCCACACAAAACCTGGCTCCTTTTCCATCCGTTTAGTGCAAATTGCATCTTGTTATCTTTGTTTTCAAATTATTCATTCTTAAAGTCTGAGTTTACTAACTTTTGGATCAACCGGTATATGAAAAGTAGAAAACAGGAACATTTTAAATGACAAGAACTGAAATTTAGTCAGGGGAAGTTTTTTGTTGACTTAAAACAGCATCAGAATATAAAAGTACCGGAATTTTAAGATGAGATGTAAGAATTGAAATTCATTTAGATGAATGAAAAAATTCATGATAATTTTGTGGACTTAAAATGGAACCAGAACAGAAAAATATCAAAATTTCCTATTACCATATATTAGTTACAACTTTCTTTCAACAGCATTTGCAAAAACAAAACTTCACTTTCTTTTTTTAAAAATCTTTAAAACTCTAAAATCATTCTTTTTCGATTCTGATTTCATCATTGTGTCTCTTGATTTGCGAATAGAAAAAGCATCAAAATAAACCAAACATTTTTCTTGAAAATGAGGCTCACAAATAAAAAAGCAAACGCTTGTTTGGCTAAATTATGTTTGGAAGACATCTATTGTTTAGCAATATCAAACGGGCCCAATAACTACAGTAGAAAATATCAAGCCATACTAAGTATTGAATCTCTCTTAATCTTGTATCACGTATCTATAATCACGTATCTCTCTTAAAACTTGATACTTCAAAATGTGTATTTAATACCCTTCTTAATGTGTTTTTGATGTTCAGTTAGAATAGTTAGATCAACATAAAGGAAATAACAAAGAGTTTTCCTTTTCGAATAAAATAGACACAAAGCTAACTATTTTTTCCAACAATACCCTTTATCCTGTATACTAATGAGATAGTTATGATGCCTTAATGATTCGTCTATTTTAAATAAATGCATCATTTCAGTAAATATTAAAGAGATCTTCAAATATTTAATCTCTGTTCATTCAGTACATTTTTGAAACTTGGTATAGATTGAAAAGTCAATAATTTGTCAACAAATGACAGACTTTGTACAGAAAAGACGGAATACAATCACCAGACTGCCATGCCTTTTCTATCATTAAATATCCATTCTGATTATAAAATACAGCAGATGAGATTCTGAATTGAGCATGACACATTCAAGTTTTTATATAACTTTTCAAATACACAATCATTTGGTGGCTTTAATTAGGAATTTTGCAGAAAATAAACTTAAATATTTTGGTGAACTAGTAAGTATTGATTATATGGCTTTCAATATAAGAAATTATAGAATGTTTGAAAAGAAAGAATGGAACTCTATTACTAACAAGCATTCCTGA
Source organism: Argiope trifasciata (assembly GCA_026543055.1). Taxonomy (NCBI): domain Eukaryota; kingdom Metazoa; phylum Arthropoda; class Arachnida; order Araneae; family Araneidae; genus Argiope; species Argiope trifasciata. The sequence continues at coordinate 667,872 of JAPMOQ010052495.1, forward strand.
AATTTTTATCACACATAAACAGTTCTGATTATATAACAGAGCAATTGGTATCCCCAAAAGAGAAAAATGCATGCACTTTACTCTATTCTGCTGTTATTCTCTCCATTATTCTCAGATGCTACACTGATAATTATTTCTTTATAACTCAGATATCCACCAACAACATAATCATCTTTAATTATAAATTTTGCAGCAAGTAAATTCAAATGTTTTGGCAAACAAGTTAAGATTGATTATACGTCTTTCAGTACAACGAATAATGGAATGTTTGTACTGAAAAAAATGGAGAACTATTATTAATAAGAATCTATGCTATTTCTATCATAAATTATCAGTTCTGATTTTATGATAGAACAATTGGAACTTCAAAGAAAAACAATGTATGCCTTTTATTCTATTCGATTGTTATTCTGACTATTATTTCTTTATAACTCAGAGAAACACCAGCCACATAATCATCTCTCATCTTTGGTGGCTTTAATTATAAATTTTGCAGCACGTAAATTCAAATATTTTGGCAAACAAGTGAGGGTTGATTATAGGACTTTCAGTACAACGAATAATTGGATGTTTGTAGTGAAAGAATGGAATACAATTACTAACAAGAAGTCATGCCGTTTCCATCATGAATCATTAGTTCTAAATGGGCTCCCTAAGAGTAAAATGCATGCATTTTACTCTATTCGGTTGTTATTATGACTATGGATTTTTTTATAACTCAGGGATCCACCAACTGCATTATCATTTGATGGATTTAATTGTAATTTTGCAGCAAATAAATTCAAATATTTTGTAAAACGAGTTAAGATTGATTACAGCTTTTATTGATTTATTACTTGATAAACATAAAATATAATTGAAGATAATTACTAGACTAATATCTATTACTATTATATTAATAATTAGCAGGTCTGATTGTATAATAGAGGAATTGCGATCCCGAATAAGAGAAAATGCATAAGTTGTTACTTTGACAATTATGTTTGCAAAACTCAGAGGCTACTAAGCACATAACCTTCTGGTGGCTATAATTATAAATTTTTGCTTTCTGTAAATTCAAATATTTTGGCAAAGAAATTAGCATTGGTTATAGATCTGTTAATGTAAAAAGGATTTTTTGCCAACTCTTTCAAACTGATTTCCAATGGCGGCTATAATAAATAGCTAAAAATCATTTGACATTTTTCATTTGTATTAAAAGATATAAAGGCATGATTGATTCTCATAGTTGTCGGGAAACTTTTCTGTTTAAACTTATGATTCGAACTTTGCCATACTTAGACTTTTCATTGATTTCGAAGAAAAAAATATTTTTTTATTAAAAAAATTAATAAAAAATGTCTTTAAACTTGAAAAACTAGTAAAATAAGAGCAAAAATGTTGGAGAAAGAAAATCACATTTTCTAACAAAAACAGTTTTCATTTTAGAAAAGTTGGATTCCCATTTAAATCAGTCTTTTTCTCCTATACATTTGACTCTTTCAAGCACATTTTTAGTTCGAAAACTAGCAGCGGAAATAAATGATGGCGACTTTCGAAAATAACTGCCGAATAAAGCCTTTTAGTTATTTAAGAAGGTTTTTTTAAATAAAAAATATACGTTTTTCTCTAAAAGCGACACCGCCTATTTTTCGACATCGCAGAATAACTGGATATTTCTTTGCTCCTTTCATTTTCTTCCGGTGCAGTGGTCATAGTGGGCTCATTTCTCCCACAAAATCGACAGCAAATACTTCAGAAATGTTGATATTTTATATTTTGAGCTTACAAAAACATTTGAGAAATACGTGAATCGTACAAAGAGGGCTAAAGTATATATATTATTTCTTTTTACTTCAGATATTATTTCTGAAGGCTTCTTTTTACCTTTTGTTCACGTAATTCCACATGATAGGAAAAGCAATTATAAAACAATCTGCTGGAAAGTAATTTCTTAAGAAAAAAAATATATAATAAGAGCAAAAAGAGGTTTCCAAAATAATGAGGATTTTGGAAGTCAAAACAAAATCGCAAAATTTCAAGGTGCTGATAGAAAAACAGTACATAAACAAAAAAAAATAAGCATCAACAATATATTTCAAATTTTGATAACAGTTCGGAAATTATATTTATAATCATGCGCATCATGATTTAATTTTCTTAACCCCTGCCTTCTGGATCCTATCCTATGACATGTTTTCTATTATTTTAATTCAATTTACAGATATTTTATTTCAAAAAATATTTCAATTCTTAATAAACTTTTAGGAGTTTTACGCATAATCACTCGAATTATAATTTAATTTTCTTATAGTCTTCACCATCCCACCTTATGCCGTATAATTTTAATTGAATTCCCAGATATTTTATATAAACAGATTTAAAAAATGTTTTTACATTTTCATGAATTTTATTTATAAACATGTATATTATGAGTTTATTTCCTTACAATGCTATCTTCAGAGCCCTACCCAATAATATACGACACATTATTTTAATTGAATTTCTTAATATTTTATATAAAAACAACATTCAACTTTTAATAAATTTTCAGAAATTTTACTTATTATCCTGCACATTATGAATTATTTTTCCTTATAATATTGCCTTCTGTCTTCTACTTTACAGTATCAGTACTATTATTTTAATTGGATTTTCAGAGATATTGTTTAAAAAAGTTATTTAAAAATTGTAATAAGTTTTCAGAAATTTTATTTATAACCACGTACATTGTAATTTAATTTCTTTATAATATAGTCTTCTGCATTTTATTCTATGGTATCTGCTCTATTGTTTTAATTGAATTTCCAAATATTTGTATAAACACATTATTTACGACAATTTTTTAAGCTTTAGATCTGCAGAAGAGAAATCGTCATTTAAATAAACAGTTTTTCGCAGCCGCTTTGAGTACAGAAGTGGTGCGGTGTTGAAATAGTCCCAAACCAATGTATTTTTATAGGGGGAGGGGGCATACAAACTTCATTATATTGGGAGCAATTTTGCACTAAGTGCCTGGCTATGTCGTCCTGATGACTCGACCATTCGATGAATTCTGGCAGCATTGGCATGGCAGAGGTAACTCAATTCTGGTTACCCTGGTTTCAGTATACTAAAGAAAGTGTGCTTAATTTACTTTATGTAGTGCCCTTCGATTTTCTACGTTCCTTTATTTTAATTTTCATATTTTCAATGCCATTTCTGAGTCAATCCATTCGCATAACCACTAATGTTCAGACAAACTGACAATCGAGGATTTTAATTATTTCATTAAAAGTATAATAAGACATACTAAAATCCATTCGTCTTTTCCTTTTTAGAAATGGGCAAACAATATTCCAAAAATGCTATTTTCGAACTGAACATGAAAATAATTAAAATTTGGAATTTTTTTTTTCTTATTCATATAATAATGTTTTATTTCTCAATCCAAATAATAAAATGTAAAAATATCCAAATTATTTGCTACCACAATAAATATGTTTTATCTTATCAAAACCAACATTACTACACAGACAGAATCGAATGATTTAAGGGTCTATCATCAAGAATGTCTGATGTGTTTGTTCGGTTGTAATTCCATTATGTTCCTTTTTTGTTCGTTAATGAAATAACAACTCTTCTTTTTTTCTGATGGCTAGACAGTTTCCTTATTCAGAAGTTTCTTTGTATTTGTGTTGGAGTTAGTGATCAGAAAACTAATTCTAAACTGAGCGAATCAAAGTCAGAATGCCAATAAGTTGGAAAAAAGTTGTTCCTGTTAGTCTGTTCTAGTTACTTCTGTTTATGAGTATAAATTGATCAAATCGTGGTATGACAGACATAAAAATGGAGAAAAGTCTTTTTTTTCTTATTTTATGATAAAGTTGCCTTTAGCTGCTAATTGATTCATTCAGTAAAATGATAACAAGAAATTTCAGATCAATGTTTTGTGGAAGTTGGACTTAATTGTTGAACTGTTTTTGACTAATATACTCGTAGTGGAAAAGTACATTTTGAGTTATGACGTAAATAATAAGAAAATATTAACTGCTTATTACTAACTGAAATGTATTCGTAAATTTCAAGATGTTTAAAATATTTTGAGGCCAAGTCAAACTGAAAAAACAAATAAAAGATTATAATGGGTTGTACAATTTTCTAACAGCAACTTAAAATAATAAAATAAATTTTTATGTTTGTTTTCGTTTATATTCAAAACATGTATGCTAGTTTAAGTAAATAAATAAATGCTATAATTGAAATGAAAAAAATAAAAGCCATTTCATTTCGACATAATTTAATATTACACATACTTTGATTTTATGAATACATTCGTTATCACCAAGTTTTTGCTACATAATTTAGGTTTCAAATATTTTATATATTTTTAATCTTTTTAAAAGGCTTGTGTATTATTATTTTTGTTTAAATAATTATTCTAAGATAAATTACTTTTTAAATGATGGGTTGCAGTTTAATTTTCATTTTTAATCATTTAATCTTTTCAGGCAGTATTGAAGGGCAGAATTAACAAGCCAAAAAATAATAATTATTACTTTACTGTCTTCGAAATAATATTCTTTATCGAAGTTGGAAAAGAATTTGCTTGGTACCTTTTCTTTTATCTTTAAAGTTATAAGTTTCCAAATTTATAAACACGAATTTAATTAAACATTTTCATAGTATTTAATTAGCCTAGTAATTTTTAATTAAAATGGAGACACCGCACGATACTATTTTTCTGTAAGGTAGTTTTCATTTATTTCTAGATTTTGAATGAAGTAATTTTAAAAAATATTCATAGAAATATTTAACAACAAATGCATAATTGGTATTTAGTATTTAGGAGAGTATTTAGGAGACTAAAATTAAAGAAATTCATTAATTAGCTAAATATAAAATTCACCCAATAGCTTACACAACAGTTTTAATTTTCATTATATTCATGCATGAGTTATATAATGAAATTAAATTGAATTTCAGATATTTATTTCTTCTTAGAAGTTATATTTAAAATAATTCAATTGATTGAAGATATTGAAAAGTTGATGAAAATATTCCTTATGCAATAATAATAAGAAGCTCTTGAAATTTTTTTAAATACAATTGATATGAAACTCAATTAAAATTCTCAAAAAAGTTTAATAATTCTAAAACAATTGTTTGAAATCTCTCGTTCTCAAAAAAATGCTATTAACTATCTGTTATTATTTCTATTATAGGCTTTATTATATTCCGGAAATCGCAAGTCTTTTCTCATACATCCTAATTTTAAGTTATAAATAGTTTAATGGTAAAGAAAATTAAAAATTTAGAGTAATTTCAATTGTATATAATATTTTAATTTTTTATAATCAGTATTACAAACAAGAAAGCACACATTTAAATATTAAAAGGATATGAAGTTCTAATCCGAAGCATTGTTGTGTGATAATGATTTAAAATTAAATCATCTATTTTGCTTTACTTTTTAATAATCTCAACTAAACCATTGTTTACATTTAATGTGTACACGAAAAATTTATTTAATATTGCTTCATCTCAAGATTATAAATGCATTTAACAAAACAATTAAAAAATATTTTGTAAAATCTGCATAAATTTAACAAAGTATGACAACCAGAGAGCAATTGTGCAAAATTAAAACTGATATCTCTAGAAAAATAACTTCAGATTTTTAAAGAGGTCTAAAAATATTCTTTGTGCTGTAATATATCCATATTTATTTCGAAGTTCAGTTTATACATAGTAACACCTCTTCTAAGACAAAGGGCTATTTTGGGACAGAATTTGTAATTTTGAACTACAGTCATGTGATAAGGACGGAATATTAATTGATAACTCTCCACCTCTTCTAACTTCCCCGCTACCCCAGTAGGAGAAATTTCGGGCTGGTTTAACATGAGCCATACCTGCTTACAAGACAGTTCTCTGGTGGAATCGTGTCTCGAATCTGAAAAATGCCGATTCCGAGGCCCAGCCCTTTCCACTAAACCACTGCAGTTTCTGCAATATATTTCAACGTTATAAAAAAACTTAAAAGTGGTGGATATATTTTAATTTATAATATTATTAAATGTTTGGAATGCTTCTTCGTTTTGAGTACCAAGTTTTAGGCAGTTATTTCAAATCATGAAATAATTATTTCTGGTGCACCAGCAAAGTGTTTTGCGTGAGTTATAATCTTGTAAAATAATTAAATTATTTCGTAGGTGTCGTACATTTATGAATTTATTTATTTTCCTTAAAATGTATATACTAGTATATCCTAATTAATAAATTATACATCAGCACATGAAAAAAATAATTAGATCAGTCCTAAAATAAGCAAAGCATCTAAACTAGATTAGCTATAGTTGCAGTTGTAGATATGTTTACACGTGAGTTGTTAAATTTTTCTAGCAGATGCAATGTGTTTACGGATTTCATTTTTCCCTGGTAGAAAATATTCTTGTTTAGAAAAAAGAAAAATATTTTCATTGATGCGTAAGTACATTTATGAATTTAATTTTTTTCTTATAAGATATATACTTGTATAAGGACAAAATTATTTCATAAATGCAATATATTCACGAATTCGATTATTTTCCTGCAAGAAAATATTCTTGTACGTTTAGAAGAATTTTTAAAATACCATAGAAAAAATATAGCTTAGATGATCAACAGATCATAAATGTAAAATGTTATATATTGAAGCAAATATACAAAAACCACCTTTCTAATTATTTGTTATAGAATTTGATAAAATTTCTTATTTTTAAAGCAATGGTAATATAATAATGTTAAATGTGTGCTCCTAAATTTTAATATTCCCAATACTACAATCAACAGGCAAGTGCACTGTACGTGGAAACAAATTTCCTGAGAAGAATAATTCCATTTCTTTCTTCCCTTCTCTTCTCCAGCATCTCAGAAATAAATGAAACTCGGAGCCAAAGTTCCCCAAGAAAATACCAGAGCACATTTCACCTCTCAAAAGTATTTCCAAGTTCTTTCTGAAATATTCAGGTGACACGTAGGGTCCGTTAGGATCGATTTATCGCCTAGGGAGTGAGAAAGTAGGCAGGGATCCTGAATGCCAATAGGACCGAGATGCTAGGCGAGGAAGGATGAACACCGCTTCTGATGTGATCGGGTTGTGATTTGTGTTGAATGGGATGTGACAGAAATATGAATTCAGTAAAGCAAAGGGAGGAAAGTGATAATAAAGTAGACCACTTTGCTCTGAAGTTGCCTGACGCTCTTCCTGACGTGTGAAACTGATTCGGCACAATATTTTTTGCTGACACCAACAAAAATGATAATGAAATATATAGCATTGTAAACAATTTTTCTTTGCAATCCGCACATGATAAAATGAAATATATAACCTTGCAAACGATTTTTATTTGATATACGTACATGATAAAAGAAAATATATAAAGTTGCAAACGATTTTGATTTGAAATATGTACATGATGAAATGAAATATATAAAGTTGTAAACGTTTTAAATTTTAATGTGATAATATGAAAGATATAAAATTGAAAACGATTTAACTTCGAAATAAGTTCTTGATAAAGTAAAATATATAACATTGCAAAAATTTTGTTTCGAAATTTGTGTACGGTAAAATAAATTAATACAGTACCGCAGAAGTTTTAGAGTCTACTTAAATAATGATAAAATAGAAAACTACGAATAATTTCTTGCCATTTAGCTTTGAAATATGTACATAAATTATACAATTATGCACAATGAGAGTTTTAGTTACCATCTGAAAAGTGATAATATAGTAGGAAATCACTTATTTTCCTTTGGTAATCGTGCATGATAATTTATTTAATTCTCTAAATGGAATTTTTGCTGCTACTTAAAAAAGGATAACAAAGTAGGAAAGCGATATAAACGCATATCATTTTAAAACAGTTAATATTTTTTAATCGAAAGAACAGTTTTTTTATCAGTTATTTTATTTCCTTATTACATTGACTGATTAAATAATTGAATGTTTAGTGATTAGTGTTTTAACCCTCTTTTAACCAACGAAATATTAAAAATAGAAAAAATATTGATCCTGATCATTTTCTTTCTCAAATCCAAAATTTTCAGATTTTCAAGATGCATATTCACATTTTTCTCAAATTATTTTTCAATAAGTCTATTCAAAAGGCAATAACTTTATGCGTGATACTTTTGCAATTAGAGATTATCCAAGAGGTTCCTAATTTAGATGTTGTTGAGAGTGTGGTTATACTTCTTTTAATCAAAATTTTGAATCAAATATTTAAATTTGAAAATTAATCCTAAGTTAATATATGTAAATATCTTATGCACAATCATTGTATAGTGGGAGTAGAGACAAAATTTAATTTTCAAGAGAAAACTTTAAACTTAAGTTTCAAGAGATATTATCTCTAACACCTGATAATATCTTCCCAAGATACAAATGCATAATGATTCCTTCAACCGAAAAGACGGTATTATTTATTTTCTAAATGTTAATAATTTTAGAGTTATTTCCCTGTTAGTCTATTCAAACCATTTTATTAGAAAATTTACCTGAAATAAATAGTCCATAATATGAAAATTAACGACTTTTTACTGTTTTCTTCATATATTTCAGGAGTAATTGTACGGCAAAAGAAACAAATAGCTCATATAACAATTTTGAATCTATTAGCATTTAAAATTTCACCATCTATATTAACTTTAATTGTGTTTAAAATAAGATTATTGTCCATACATTAAATAAATTACCGAGTTTCAAAAAATGAATATTAAAATACCATTTATATTTTCTTATAGATTGTTATACTATATTCATTACAATTTACAAAAAATGGATTCGATCAGAACTCTTCAAATTCATTATTATATACAGCCAGTTGTTTATTCAATATTATTTTCACATTATATATTCATATTTTCTATATTTAGCATGATACACATTTTATCTAAATATCGCATTTTATAATAATATTTAAACAATCTAATGTTAGAAAAAAAAATTAGAAATATTTAGAAGTGAAAATGTGATTCTAGAATAAGCATTTCCCAACTTATGCATGAAGGAATCTGTGTTCTAAATGAAAAAAAGGATTATCTTGTATATACTGATTCAATTGTTAACAAAAATTGTTTCTGAGCTTATCTTAAAATGTATTTTGCAGAAATGGGAGAATCTCTTTTTTTTAAAAAAAGATTTCAATATAATCACATAAACTTATTTCCTCCTTCAAAATTCTAACATAACTATTTGCCTTTTTTTCGCTGTGCATATAAACGGACATTGTTTCAATTTTCTTATCCTTAAAGACTGTGTTTCAAATGTTTATGGCGAAAGTATGAAGAATTGCCATAAAATGCTTGGGTACAATCGATTTATAACTAGACGTTCTTGATAGAAGAAAGACATTTCTTTGTGCTAAGAAGTCTACATTTATTATAGTACTTTCCTTTTATATTTCTTCAGAGGTAATATAGAAATTTGAAAAATATTGTGACTGTTAAAGAAATAAAAATATACCATTTGATAAGAAGCATCTGAAAATGGAGAATGATATTTCAGATCACATCCTTTGGCCAGAAAAAAATATTTATGAAATCTTTTTTTGTTATCAAAATGTATGAAAATATGATAACTGACATATAACGAGCTAAATGGGTGAAGGTTATTTAGAGGCATTTGCCACAATTTGAAGATTTGAATCGAATTTTACTGGAAATATGACCAAGGATAAACTTCCTATGGTTGAAATTGACTTTAATGTGTCCCTTTATATAACCAGACATCAACAATACCAATTTGCCAAAGATAAAAACTCAAATGGCTGATAAGGTTAACAATACTATGTATAGGATTTCTATAACTTCTAAACTTAAATATTTTGATTACTGCAGATTAAAAATTCAAAGAACACCCTAAAGAAAATTTTAATTCTGCCTGTCTTATCTTTTCGCGTGTACGTAAACATTTAAACTTCCAAATATAATAAACTAAAAGAGTGAAATATGGTATTTTAAATTTACATTAAAATCACAGTCTGTACATTTTTGCCCAATTTTTGAGTAATTAATTTCCTTTCATTTACTTTCTAGTGATATTTATTAGCTTTCCTGATTATTCCCATGTCATATAAAAACTTTAAAAATAATAACAATTTAAAGGCCGTTCAAAAATATTAGATATGAATCATTTTTTATTTAAAATGCGGAAAACTAATAAACAATTTAATGTTAAAATTGAGTTCGTATAAATATTGGTGTCTGCATTCATTTGCAATTATAATTATTATAACAATAATTTATTAAAGTTGTGTCCCATATAGATACCATTAATTAAAAAATATGCAAAAACCCATAAAAAGAAAGTTAGGTTTAGTAGTTATTTACTCTGCCCTTACAGAATTTTTTCAGTTCCAGAAGCAGCCAAAAATACTCAGTTACAGTTAAGGTCGCTAAAGATATTACTAATTATCCTTTTTGCTTTGATCCATGACTTTTTTAACTAGATATTGAATTGCTAACATTATATGAATAAAAATGAATTTCCCATCTTTCAATATTAATTTTACAAAAGCATACAAATCATGTTTTATTTATTGGCATATTATATATATATTATATATATATATATATAATTTCTAAATTTATTCCTCAAAGAAAAAATAACGTAACTCTACATATTTATTTAGCAGTTTTTGAAAGTATTACAATGAAATAATACTTTATAAAAAGCATTAAAAAATTCTTATATCGTTAATTTTACATTAAGTAATGAATTTCTCCAAAAACATTTTTTTTTTATTTTATAAAAAAATCTTTAATCCCAAACTATATGGCCTCAATCATTCAATTACCAGAAAAAACGTGAAATTTCAGTCCAAATTAAAATGAAGAGAATCGAGTTTTCTGAAACACAAATGCCGTTTCTCTTTATTAAGAGCAAAGCTGGTAGGTTGTTAAAATAATGGCGGAAGCTAAGAGTCGGTAGATTTGGTTTCCTATTTATTAGTTTTATTTTATCTCAATTTGACATTCGAATGTAACTGTAACTGTGAAACTGGTGAAGAAAGCTGGTAGTTCTCTACTCATGAATAGAAATTGAGGTAATTTATTTACTTTTTTCTTAACTTTTTGATGATCATTTTCCAATCATGACTTAAAAGACTGGTAGATTTTTAAAAATTTCTTTTGTTATTCTTTTTAGAATTGATAATATTTTCACTAGAGTTGTTTTCAACAATGATTTGAAAAATGTAGAAAAATAGAAAAAGTAATAAAAATAAAATATTCTACAGCATTAATGACATTTTATCATCAAATGTATGGTTGTATATACATCAATACACTTGTGGGAAGTGAGATGGGCTTGGAATAGAACCTGGGACCTTTGGGTCTGAAGGCCGATAACATAACCACAGGGTAAAAGCATGCTCATCTCCCGTAGATGTTATCTGTCTTATTAAGATATCACCACAGACTCACCCTTCAGTGAGTTAGATGAACGATTTGCGTTGTTGTTAAGTGGTGATGAATTGGTTTGTTGAGTGAGAGGTTGCTGTGTGTAGCTGTTGTGTCTACTGCGCCGTACCCATCTTTGTTTGGCGAGCGGAGAGCTTTTTAGTCACGCCAAGCTTTTTGGCGAGCGTGTGTGAATTGTTGTGTCAAATGAGTCTGACGACTTTGGTTGTGGCTTGATGGCGCCACATCAGTTGCATGTTCATTGTACGAGGTCACCATTGTAGGAGGTGGTATGTGCTCAGAATAGAGCCCGGGACCGTTGGATCTGAAAGCCGATAACATAACCACAGGGCAAAAGCATGCTCATCTCCCGTAGATGTTATCTGTCTTATTAAGATATCACTACCCACTCCTGGATGTTTCAAATATTGACTATATTCTTTTCCTGTTTTATATTCATCCATCTATTCATTGACTATTTCATCTCTTAAGGAATGATTGTTATTTGAAACTCACATCATTGTCTGCGTGGCGTGATGAAGAAGTCCAGAAGGCTGGGTAAGGAAAGCAATAATTTAATCTTCGAATATTTCAAGGGCTCCAGGATGCAGGAAATAAAAACATAGTCTTATGCAAACATGGAACTGTGCTTGGACACATTAACAACACAAGAAAGCAGTAATTCACAAATGGATCAGATTCTTTAGCGCAAGATCCTCGATAAAATATATTGTGCCATGCAACGGTTAAAGTTCAAGTTAAATATTGCCTAAAGAGAGTTAAATCCATTTAACAGAAATAAAACTTATAATGTGTAGACAGTCGTGTTAATTGGAAAATTTTAAATTGATGTTAAATCATGAGATGTTAAATATTAAAATTCTTATAAGATCTTTAAGGTAAAAATTACATCAGAATGATAAGTTTCACCTGATAAAAAGTCTAAATTAAAATTACTAGATTTAAAATATTTTAATCGAAATCTTTTAAGAGTTATACACTCTGCTAATATATGATGAATTGTCAGTAAATTCCACAAATGCAACAGACTGGGAATTCGGCAAAAAGTAAATATTTGTATGTCGTATGCGTATGACCAATACACAGTCGAGTCAAATGTACATTATAGCGCCTGCTTAGTATAAAACGACCAACTGGATGATAACGAGTTAATTGAATGAAAACCATTGCTGATCCGATTCTCCTATTGAACTTATCACTGACGAAAGATCAGTGACTCATAGCTATTCTCATGTCTACAGAACAAATTTGAAGCAATAGTATGTCAGCGGAATTGACTGTTGCATCTACTAAATAGCTTCATCTTATAACTCATATGAGAAGGTTTCCAACAAAAAAAGACTGGATTATTTTTATAATATAGGTTACAGTAAACATTCTTCATTGTTTGTGTGAGTAAATGACACAGAGCAGAAAAATTTAATGATTTCAAACCTCTCATGGAATCCGTGTATATTACATATTTACGCCTTTTATGGTCCTTGATATATTTTAAGGCTACCAGTAAATTGTTAAATAGGAAACAGCAACAGCTCTCGATGTTAACAACTTTAGATCTTGCTGTGCGATCTAAGCGTCAAACGGTATAATCAATGATCATGAGAATGCACTCATGTGTATAATCTCATGTTAAGCCATCATGTTACATTCTATATTCCAAGATAATTTCCTAATAGATATAAGGCCAGATTCCTCATTCAATATAACTTCTAATTTTATCGTCAGTCCATCACTGAGAAGTAAATGGTTAAACAGTTTGTCCCATGGTTGGATGGCAATAATTTGACATCTATTTAGTTTGCATTGAGAATTCCTATAAACCACTCTTTCAAAATTCATAACAATATCTTGCACGTTATTATTTAAATTCTTGCTAAAACACTTTTCAGAAAGGATTAATTCAGTCGAATAATTCGAAATTAATTAGATTAATTTTGTTGCATTATAATCAACATCATTATCATTACTTTAAATTCCTAAAACTTGCATGAAAAGAAAGATTGCGTGACATTTATATATATATATATTATATATATATATATATATATATAAATTGGAAATACATTGAAACAATTTATTGGGTGAAAATGTTTTCGAAAGAAAATTTCGAACTATAATTTGTTACCAAATTTCAATATTTCTGCAAATGTTTAAATAATAACTGTTAAATTATTATAAAAATTCAAAGTTTGAAAAACTTACAATATTTTCTCCTTCTTTTAAATAGTAAGTACTACAAAGTAAAATGATTTCTGTGATATGGAAGGAAATGTGAAAAAACATAAACATGACTAAATATCCATTGTGAAATTTAATTATATCAAGCTTTTTTCTAATTACTCTCAAAATATACTTACTTCTATATATACCTATATTTCCATATGAGAAACAAAAATCAGAGAAGTATAAAGTATTTCTCAGTAAATATTAAACCAGCAGTAAGGCATTATATATATTTTTCCTTAGTTATATAGACGACTATCTATAACTGGAATGTTACAGTAACGATCGTAAGGTTAAGGAAATATGTGTGGTATTACACCATATGGATAAGTTCTCATTGTCCTTATAACATTTGCGCACGAAAAACAACTTCATAAATAATGAAAGAAAGCCAAAGAGTTTTATGCTGGTGCTTTGTGAAGGTGCTCGCAAAAAAATGTATCATTTCGGAGAAAGAGCTACAGAAGATCGCAAATGAATAGATTAGAAAAAAAAGAATAGTCTTATCTATTACTAAATGTGATCATAAGCACCCGAGAAGAAATAATTTATATGAAATCTCTACGAATAATAAATATGAATGTATGTGTATTATCCTGTTTGAGCTGTACGAGACAGATCGTTAGACTTACAGATATCAGAATTAGTACAGATATATAGTACATGATAAAAATGCGAACTATAGAGGATTTCTTTTTTATTATAATGATGTTATAGTTATAAAGATTTGAGTTATTTTTCCATGTTGAATAGGTTTCAGTATAAGTCTCAGTTTTGATAATATTTATACACTGATGGAAAAAAAAATCCCAAAACTAAGAAGGAGCTGTGCTAGATAAACGAAATTTGATAAGCGTGTTTATACATCTGAAAGATGATGTCGATTCAAATTTCGAGCTACGCGCGTAAGTGTGGCGCTAGTAATGACACTATGAACATGCAAATGAGGTTTGCTTTAAATAAGCGCTGTAAGGTTCGTGATCGTTATTTACAGTTGAGATTTGACGTAGAGGGTTAATGTTAGTCAAGGATGCCTCTGAGAAGACGAAGAAGCCATTATCAACAGCTCACTGAGTTTGAACGAGGTCGTGTTGTAGGGCTACGATTAGGTTGGTTTTCTTTCCGCGATATTGCTGAAAGACTTGGCAGGAATGTATCCACTGTGCATGAGTATTGGCGGCAGTGGTCAAGGGAAGGCACTGCCTCTAGAAGACCAGGCTCCGGGCGTCCACGTGGTACTACTGAGAGGGAAGACCGTCGTATTCGGCGTATGGCTGTGGCTATTCGTACTGCGTCTGCAGCTGAAATTCGAGTTGCAGTCGGCACCACAGTGACACAACGAACTGTTACAAATCGGTTACTTCAAGGACAGCTCCGAGCCAGACGCTCTGTACAGCTGACTCCAAACCACTGCCGTTTGCGACGTGAGTGGTGTCAAGCTAGAGTTCATTGGAGGACGGAGTGGAGATCTGTTGTGTTTTCTGATGAAAGCCGGTTTTGCCTTGGTCGCAGTGATAGCCGTTTTTTGGTTAGAAGGAGGCCAGGTGAACGCCTGCTAGTGACCTGTCTGCGGCCTAGACACACAGGGCCTACTCCTGGAGTTAGGGTTTGGGGACTAATTTCGTATGACAGCAGGGTACTCTCGTGGTTATCCCACGCACCCTGACTGCAAATTTGTACGTCAGTCTAGTGATACAACCTGTTGTGCTGCCATTTATGAGCAGCATTCAAGGGGATGTTTTCCAACAGGATAACGCTATCCCTCATATCGCTGTTGTAACCCAATATGCTCTACAGAGTGTCGACATGTTGCCTTGGCCTTCTAGATCACCATATCTTTATCCAATCGAGCACGTATGGGACATCATTGGACGACAACTCCAGCGTCATCCACAACCAGCATTAACCGTCCCTGCATTGACCGCCCAATTGTAACAGGCATGGAACTCCATCCCAAAAACTGATAACCGACACCTGTACGACACAATGCATGCACGTTTGCATGCTTGCATTCAAAATTCTGGCGGTTACACCGGTTACTAAAGTACCAACATTTCACATTTGAAATGGCTCTTCTCGCCAATGGCTGTATCTGTGATCTTGAAACTTTAATCAATTAAATATGTTACCTAGACAAATGTATTCCTAAAATTTCATTACTGTACAATAATTTTTTCTTGGTGTTGGGATTTTTTTTCCATCAGTGTATTTTAAAATTTTTGTTTTATTTACGTTAAAGGATAAAATTCGGGACCAAGTAATAGAGAACAAATTATTCCCACTTCTCAATTTCATCAAAAACATTTTTATATTAGTTTCAGTTAAACTATTCTCACTTCAAATGAGTTTTTAAAAAATTCGAAATAAAGTTTAAAGAAAATATAAAATAATGTGGTTCACAGAAGAATGAATAGAACTGAGGAAGGCATAGAAAATATTATATGTATACCAAAAGTTGAAAAATAGTTCCTCGAATCAACCGTTAAGAGTCAGCTTCAAAACTTTAGTAACTATTAAATTAATCCAGCTGGCTGCTGATAGTTGTTATTGAACCTCATTTTT
Organism: Argiope trifasciata; assembly: GCA_026543055.1. Lineage (NCBI taxonomy): Eukaryota > Metazoa > Arthropoda > Arachnida > Araneae > Araneidae > Argiope > Argiope trifasciata. The sequence continues at coordinate 684,084 of JAPMOQ010052495.1, forward strand.
GCTAATTCATCTCGAGGAATCCAAAAGTCATTTTTGAGGGGTTTGGAGGTTTATTCATCCACTCCCTCTCTCATCAAAACATAATGTGAGAGACGAATACTACATTTCAGATAACAGTTATCAGTCCTGCTGAAAAGTAAGTATACTGACGTGTCCAGTAACATATCGTAAGCGATTTATCTATCGCTTTTTGGCAAATTTACTTTTGAACTGAAAATAATTTTAATTTGAGTTCTATTATGAAGATCACTGACTCCAAAATCGAGATCTCACCATCAGACATGAGTATGTTATGATGAACCGAAACAAGAACTCTCATAATCAATGTGCAAATCAAACTTGAATAAATTTATACACTGATTACTAGCATTTGGAATTAATTTTGAAAAAAATATACATTGATTTAAATAATAGTGAAACGAAACATTGCATATTGAAAAAATAGAATACACTGGAAAGGCAAGAATGGTTTTTAAAATAATTCTGGAAATATTTTTAAAATAATGCATATAGCGTTTTTGTAGAATAATTATGCCAGAGACTGCTAGCAAAGACAAATAGAGAAAAAATGTGGCTTAGTTTTTGTTGTTTAATCATGGCACTCTATCGATCCGTTCAAAATGGTTTTGCAATCAATAGAAGGTGTGTGCTAATGAATGATTATAATGAGCTATTTAGAGAACTATTCCGAAACTTTTAATAGAAAATGGCCTCATTGTAAACACTCTGATTGTGAATTTAAATTTGATTAGGAAATGTTTAATAAAATGGCTTTTCAGTCAGATATATAATTAAAGTTATAGCATGTAATTAAATTTGGAAATGGATTTGATTTTATATTATTACTCTTGATTAATAAACTAATATCAAAAATATAATGCAAGAATTTTGTTTTGATTTTCATATTGTTCCCACCATTTTAATTTTGTGATTACTTTAGAGATGAACCTTTGAAAAATACATCAAAATTCTTCTATTTTATTCAAATATGGAATTATATAATTAAAAAAGCACTTTGAAATAAAAATATATGAATTCAAAGCCAAATATGTTTTGAAAATGGCAATATATATACACATAATCTTCCTGAACAAAGTAACAAGCTGTATTTTTATCCAATTTTTAAAAATGGAACTTGACTATGAAAATTTTAATTATTTGCTTTATGAAACATTAGTACATTTCTAAAATTTGTTTAATCAACAAGTTAATTAGTTTTGTTGTTCAGAAACTGTGGACGATATTGAGAATTCAATAGGAATCAGAGAGGTAAGAATAACGTATTTGATTCAGGAATATATCCTAAATTTGCTATCGATATTGTTCAATATTTCAGATGAGCTCTTGTAGCAAAAATAAGCAAGCAATTTTCTTCTTTATATTTTATATACACTAGAAATTTATTTTTATTTATTATTTCATTAATCTTTTATTTAACAGCAATAAATTACTTAAAATATTATATGAAGCATAATTAAACAGTTTCAAAATTTGAAATCATATTTTTGAAGATTCATTCTACTTTACTCTAAAGAAAAGGACATCAGCGAAAAGATTAGAGAGTATAAATTTTCAGATACCCGTCTTAATATCCCTCAAATTCGTGACCTAAATTTATCAAATAATAAGTGAGCGAGATGAAACAATTTACGTACAACTTAATTGAAATTAAGTGACAACGTTGTAGAATTACTCTAATTAACAGGTATTGTATATCATGACAAGCGAAGATGTAATATTAATCATTTTGGCATTCATAAAGGCGAGCTTGCAGATCTGACATTGAAAAGCAGAATTCATCATTGAAGGAGCAATCAGTCAAAAGAGATGCGCCTATTATTATGCTTAAGATTTATGTTTATTTGGGATAAACATACAAATGAGAATAAGAAAGCTATTTTAACTGACATCAACAAGTAAAATATTTTAAATCTAGTTTTATTTTCTTGTATGCTAAATATAAAATGAGAAAATATATTGAGTGCCTGGATTTTCATCAAAATATTCAAAGTTGAAATTTAGTCGAATTTCCACGTTTTTAAACTCGATCCTAATCTGAGAAATATATTTTTGGAATTATGTCTGTCCGTTCGTATGTGAACACAATAACTCAAAAATCCTTTGAATTAAATGTATGAAACTCATTATGTAATCTTTATGCCCAATTTATCAACATTTTCAATGAAATTCTATTGAAAGGAAGTCTTTCGATACGGTTGTACGAGCTATAAAATTTGGTGCATAAATTCAACATTTAAATCGTAGATCCGTATCAAATGTATAAATTCAGAGTTTAAATTGTAGATACTTATGAAATTTGAAACCAAATCCATCAAGACATTGATTGTCTTTTGGTCTGAATTTTTCACTGCATGTATTTCAATGCGATAGCTTAAAAGCACAAATATTTCGATGAATGAAATAAATTGACCTAATTACAAAATTAGTCATAATATTAGAGCCATGCTATGAAAAAGACAGAATAAAAAACTACCAATTACTATAGATTAACAAATATCAAAACAAGATTTTACCAAATATATTTTAACATATAATTGTCTAATCAGATTAAAATGAATTAATCTAATTATGCAATTCATGTTAATTCTAAATATTAAATTTCGTATGATTTGATGATATAAAATTTATAACATAAAATATTAATCTACAAGATTAAATTCCGATTAGCAGAAAATGTTTTTACAGTTCATCGCATAAAATTGCTTTATTAGAGATGTTTTTGCAAACCATAGTTAAAAATTCAGCAAATCTCCGTATAACACACTATCCGTATACTAGAAACTTGGATTAAAAACTTCTTCCCCCCCACCAAAAATTTAAAAAAGTAAAAACAGTTTATCTGAAACAAAACTCCACCGCTCTATAATAACTCTATCCTAAACTAATATTTCGTAGTCAAAACTTATTTCCCTGTCATCTTAATAAATTATGCATACAGTTATAACCAACTGTATGCATAACTCAAAGGTTGGATAGCTTTGTGTATGGAAGCAAGATTTTTGGAAGTCAAATGTGCTAAATGAGATACGGAAGTTATTAACGCAATTTCATGTCAATATAGTTAGAATTTATAGTAAAAATACAACAAAGAAAAAATGTAAGAAATACTTTAAGCACTAACTCCATTTTTTCTTCTTTTTAGTTATAAAATCAAAACTATAAAGATATCGGATATTTTATGCAATCGCTGCAACAGTATTTTCAAGACAGTTTTATTCAAAAAAAAATTCTAAAATAATATCTAAAAATCTGAATTATTCATTTCGTACCAATGTATTATGATATTTAAAAAAACCAACGGCTTCAAAATCATATGAAACATTCTTCACAATTTTTCTTGTAAAGAATGCTATTCTGTATGTAGGTTGTATTCTATCATAAATTATCCGTTAGTAATTATGAAAAACAAAACGGTATTTTTGTATGTTATGCGAATGAATTATATATTTAATAAATATCATGAAATGTAAGGCAGAATTTTTATTATACGATATCACAATGTGTATTTACACAAAATTATCATACATTTATCTAGAATAAGATTTTGAAAGAATATTAGGGTATATGCAGGTAGGTTGCGAGTATCATCTGAATGTATCATAATTTAATACTTAATTATTTTGAAACAATATGATCTCTTTTATTAACGTAATCACAATAGCATATTTATATAAAATTTTCAGCTTTATCATAGATTTATCTAGAATTAACTTTGTAGATTTATATAAAATAAACAGTTAAGGTTTTTAATTACCTTGAAAAGAAAATTTTTGAAGAAAATGCTAAATCTTAATATTATTCATTAATTAAAATTTCATTTCAAAACTTTTTGAATTTTTCGAAATTTTATATATATATATATATATATAACTTTGCACATTAATACTGTATTACATTGTTTGATTGTTTTTTGGTTTTTTTCTTAAAACTTCACAAATAATAATATAATCTATATTTTGGTGATGATTTCTCAATACGTTCTGCAGTTTCTGAACAACAAAAGTAATCAATTTGTTGATTAAAAAATTTTAGAAATGTGCTAATATTTCATAAAGCAAATAATTGAAATTTTTATAGTCAAACTCCATTTTTAAAGATTGGATAAAATACAGCTTGTTACTTTGTTCAGGAAGATTATGCATATACATATATTGCCATTTTCAAAACATACTTGGCTTTGAATTCATATTTTTTATTTCAAAGTTCATTTTTAATTATATTATTCCATATTTGAATAAAATAGAAGAATTTCGAAATATTTTTCAAAATTTTCATCTTTAAAGTAATCACAAAACTAAAATAGTGGAAACAACATGAAAATCAAAACAAAATACTTGTATTATATTTTTAATAATTATCGTTTCGTTTATTAATCAAAAGTAATCATCCAAAATCAAATCCAGTTTCAAATTTAATTACATGCTATAACTTTAATTATATATCTGACTGAAAAGCCATTTTATTAAACATTTCCTAATCAAATTTAAATTCACAATCAGAGTGTTTACAATGAGGCCGTTTTCCATTAAAGCGTTCGGAATAGTTCTCTAAATAGCCTCATTATAATCATTCATTAGCACACACCTTCTATTGATTGCAGAACCACTTTGAACGGATCGATAGAATGCCATGAATATCGATTAAGATCCATTACACACGACAGTGACTTTCAACTTCCGATTTTCGAGATCTGAACTACTATCTACGGAGATCCCAATTTCTGAAACCAAACTTTATTTGTTATATGCAAATTCTAGCAATCGGTATCCTAATCATTTCCGAGATGTTGGATTTCGTATAAAACTTGTCATTTCCATATGTGTGTTGTTGGATGGCTGGTAACAATAGACTATTCCATGAAAACTAGTGAAGTTTACAAATCTATTATTACAGTCAGGAAATAAGGGTTCTAATTTTATTCGTCAAACAAATATCAGAATCATGAAACGTCTTTTTGACATATTCATAAGGTTATTAAATATTTTAAATTGGGAAAGAGCAAGGACGAAATTAATTGTTATGATTTGCTCAAATATCTAGTTGATTTGATTTGCCTGATTAAAGACTGCTTTCAAAGCAGATTAAGGCTTTAGGTGAAAGAAATGCATTATTTTGCTATCGATGCACAAGAAGTTTATAATTTTTCTACAACATCGCGAATAACAATTTTAAGTTATCATCAAAATTAAACTATGACATTATTTTCTTATTAATACATTTAAGTGCTTTTAAACTACTGTAAATTGTAATGCATCTTGTACAGAATTATTATTGATATTCGTTTAAATATTCACTTGATTTGATGCCGGCATTCTGGCTTATGCGTACCGACGTGATCTGGGAGTCCCAGGTTAAAGTCCTTATTCGGACATGGTTGTTCTTGCCTTGTGCTCTATCTGAGACTTGTAGGAATGAGTCCCCTCTACATACTTAAAAGGGATTGTGCAAGTGAATGTGTGTGTGTCATCTCCATTTGAGCTAGAAGTCAGACATCTGCCTTCGTGTGGTCAGGGGTCTTGACCCTCAGAAACTAACCCCCATCATCAACACTTGATTTGATATTTCGATCAACGGGTCATTTCAAAGCTATACAAAAAATATTTCAGTAACAAGTTTCTTTTTATATGTTCTTATAGGGCATGTTTCGATTTATATGGAGTTTTCTGACACATGAACCACGGATTTGACTATATTGCTCCAAAGCATTGTAAGAATCAAATCAAAATAAAATAATCAAAAACGGATACTGTACTGGAGTAATAGAAAATAGAATCAATATTTAAATATGAATAAAATATCAGATTTAAAAAATACAAACATTTGAGCGTATGATATCTTACCAAGTAAGAAGGATAATGGGGTGTACGAGTTTTGAAAAACATTGTACGTCCCATTGCATTTAAATTTAAACATTCTGACAATACATATTGAACAGATATTTGATAATCACATTGCAAGCATAATGGTTCTTATAGCAACAAGTATAGATGTATTAGTTTAGTATGCCTAAGGCTTGAACTGGTTAACGCTGTCTTTGCCTTGCGATTCGATAATGAAGACTACAGTTGAAAATGAGATTTGGTAGTTGTTGGACTAGAAATAATGAGAAGGCTATTATGAGATACATGAACAAAATTGTTTTTTTTTTAATTCACTATTGTATCCTTAAATTATTTTTCTTTTTAAGTAGTTTTTAAACCCGTAGACGACATTAAATGCTGCAATTCACTTAAATTTTCATCTTATTTGCTTTATTTGAATCACTGCTCTTCTCTAAACAATTCCAAATTCGGCATGAAAATAAACTTGTTAAATTATCCAAAATATATAAAAATAATTTCTATAGTTGCTTTTATAGTCATTTTATAGAACATTTTCATAGTAATAGCATCTTTATTTATAGATATTTAGTTCTATTAAAGAAATTGGAGCCTAAAGGCAAGTTAGCTTGATTTATAATTAAAAACCTTATAATAAAGATGCCGATTTTAACAAATATGATTTATTCTGTTGCCCTAAAATGCTTATTATTTGTAATTATCAATTCATAAACGTTATTAAGAAAAAATTTATTTGTAAATAAAACTAATTGGCCAATTGATTCTTTTGGCATAATGTTTGCCAAGCTAAATAATTTTCATTTAATTTTACAAAATTCTATTTATTAAAAAGATAGGAATATGCAAATTGAACATAAGTTTGTAACATTCTATTTTAAATATAACGAGTAAAGGTTAAAGAATGTAAATACTGTGCAAGAATCCAATATCCAGAATAAAAACAATATAATGATAAAGAAAAAAACCACTAATTACCACAATTTTGAGAAAGCATAGAGAAATTTGTAGATCAATTCGAATGAAGTAGATGCCTATTAGTAAAATAAATATGGTCTAGACGGTGTCTTATCAACTGACCATTTAGTCGATGGTTAAGCGAATCAGCTTTGAAACAAGAAACCGTTGATCAGATTAAGTGCAACAAGCCATTAAGCTGCGAATTGCGGATACGTTGCAGTATAAGTGAAGATAATTTAGATTTGGTCTATGTCATGGAAAGGGAAAAACAATTTCTAGTTTGAGCCTGTTGATTTTATTCCTGTGCCAAATTTCATGATAACAAAAAACCAAATAATTAACAGAATAAACTTAAAATAAATTTACTTTAAAAACGAAAAAAAAATCATTTCTTTTTCGTATATTAAGTATCGAGAAGATATGAGGGTTGGACATTTAATAGTGGCAACTATTTATTTACATGAAATACAAAAGCAATTCATGTCCCCACATTTTACAGTTTTTCAATATAGTCCCCAGCATTGTGTACAACCCGTTTCCAACAATGTAGAAGTTGCAGAACACCTGTAGTAGCGCCTGTTCTGTTGATAGTTCGAATCAACCGGTCTACGGCAGCAATAATCTCCGGTCGGTCTGCTGTCGATGACACCATTGCCACCGTCACAGTCGTACATGGGAATAAGTATAACTTTGACTTTCCTGGGTTTTGAAGAAATTTCGAACGTCTTGGTGCCCTGTAATAGCACCATTTGTTTGAATGGCGTTTCAATTTTGGCTGGTACGATCTTACCCAAATCTCAACCAGTCTAATGATACTGCTATACAACCTCTGCTGATGCACATTCAACTTTTATCCAATAGAGTTGCTCTTGTTTTGAAAACCTCCTGAAAACACTTGCTTTTGACCACAAACTAATACAAGGATAAGTTCTTCGCTTTACTCCGCATGCACGGGACGTAGGAAGGAGGAGTCTTTTTACTGAGAGATTAAGTAAGTACGTAGCTAAATCGTGATACTCGTGGCTTTCGTTGGTTTTGGTTGCGTATCGATTTTACAGCAATGTTGCTACTATTAAAGTTCCAACTCTCGTATTAGTAAAAAAAATTCGAATTCAGCAATTTAACCAATCTTTCAGTTTCAGAACCTGACTGAGTTCCAAAAATACATTTTCAGCATTATGTCTGATTCAAAAACTCTTTCAACCCGTTGCTTGGAATTTTTTTTATAAGAAATGATGATTAAGTTTGTAAATTTCTGCAAAATGTCTAAAGAAATCCACTCTCAAAAAGTTGATCTGCCTAGCTGTTCGAATAAAAGTGAATTCGATAATTAAAAAATGAAAAGAACTGGGTAAATAAAATTTAATTTATAAGTTTAGCATCTAAAATCCAAATTGAGCCAAATACATCAAACGATTGTCAACCTGAAAGTCTACACTTTCACGTGCATGTAGTTGCAATATTAGCATAAAAATTTGAAAGAATAGGAGATATTACCTAGTGACTATAATTCTAGTTTTGTGTCAAATTTCAGCGTTAATCATTTGGCAAAAGAGCATTCAAAATCCATATTCTCGCAAGAGATTCAATAAAAATTCTAGATTTACTCCAAAGATTTGCATTTAGTTACTATCATTCACCAATGTCATTCAAGAAATATGTGGCCTCACCAAAGGTTCGTAATTTTATAAATGGAAACGAAGATTAAAACTTTATTAGACTTAAGCAAAAAAAATTCGTGAAAACTACCTCGCCGATTTTCTAATGTGAAAAATGAGCTATCAAATCGAAAAAACATTTATGTAATGAAATTCCATATATACGCCAGGTAGAGAGATTAAAAATTGTCAGAATCATATTCGTTTGTAATAATTTATTAAACCTTGAAAAAATATTCTTTAAATAATTGGTGGATGCTTATTTCTAAGTTCATTCCTCATAATGCCACAGTCAATTTTACAAACTGCATAATTCAATTTTTAATACTATTTACCCTCTTTAAATTCAATTTTCTGCGAGTCTAAATTTTGGTAAATATTATGATGAAGCATAAATTCCTATACTTAACTTTCCAATGCTAAATAATAAATTCCAATACTTAACTTTCCAATGCTAAATAATAAATTGCAATGCTTAACTTTCCAATTCTAAATAATATAAATTCCAATGCTTAATTTTCCAATGCCAAATAACATACATTCCAATGCAAAGTAACAAATTTCAACGCTTAGCATAAACTTCATATATTTTGTCCCAATTAAAAATATTTTTCTCTATTCTGTACAACAAAGTAATAAGCAGTTGTTAAAAATAGTTCATAATAGTTTTACCTTTTCATTTTTAGAAATATAAATTGAAATTTTCATATTAATTACTTGAATCCAATTATTTAAGGCTTGGATAGAAATGCAATCCATATTAATTTATTCAGGAATCATATGATACATTTCTTAAGTTACAAGAAAAATTCTAGAATTAAAGAAATTTCATTTTATAGGTTATTTTTTTAAAAAAATTACTTTAATTTTTCTTTAGTAAAAAAATATACTGTTTATCAATTTTTAAAACGCTCTTAACTTTTATATGATATATTTTTATTTCCTAAGTGTTTTTCAAATCGATGTTATGCAAAATTTCAAAATATATTAGCAAACGTTTCAGACATAAAATTTGTTTTCAAAAGTAATTACATTACTTAGAAACGTGTGTTTTCACTTTGAAAAATAAAATGTTCAAAAATAAATGGATATTTAAATTTTAAATTTGGTTAATTTTTTTTTATCATCTAAAGTAACAAATATGTTTTGTTTGCTCTATACAATAGGAGAGTAATAGATTTTAATTCTAGCAGATTATTAACAGTAGTTAAAAATGCAGAGAACTCAATAGTTATGTAAATATTCCACTCTTTAATTGCCTACACTTTGAATTTTATCTTTGTGACCAGTTGGTGGCAGTGCTCGTTTTAGTTCATTTAAAATAATTAGGCTGACACAAAATGCACTAAAAAAGTCAAAAGACGCAATAAATACGTCATATGAAAACTTTAAAGATAATTAAGCTTCTAATCTCTTCGAAAATAATTATAACGTATATTATTGAACAAGAAAAGTATTCTTCTCTTTAATAATTATAGTTCGTTTTTCCAGAATATGTTAATCCTAGAATATAATCTTGAAAGTTAATTAGTTTCATGTAATGTAATTCATCTGACTATATATTAATGGTTAAGAATTTAAATGAATGTATTACTTTTATTTCTTGGATGATGAAACAAAGTATTATTTCTTCGCTTAGATAACAAGTACGTCTCTCAGAAATGTTCATATTTTTGAAAAAAAGAGATTGAATTAATTTTGTAATTAATTTTTGTTAATAATAAAAAAAGAAGCGTATGTCCGCAGGCTGATATTTAACCTAGAACTGTCAAATTGACACACGTATCCTTTGAAACGTGTAAAGGAGTAATTTGAAACGAGTTTCAAAGCATTTTATTGTGTTAAAATTTAAGAAAAAGTGAAGGTTTTCCCAAATAAGTTTCGGAAATACAGGGCGGTTATAATTAAAGTTAAAATTTCAAATGATGATAAAAGGAAAATTATTAGTTCAAATGTTATCAAACTTCGTAATAATTCAAAAGTGATCATGGGAATTTCTTTTTTGCAAAAGAGTTCTAAAACTCATCACCAGGGATAAAATGGCGCTGTATCAATACTGGTATGCAAAATAGGACATGAAAACATAGGTTTAAAAAGTTTTTAATCATTTCTGAATCATGTTACAAGGCATGTTCAATATGTGTTATCTCAAAAGCACTGTTTATGGTGATAATCTAAACAATTTGGCTGAAGCGATAGATGTGATACACTGATATGGGCGAAACATTCCTTATGATGTGCTAAGAGCTACTTTTGAGAATATAGTAACACGATGATGGATGCCACATTGAACACGCTTTGTGACACTTTTCAGAAAAGATTAAGCATATTTGAAAACAGTGTCTTTATTTTTTATATTGCAATTGCATATAAAAATTGCATACATAGCTATTTCCCTCTGGTGGTAGGTTTGAGTCTATTTTTCCTTTTTTCGCGAAACAAATTCTCTTGACCTCTTTTAAACTACTGTCAAGTTAGATTACATTTGATCCAGTATTTTCTTTTGTGACCATTTGAAAGTGAAGCCTTAAAATGATAACCACCTGCATTATAAGAGGAAAACAGAAATAATAAAGTTATATATAGTTTTATTGCGATGTATTTTCGATTTCAGGGAAAATATACTTAATTGAATAAAGGACATTGAATGAAGGAACGCATTCTGAAGCTAAACACAACTGAAGTTAAGTATTGACTGTTGGAATTTGATTTCAGTCTTAAAATTTCACAAGAAAAATATACTGGTATCCAAAAGTTAAGGTACAGCATGTTTTCATAAGCTTGCCATTAAAAAAAGTTAAAATTTTCAATTAATATACATAACAACGAATTTTTAAAAAGTTTATAAGAAACCTCTATAAAAACCATTTCTATGTTATAAAATTGAATACTTAAATTGGAGCAAAATATTAACCTTCGTAAATTCAAGAGTAAACTGTGTACATGGAAGTTTATTTCCAATTGTTGTTTGACAGTTTTGTTAACAATATTTAAAAGAAGTCGTTTGCCATATTCGTTACAGTGGTGGCTGGTCGAATGACTGGAAATGGGATTGTCACAAGTTGATTCTGTCAAAAGTATAAATATATCTCGTAGTGTGATCAAAAGATTAGAAATTAGTTTAAACTCCAACATTCCGTCTCCAGAAAACATGTTTGAGGCATGAGATCATTTTCATGTTTGAGGCAAACATGAGATCATTTTCTGGCTACAAAAATAAGAATATCTGCTTCTACAGGTCGAATATATGCTAGGTAGGTACGTATCTTGGTGTTTTATGGCACAAGCGCCAAATATGGCTATACTGCTCCAAACAAATGGTATTAAAATATGCCGTGCTCAATTCAGTCATACAATTTCAAAATTGTAGGTTCTCTTTATAAAATGAAAGACATCTAATGCCCCTAAATTACCCCTAAAACCCAAAACAAATAGTGTAAAAAGTATGCCTTAGCTCCATGTACGGTCATATGCTTTCTCTATATCAAAAAATATGGAAACAAGGTGGTTCCTTCTGACAAATGCGTTACATATCTTGATTTCCAGTAATACGAGTCATTAAATATTGATCTACATGTACGGAAACCACGCTGCAATGGGGAGATGCATCCTTGTTTCTCCAATTCGAATATTAGGAGAGCGATGACCATGCGCTCGAAGGTCTTACAAAGGCAGTTTGTAAGAGCAATCGGTCTGTAGTTCAGAGGGTCAGATGGCCCTTTGCCAGGTTTTAAAATTGGAATCACAGTAGCTTCCTGATATTGTGCAGGGTATTTCTGCTCAGTCCAAATTCTATTAAAAAGATGTAACAGATCGGAAAGTTTGTTGTAATGGTTTCAAGCTCAGAGCTAGCTTCATCCATTTTATCAGATGGTTTAATGTTAATGGTTTGCAAAAGCTAAAATTAGAGAGTGGCATAGATTGGGAAACTTTTTGTGGTGAAGTATTCCAGAATTTAGAGTTCGAAATGTTTTCAGACTTTTGTTTGTAATCTTTTTTTTCTTATGAATGACAGTTTTAAAATTATCCAGGTCCTGTGGTATTTCACCAGATGGAACATTAGATGTTTCACTTTCATGTTTAGTTGACGGAGGAACAATATTACTATTGCGAGCTATTGGCAGTGACGTTATAATTGCATATTCGGGAGTATTATCAGTAATCACGTTTCCATCGTTTTAAATAGGATCAATAGTAGAAGATTTTCTGATCACAGCAGAGTAACTGATACTGGGGTTTGAGATTTTACAAGTTCGCGAGCTTCGAATAAGAAATGTGTTTTTTTTAAAAATTGGTTGTAATTATTTCTTCTTCCAGTTGTCATGCCGGATTGTTCCGAGAAAAGGCAGTATGCTCATCTTAGCAATTAAAGCATTTTTCGCGAGATGTGCATTGCGGACTATCGTGACACACTTCTGCATAGCGGGCACAAGTTAATGTCCCACGGCAAGAAGTTCTTGAAAGTCCGAAACGTTGGCAATTAAAAGCAACGAAGTGGTTTCGGAATGTATGGTCGAACTAACAGGCGCATGTACTCCACCTTAATGTACTCAAGTAATTAGTTGAAACTAAAAGCAAGGATTAGGTGGCTGGTATTTAGGAGCTAGCCATCCTTCTGTATAGAGATACGCCGCACATAGCAAACCCCTTGTCCTTGTAACTCTTTAGTGTCTATTGGTACATTGGATAGCTCCCAGCAGGAAATAACACCTTTGGAGGAATTCAGTGTAGAATGGGGGAAAACAATGACTGGTACATTTTCCAAAGATTTTAATTTCATAATTTGTACTGAATGTTTACGAAATTGTATTTCCACCAACAAATCACCAGATCGAAGTCCTTTAGTACATTTAACTTCATCAATATTGCCAGTTATACCTCTTTCAACAAGAAATGGAGAGACAGAATGAAATGTATCATTTGTAGCAGATGCTATTTTTATAACAAAAAAATTTGGAAAATTACGTAATGTTGGAAAGGCAGGAACTTTTTGTTGTCCACTTAAAGAAGCTGCTTTGCGTTTGAAGATACGATACTGATTAAATTTCTGGTCCGAAGACACCGCCCACCATAGAGCCCAATAAGGGAAGGAAGCCACCGGCTCTAGCCATTCCCAGCCTCGGCGCTTACCTTAATGCTAGACACAACCTATAAGCCCCGGGACAGTTACCACCTTCAAGGCCAAGACCAAGGAGTAACCCCTTAGCTTCATCCCTAACAGACTAGCCTCTCAGGTGACTAGGTACCAGCCAATTGATACAATGGGGACCCCATTGCACCACCCGTTTAATGGATCGCCACACACGGCAAACATGTGGAGATATTTGCTGTCCATGAGCAGCAGGAAGCAAACAGAGTGCGAGTTCTCATGGAGAGCTCGAGGGATAAAAGAAGTAAGTAGACAGCAGGAGGAGTAGAGAAGAGTAAGCATGAAGAGAGAAAAGATCCCTGGAACCCTCGAGATTGGGACACACCTACATACCTGTAGTTGGTGAGCCCCTGAGAGGGTGCGAATATGCTTTCATAAGACTGCATGAAAGGCAACCAGTTGTGTATCTCTTCTTGAAATCAAGACAAGAATACGTCTCCTCAAGCAGTCAGCAATGAACCTCTTTACTCTTCCCATGCGAGTCCAAATTCACACTAGAACGTAATTCATGTTCTCATATGATTTGAAGGAAACAACTCACCAGATACAACAATCCATATAACTGAACGTCACAGTTATAGAGGAGGAGGAAGAATGATTAGGTAATCATATTAGCTTGTTACTTTGTGTTTCATGGAGGAACTTTGAACCGTGTGAAATATTAAGAAGAGATCCTTGATCGATATGTCCACCCATATACCGCTAATATTTATAATGACTTTCTTCTGATGAACAAGAAGATTCGACAGCACCGAGCTAAGCGTATATAGATTTACCTTGAGGGTCATGGTATGGAGTGAATGATATATGGCCAATTCTATCTCCAGGCCTGAATCCTATTGAGTATTTTAGTATACCGCCTTGAAATTCATATTGCAGCTTTAAGACATTTTTTAAAGCTATTGGATGTGCTGAAAAAAATACTATTCTGCCTCTAATCTTCGAGTCCCATTTCAATGTCCGACAGCTTTATTAGAAAAGTCAATGCCAGGAATGCATTGTAGTTAGGGGGTCGTCACATTCTTTATTATATTTCCGAGAACATTTTCCCACCTAAAACTGTGATTCAATGTTTTTTCCAAGAATGGAATTGTCAGCTAATAGTGCTTTTTTTTGCCTTCAATGAATTTAAGAAAGTTTCCATGCTGTGTTCATTAAAGAGCTGTACAGTGTACATTTCCATCGACAGATTGTATCTTAACTTTTGAAGGTCAGTATAGTTTATTCTTAAAAATATCATAAGTATTTTAAATTCAAATTAAGGATTCAGAAAAATGAGAAAGTTATTTTTGAAATATTATAAAACATTCTGGTTTGGAACTAATCCAACAATGCACTAAAAGAGCGAGGGAAGGGATCGAAAATTTGCATTCTGAACGCATCTTAACAACCAAGAAGGTTTCATCTATTTCTATGACATATCTATACATATATAAATGTGGATTTAGGCTCAATTTGAATATCGAAAATATAGTTAGACAATAAAAAAGGGTTCAAGTCACTCTCGGAAAAGTGTGTGTCATGAATTCACATTGAGTTTAATGTATTGAAATTCTAGTCAAGATGTGATAATAACTAGTTACATCACAGCAATTTTAAGGAAATTATCTTTTAGTTCTTTCATCCTTTTATGGCAAAAAGAACAACTTTCGACAGGAAGATTATACTTTTGCCAAACGATTTTCAGCATCTTCAACTACAATATATAGATTTTAATTTTCACATTTGTATGATTAATTAGTTCAACGTGCTTCTAATGCCTGCATCCAACGTAGCAAATGTATTCCATTAATGTAAATGTAAAATATTTTAGTACTGAAATTCATGAGCAGGTAAACCTAACTACTTATTAAATTCTGTTTGTGGTTGAGTTAAATCCTTGACTATTATCAGACGTACTTAATATACATAATTTCCAGAAAGTATGTTTGAAACATTGTATCTTTTATGCATCAAGGACACTGAAGGTAGAAATCGTGCTTCATTGGTTAAGTAAGTTCATACAAAAATAAATGAAGGCTAAAATAACCATTAGTTAAAACATATTGCATTTACATAACTACTTAAATCAATTTTATCATGTGAGTAAACCCAAGGTTGCATAAAAATGTGTCAAGATAGTTATATGCTTCTTAAACTTACGCAGAATATTAATGAACAATGTGTAGCACTTTAAATGTTTAAAATTTGAATAAGTTCTTAACATATTAAAAATAAAAAGGTATTCAATGCACTGTTTTTTTTTAAAGACATTAAAGCTTATTTTTATTATAAATAATTTATTTTCAGTCTGTTTGTTCAGAATATTGATTATATTTTAAAATCAATTTAACTTTATAGTTTAATGTGTAATTATTATTTTTTTTACTTTCTCGCATATGTAGTATAGGGAAAGTATATAAAAAAAAGAGGTTATGACGAATTGTCACGTTTTAGACCTGCCCAAGTTCGAAAAACCCATTTTTCAAAAACAAACATCTGTCTGTTTGTCCTATCTGTCTTTACACCATACTTGTTGCGGATTTTTACGAAACATTGAATAAAATCTGTTCAAAGGAAGTTCATCTTTTCTGCTGTTCGAATATAAGTTAGCACAATAACTATAAAAAGAAGATGGTTAGATAGAAGAGTATACTCTGATTTAATAACAATAATGTAAACAATTGTTAAATTTTGTGATAAATCCAAAATGGATCGATCCGTTTTTGGTCTGTATTTTCAGAATCATGTTAACGTGATAATTCAAAAACGCAATGATTTAATATCAATAAGGACAGTTTTATGTCAAATCTTTATTCCAATTGGTTAAGAAAATTTTGCCTAAAATATAAATTCAATTTTTGGATACTATGCTATTAAATGCATTCTAGGGATTAATAGTCAAAACCTTCGCCAAGGATAACATGGTAGATAAAGCAAAAACACCAAATTCATGACAAAAGAATTTTTTTATTGATCGATAATGCCAAGTAAAGCCTTGTCAGGCATGCCACGTTTATTAGAAAGTATTCGAAAACGTTTTGGAATTAACAATATACTTATTTGAACAAACATATATGAGGTACTGTGTTGACTGACATATTTTAAAATAATCTTAATGTTACAGAGAAAGATGAGCATGCCGATGATTTTCTAGTAAAGTGACAAAATCGGTCTAATTATTACAAAATGAATTTATATATATATATATATATATATATATATATATATATATATATAGGGACAAAGACCGATAGAGAACCCTCGTGATTGTTCGAAATCAGTTTAAACTGGTTAATGACTTAAATTGATCAAATAATGACTTAAAAATAATAATGACCTCACATAAAAAGTTTGCGATCGTAGATTTCATTTTCTTTTAAATTTATTAATTTTTTTTGAAGATTAAAAATCAACAGACACGCATTCACCTTTATTATTATTTGAGTAATTATTAGCAATGCTATATAAGCAGTTGCTATGAATGTTATATTGTAATGAATCAATTTTTCTTAATGCATATTTTTGTAAAATAAGTAATCAGTTATATTTAAAACAAAATAAACATCCTTAAAAAAACAATGTGATCATTGGCAAATGAAAAGTTAGAGGAAAAAACTTGTCTACTAAGCTTTATAATTGAAATTTGGAATTCATTTTTTATTAAAAAATACTATTTTATTGCTTAATATATAAAAAAGGGGGCTTAAATGGGATAAGAATGGCTATTAAAAAATAATTTTGTTTTGAATTCTCTTATAAATGCACGGACTTCTGAGAAATTTCCATTCTCAGACATGAATTAACTACTTTAAAAGTGTTTATACCTGAATTTTTTTCTTCCTTTAATTACAAAAAAAGTGTTATTAAAAGTTTTTGTGTGATTTATGCAATAGCCGACATTCAAATACATCTTCCGCTGATATTATTAATTTGAACAAAAAAAAACTGTTTTTTACAAATCAAAATGCTCAAAAGTTCTTGTTAAAAATAAATTCGATTTCTTGTTTAAAAGAAAATTTTCTTTTGTTTATTGTGCTGAAAGAAATTGTTAAAACCGGATTCTTCTGAAGTCCGGTTTTTTTTTTATCAATTTGAAGCGACTTTTTATAAATATCGTCTGCATCGTTTCTTTTTTTTTTCTTTCTTTTTTTGCTTACTAACTAAAAAAAAGTGATGCAGAATTTCTTGAAGCAGAAATCTTTAACTCCCATGAGATAATGATTGTTCGTACATCGCAATCAAGTCATTTTTTTTTATTTTATACAAAATATGAAGGATTTTCTTATATTTAATTACATTTGCCTTTTGTGTAAAATCAATATCATTTTTTAAAAATTTTTGAGTTAGTCACCTCTGGAGAACAGATGGTTCATTGGGAATGCTGATTATTTTAAATCCAGACAACAATATCACTGACTAATAAGTTATCAATATCGTTTTTATTACTTATAAATAATTCTAAATGATTTAATTAATTGTTAAATCATTTATCTGATTTAACAATTATGATAAACCAGTTGATCATAAATTCAAAATTAACGATTCACAGACATTGAAATCACTTTATTTTATTTTTCGTAATCAAATTCTGTTTAAAAGTAATAAACATTTGCCCGTATAGAACAATTCTATAATATCAAAACACTATTTAAAGCGAAAATGCCCGGATTTATTAACATTCGAAATTTTGCGTTACTTTATCTTTAATATTTTTATAGTTAACCAGAGGAATAAAAAAGTAAACAGAATTTTTCTTCTTCATCTTTCAACATTGGAAGAAACCCCTACGATTAAATATTTGATGAAACAATAAAAAAGGTTTCAATTTTAAGGCAATAATGCGATTTATAGTTGGAAATTGAGCAACGAATATTTATAAGAGTTCCGAAATTCAAGAAAAATTCTAACGATTTCATATAATTAACAAGTAATGTAAAAAAATTAATTCAATTTCTATTTATTCAAAATTATGCAATTCAAAATTTATTTTAGTTACTTTTTATTAAAAAATTATTGATAAAAAATTTAAGTTTCAAAAATTAATAGAGATTGTAATTATAATAACAATATAAATTATATATTTAAAAAAATTGAAGTCAATTTCTACTTAGCTCAATAAAGAAAAAATAAATTTTAGTTACTTTTTATTAAGTAATTAATGTATATGGCAGAATCACAATCACAAACACTTCGTCACTGAGGGTATTTATATAGCAGGATATAAATTTAGGAATACTCCTTATAAGATAATTTTTTCTTCCACATAAAACTAAAATTAATTAATTTATCAAAAGATTATTGATTTTCGCAGGAATTGAACTCATCATCTTCACGTGAAAAATACTGAAATCCGTGCATTTTACCGATTGAACTACTGCTTGTTGATTTCAATTTTCATTACTAACTCTTATAACCCGATTTAAAGTATTAAGAATGAACTGAATTTAATTAATGATATAATATTTAAAAAAATCTTTATGAAAATCAAATGCCATCTACTACAAATTTTTAAAAAATGCATTTGAACTTGAGGGGATGAATAAAAAGTATTTTATTGAAGATTGAAAATTTGAACAAAGAGAGAGAGTATTTAAAAACATAGAGAGAGAGAGTATGAACTAATAGTAGAAATAGAAAAAGGTAATTTCTTAAATTTTAAAACAGTAAAAAATCAGTTTTACTTCAAAACAATTTCACAAGCTGTCAGGAAAAACGCCAAATTTCAGCTTAATTTTTAATTCATTAAAATTTAAAGAAAACCCCTCCCAAATTCACATTTTCACTCTCTTATATGGCAAATATGATAGCTATACGTTCAAACAGTCTGATCTGCTCAACATCAGCACACATACGCACTAATATTTATTAATAGTAGCGATATGATTTATAAAAAAACCTTACAAAATTCCAAATGTCTATCAATTGACAGTACATATTATTAATTTTAAGAGAGCCTAATTTATGAATAATATAATGTATTTAAATAAAATAAATTATTCTAACTGCCATTTGATAAAATAACCATTATTCATCCAAATTAAATCCTTAACAAAGGTTTTATTTAATGAACACCAATGTAATAACGCAACAAAAAGGCATTTATGGAAATAAATTATTTTAGCTACTAATTGCAAAAACAGTAATTTATTCAACCTATATTGCTTAATGACACCATATATCCGTTAAAAACACATTTACTTAGCTTCACTTTTTGTTGTTGTTGTTAATAGGAATTGATTTTTCTCTCACAACTTTGAGTTTGAAAATGTTCTTCACATGTCTGTTTTAATGGCAATGTTCTATTATAATATTTTGAAACATTAATTATAAGTTATTTGATTAAGGTAACTTTTTCCGACTTCGAGCAAGTGTCGCTAAGATTCTGTAAGTGATATAGAACTATAAATCCAAATCAAAAACCAGAATATAATTAATATAAAAACCACTATATTTAAAGGATTAATAAATTTTTAAGGACTGAGATATATTTATAAAATTTGTTTCCATTGAATTTATTTCTTTTGTTGTTGATTCTGGACCAAACATGATGTGACCTTCGAGAAATCTTTGGAAGCAGCTATAAAACTGGAGAAAATGGTCTGGCTGAAACCCCCTCGAATACACTCTAATCAATATTTTTTTCCTCCTCTTTCTTGATTAAAAATTGGCGACATGTGATTAAGCCGCACATGAGCGTTTTGTGCAACGGAATGTAGTGAAGAAAAAATAATACGCAGTTTGGATAACGTCTTTTGAATCAATTGAAATCAATATGTGTTACAGATGTTCAATTGTGGCAAACACAAACCGATACACGATCAATTTGGTGCAGGATTATTAGAGATATTTCAACAATGAATAGATATTGTAAAGTAAACAAAACATATTCTAAAATATTAATTAGAAATGTACTAAATGTGTGCTTACAGTTTTTCTGATTGAAAAAGAAAATTTTAAAATTTGAGATGACGTAAAAAATTTTTTTTTATATAATATAGCTGGTACCCGGTGCGCTGTTGCCGCAAAAAAAAACAATTTTGGAAATACCATTCGAAATTTCAAATAACT
This sequence comes from Argiope trifasciata, assembly GCA_026543055.1. NCBI lineage: Eukaryota > Metazoa > Arthropoda > Arachnida > Araneae > Araneidae > Argiope > Argiope trifasciata. The sequence goes on from JAPMOQ010052495.1 coordinate 704,759, forward strand.
ATCTTGTTTAATTAAAAATGATAGAAGGAATAGCATCTAACTTCGTATCGAAATGAATACATTGAAATTGGTTGATATATAAAGGAGAAGTATCAATAATATTTATTCTTTTTTTTTTTACTTCATTATTAAAACGGTAGGCAATATTTTTGTTTTTCCATCATCAGCAGAATCAAATTTCTTGAACTGTCCGATTCGTAGCAACCAGCTTACAACAGGTTATATGAAAAACTTCGATTTTTTTAGGTTCAGTCCGTACACTTGAAGTGATTGATCTTGCGCCTTCTTGATGGCAATTTAGAATGCAATTCGAATAGGGAACTGCTGTCGTTTGAAATCAAAAGGAATAATGGGAATGCATGGAGTGAGCACATTTTCTCCAATCGACTTTTTTTAAGGGTAATCATTACGTTCTATCTTCATATTAGGTTTTTTTTAAAAATTTTGATGCTCGTGTCAGGTAGCATGTAAATGTTGTCTTTCGGTTCTTACCTCACGTTGAGACTTTGAAAACGTGAATTTTCAACTTATGAACGATCTACTTAATTGCCCTGTTGTCGTTCTCCGTTTGTTTATGATGCTCCATTTGGCTAATTTCTAGATGTTGCGGTGTTTGATTACTTAATAAAGTGACGAACGTTTGAGAATGCATTTTTGTCGAAGCAATCAACACGATATATATTTGTAAAATAGAGATATCGTTTGTAGATTCACCTAATAAATAGCAAAATTACAGTTTGCATTGGGAAATTTCTATTAAATATAACTTATCTTGAGCAACATCGGTAATAATTTTATTTTTTATGTGTGAGATCAACTCTGAATAATGTATACGGTTTGCTCCAAACAAAATAGTGAGCGCGCTGAATGGCAACATCATGAGTAGAAGACTAGTCATTAATAAAAATAATTGGCGCTTTCACAAATTATTTTTTATTTCATTTCCCTCACATAGACTAACAAAAATCATAATTGTATTTCCGTTGATATATGTGCGATCAATTCCGATATGATGCACTGTTTGACTTTTGAATTTATCAATTTTAAAAGTATAACCTTCTTCGGAGCGCAAGCAATAGGTTTTACAAAGTTTCATCGCAATCGGTTGAACCCTACAGCAGCGGATAGGATAGGAACTTAAACGTTTATTTTGTCATATCATACATAACTTTATCTCTGTTTATATCTTTCACGCAGGTGCAAGCAATGAGTTGCCCAAGTTCCATAGACATCTGTTGAATAGTACTGCATAAAACAAGAAATTTTTTTAAATTATACTATTAATCCTAGAAGATTTAATTATAATTTTAATCCTATATGGTTCCTCTAAAGCTTTCTCGCATACTCTCTAATATATTTGTTACCTCAGAGAATGACTTATACATAGCATTTACGTACAATAGCTATGAAATATTAAATTATATCTTGAATTTAATATCTTTACTGAATTTGCTGTGTCATCATGGAGAGTTATTTTGACAATAAGGCTTGGTTAAGAGATGCGGTAAATAGATTCGAAAATATTTTTATGAAGATAATTTTAATATGCCTATAAGTGCAAGTAATAGCATTCAAAGTTTTATAGAAATCGGATGATTGACACAGTTGGCACAGAGACATACAGACAAACATTCATTTTTTTTATATAGATTATTTATAAATAATTTAGCATACTATTTTCAGAAATTATGGAACAAAAACTTCAAGATTTAACGCATTTATTAACTAATAAAAATATAAGTAAAAATTTTAAAAATCAGTTTTAGGTATAACGTTATACTTTTCAAAAGTTATATATGCCAAGTTTGGTAAATCTAAATCGAAAGGTGTGTCTTGTACAGTGCCAAACACACA
>JAPMOQ010052495.1:706622-726621 GCA_026543055.1 Argiope trifasciata
AAATCTAAATCGAAAGGTGTGTCTTGTACAGTGCCAAACACACACATTCATCTTAATTATTAGTAAAGATGTCAGTTCTAGGTATAATGTTATACTTTTCAAAAGTTTTATATGCCAAGTTCGGTAAATCTAAATCGAAAGGTATGTCTTGTACAGTGCCAAACACACACATTCATCTTAATTATTAGTAAAGATGTCAGAAATTCAATAATAGATGATAAGTAAATGTCTTAATAATGAATTAGAATATGCTTTAAGAATTAGGATTGTTTATGAAACAAATCCGATTTGGAGCAGTTATCTTAGTTTTGTCATTCTCTAATAATAGTATTCATTCTGAAATTCGTCCTAACTAAAAGAAATATCTTTATCCGACATATTTGTATTGTTATTGGTCAGCATATAATAAGCAATTTTCAGGAGAATGTTGTTGCCACAAATGATGGATGAGGTAAAATGCATTTCAGCAATTGTTTCTGGAGTTATTGATGAAGCTACCATTTCTTTATATCGCTTTAATGCCTCTGTAGTTCTTTACGACAATGTTATTATATTTTTGATGGATTTCCCAGTCATCGGAAACTTGTTTTTCTGACAGGGACTATTTTATTTAGAGGACATTTCATGGAAGTGTCGTAAAACTGTCGAAATGTGCTTTAATATGAATTATTTGTTTTTCTTTTTGGGGAAATAAATGAAATGTTCAGCAGATAAGAACTTAGCATATTAAATGACCCAAAAGAACGAAACGGGAAAAAATGTGTAATAATTCAATTTCATTATTTATAAGAGGAGGGTACAAAGTGAACTACGTTTTAAAAGATTAATTCTACATTCTGACTGGAATAAATCACATTCTTTTTACGTTCAAAACTTCGTTGATTTTAATTTATTTACAAAATTTGAACTATTAGTCTTGCTAGTTCATTTAAAAAAAATTCTTCTTATGTGAATTCTTCTAGTGCCTGTTTGGGTATTTGGAAAACTCAAAATGTGGGGGTCAAAAAATTGGTGATTCGTTGCTTTTAAGGCATGGACTTTTCGCTTTTAGGGTTATTAGAAAATGATAAAGAAGATTGTCACATTTGGCGAGTTATCATCAATAAAAAGTTACAACTTGGATGGGATGTCCAGCAGGTACTCAATTCTCCTGTCAGGTCAATAAAGGCAGGGTGGCATGAAGTCATCAGTCGAAGAAAAGCAATTATGAACATCAGTGTTAACACACAGCAGTGAGAAGTAGTATCGAAAGGTACATTATATAAAATTTTGAGATACAAAAAACATCACTTTTCCTAAATCTTGACGATTTCGAAATATTAGTGATATAAGAATTTTTTTGTCAGACTGATAGCATGACTTAAATACTGCTCAAAAGTTAATAAAATATATAAAATAATACTTAAAATATGTCTCACAAGTTAGCTTGAAATTTGCGATGGCAGATTTCAATTTCTTTTTTTTTTAACTTTTTAATTAAACTGAAATTTTTCGAAGCAATTTGATTCTTGAAATTATAAATTAAATATTAGTTTTAAGAGACTTTTATTTAAGACAATTCCTAGCAAAAAAAAAAAAAAAAAATGCCATTACACTTGAAAAAATCCAGAATAAATTTCTGACAATAAAAAAATATATGGCACCTTATTGAAGTGTTCTTAAGTACTGTGAAGTATTTGAGGCAACCATGAATGTAATACATCTAAAAAGGCGTGGCTCTCTAGTAAGGTCGGCTGTATGATTAAAAGAAATTACAGCGTAAATTGTAATAAGTCATATCTTTTAAAGAAAGTGGTCGAAACAAGATTCATGATTAATATATTTATTATCTAATGGCCCATCTTGAAATCAAGTATAATGCTGTTTACCTCTACAATGAGCTATAAACAAGTGACCCTAGTAATTAATTAGGAACATCGGCAGACATGTAATACCTTTTTGATTACAGTAATTTGTTCAGATTTAATATAAGCTTATATGTTCTGGCATGGGAATCAACCTCAATCATCATCCTCAGACATTCTTTGAAGACATTTACATATTTGAATACAGTAGAAATACATTTTTCAAGGTTATATTTGGTTAAAGTTTTGTCACATATGATGTTAAGACACAATGCAATCTTTGTCAATAAGTTTATCCTTGAGAAAAGTGTGAAAAAATTTGTTCTATAAATAATTAGTATTATTAATGAAATTAGGATGCAGATTACACTTTACTGCGTATTAATATAAATCAAAGCAATGCATTTTTATACAAATATATCATTAAATCGTTACATTGCCATTTAAGCATGAAACAACTTTTTAATAGGTATTCGCATTCATTTTAAAGCAATTTCTGCAATTTTAGGTATTAAAAGTACTTTCGAAATTTCTAAGTTACCTAAATTATCTAAGCACGTACAGATGCCGATATAATCTTAGAAAATCATAGAAAAAGCACTAATTAATTTTGAAGTACTTCCGAAAATATTCGTCCATCAGTATGATTGGTCACTAAGCAGGTTTCTAATACAGATACTTTCAAATTATTACCATTGCCGTATAATAATTATGGAAAAACTTACTAAAGTGCGATCTACGGAGAATTTTTGGTACTTAATCGCCGGGAATTGGTTATTTTACAATTACTAAAGAAACGAAATTTAGAAGTCTTTTTCTTACCGATGAAACTATAATTGATAAAATTACTATTATTGACATACTAACGTGATATAATTGTAGTAGCATATATATATATATATTGTTACGGATTTCCTATCCTTAAATCCGTCGGGTTCTTTTTTTTTACCTTTTATATAGTGGTTGTGTATGGTGTTAGAGATGAGATGCACACACAGACAATGATCAGTCCTTTGGTAGGAGATATAACACAGACGTTTATTTACAGGACGGGAACAGGACAGCACAAAGACGACAAATAAACACAACACAACTATGAACAGGAGACAACTATACAGCCGAGACGAACACACAGGACAGGACACTACAAATAGTAGTCCACAGTCAGAAATTCCGTAGTGACAATGTCCACAGCTCACAGAGAGGCCAGACAGGATTCAACTGGAGGGGGAATCTTTAAGGGATTCACTTTACACCACCTGGGTCTCTCCAGAACAGGCTGAAACTATTATTCTATCTTTTCTTGCCTCTGCTGTCGACTCACTGCTTCGCACAACGGGACAGCTCCGTTCAGGACAGCTCCCTTCCCAACGAGCTACGACACAGGCTTCGTCAGAATATACCACACAACAGTTCTCCGTTCAGGACTCCTCAGTTCAAGACCTCTGTCTCTTAGGTCTTTTCGATTAATTCCACCTCGCTACTAGTCTTCTTCGTTGAACACCAGACCGTCGTACTTCAACTTGATACCTGTTGATTCCTCTTCAGGTCTTCTTTCCTTTTTCTCCCCTGCTCCGCTACGACTTGACTTAATCACCTCTTACACCGCAGTAGCCTGCGGTAGGCGGGACTAACATCTTCTGGACCAATAAGGAGCGTTCTGGCTGTATCTCGACTCCTAGTGGACGGATCGGGAAAATTCTCGATGTTTCAGGTACTTTTCATTTTGTCGGCAAAGTCACCAAATTCGACACCAAGTCGCCAAATGGCTGCCAAGTTTTGGGACCGCTGATGTCACACCCATTCACAACCACTACATATTACTGTCAATCTGTCTTCCTTACAATGATAGTATTAACGCGGGAAAGCAAAACCACAGGTTCGTAACAATTTATATATATATATATACACACACACTATTCGACTAAAATTGTAATCTAAAATTCACATTCAAAATTTCCATTTTAATCCAAATGTATACCACAGTTTAAATACTTGTGAAAATACAGAATCAGGCAATTGATTCCTTGTATTAAATTTGGTACTTAATACATCATATTTACAGTTTAAATGTTAAATCTCTATTCTAAATTTTATCGATCTAGCTATGTCTGCTTTGCATTTATTGTGTTAGTTTTTAATCAGACAGCCAAACAAACTTCTACTCAATGATTTTGTACAAAATTTCATAGGAGACTACAAATTTAGTGTAAAAGCAATAACAAATTATTCACTTTTCCACTTCATTTTTCCACTTCAATGCAGATTTGAGTTATCCAGTTCGCAGACAAAGCGACAAAAAAAGATACATTTCTAATAATGTGTTTTAGGGAGTTTAAATGGTCTGGAAAGTGAAAATTTGTTAAAATCTAGATTAAATGTTTTTGATGATAGTAATAATACAAATAAGATAAATGATAGTTTTGATGAGGATATTATATATAGCTAGTTGTAAAACTACCGTGATATTAAATTTTTATTTAAATCCACATTACTTCATATTATATATTTAATCCATACTAAAGCTTGTAGTTTAGTATGAATCTTTCAAATATATAAAGTTTTTTTTTCCCATATTCTATCCAAATATTTCAAAATATATCCAAATCCCCACAAGTAGAACTAGCAAATTTCTAACATCATTTGAGTATTTTCCATTTACTATATGTAACATTTTCATGTACTAACAAATAATCCATACAATTACTTATTTCCAATTATTTATCTGAAACAATAATATTTCTTTAATAAACATATACTGCTTAAAAAAATATTTAACTACTCCTGACTTTATGAGGCTTTATTTCATATTTTAAAAAAATTATATGCTTAAAAATTGTTGGAAGACAGATTAAAATAAAATAACATAAAAATAAGATTATGCATTATTATTATTTATAGAAATAATTTAAGTTTCAAATGGATAAAAAAAGATTCTCATGCGGAAAAAACATTTAAATTTTAGAAAAAAGTTATATGATTTCCTCATAATTTTCCATAGATATCAAGTGCATTGGCAAAAGAAAAACTAAATTTCAAATTGAATTTTACTTCCAAATCAAAAAGTATTTTTAGATCTCTCTCTTTGATCTTTAGAATTGAACTATTTATATATCTACTTCAAATTTAATATTCAAAATTTTAAAACTAAAATCTATTAAAATTAAGACACATAAAATAAAATATAAATGAATACTCATCTTCTACTGTAGTTTTTCATCTTATAAATATAATTCTATAAATAAATACCGATATATATTATGGAGTATTTTTAAATTCGGAATAAAGTATCTAGTCATCATCAATATCAAACCCCGTTTCAAAAGGAAATTAAATTATTTTTTTCATGCTCTTATCAGATTCTATTTATATATTTTATTCATCCAAATGATATTTATTCAATGCGAAGACAAAATTTTTGTATTTTAAGTCCTTGAATGGGATGTTCTTAATGTATAATATTTCTTGAAAGAATCTCAAGATGCTCCACAACATCTATATTGAGTTCCCGCTGTGAGAGTATTGTATGTCAAAGGCATTATAATTCACTATCAGAAACAAATGTTGGAGGTTGGGAGGTGGGGTGGATTTGATGCATTCCAACAAAAGACGCCGCTGAATTAGAAAGCGAATAATAGCCAGGTATTGAAAAGAAAATATTCCATGAATTTCTACCCCTTTCTGAAAGAAATCTATAAAATTATACCAAAGATTCAGATCGTAGTTCTAAGGAATTCCATCTCCTTCAAGTTTCGCATAGTGCGGCATAATTTATATGATACTTCAGATAAAGTGCTTTCTATTAAAGAAAGCGCTTTTAAGATAAATAGGCTGATAGATTCAACTTAATTAAGCCAAGAAAAACCTAACTTTTACAAAGGATGCCAAATAACTATCAGTGTGCCAATGTCAGTTAAAATGTGTTTTGATACTCTATTAAAAGGACAGAAATTATGAATTTTAAATGCAGTTTCTTCGGATTTTTTTCTCGGCGAAGAATAAAATGATGTTCTTACAATTTACAAGTTACTATATGAAAATCTATAAAAATAACGGAAATGAAAGCGAATGCGCATCGTGTATGTGTGTGTGTGTTGCCTGCTAGATCGTTAGGTCTAAGGATGCCAAATTTGTCGGGAATGCTACTTTGGAGGATCTAATATGCATCTTGGAATAATATTAAAAAATTATTAAAAACTCCGTAAATTGTAGTACTTATATTTTCTTGAAATGCGTATTTGTACATCGTTAAATATATATTTTTAAAATACTTATCATGATATCAATTTAAATAGGCCAATTTTTAATATTAAAAGATTTAAAAAAAATACTATGCATTTGATTTTTAACAATTCCTTCAACTGTTACAAAAAAATAAAATTAACTAATATTGTTTTCATTAACCAATATTTACTCTTTTACATGGTTAAAAGTTATTGAAAAAATATTCTGCTGACCATCTAGCCAATTTATATGAGAAATAAGAAATGGAAGTTACAATAGTTGGAAGGCAGCATGCAATACGAAAACTAAAACCAAATCAAAACAATTGTGCCGAAACCAAAACAATTTTAAAAGTTTAAATTAATACATTTACTCTGTCTATCAAATTCAAGGATTACAAACACTTTGAAATACTGTAAGAACTTTAAAACTGAACTTTGAAAATACACAATACTTTGAACTATTGTAAGATTTCAAAATAATACATTTCTAACGTCCAATACAAATGTAGGATTACATATGTCTATCTCTCAAAATGCTAAGATTACAAATACTTTGTTCAAAAAATTATGAACATCAAACTACGCACAAAAAATTCTATTGAAATCAAATGCAACTAGTATTATCGAAGAAACAGGTTGTCGCCATAAGAGTCTAGGGTAAAATGTAAATAGTGACTGGCTCAGTTACAAAATTCATCTTTTAAGAATAAGAAATAATATAGATTAAGCATTATAAACCATTTGTGATCAAATATAGACCTATTTTATTTTAAAAAAATATTAAATATCATGAACGGTGCCTTCGCATCTTTCGAGCCCCTAAATAGGTAGAAGTACGACATTCATATGTATGGTTTAGGGGCTTTCCTTATGAACTTTCAGGGGAAACTGGCTCTATTTGTCTACTGCTTGAGGAGAGCCAGGAAAAATCTACTAATCAGTTTAACCACTTAGAATAATTTGTTGTTATAGGCTAGTTTAGAAATTAAATAATATTGGTTAAGAATGCAAATAACAAAAATAATTTATAATCAGGTTCAACCTATTTATAATCTTCACTCATATTATGCATTTTGATTTATTTGACCTTTGTGTGAAAAATATATTGTTTTCTAATGGATTCTGAAACCCTCCTCACTTTTGAGTAAGCGATAGGATGGATTTTATTCAACAAAATAGGGGTTAGTGAAAAGATGAAAGGATGCTTATATTTAAAAATAAGATAAATCAAAGAAATACGTGCATCCTTCCACGTCTCATTCTTTAATGAGAGAGAATCTTCCAAAAGTGGTCGTTTCAGGTTATTAAAATGAACAGTATTTATATAAACTTGCATCTATAAATCCCGCAATTTACACTTATATAAATAAAGGAAAGGCGGGGGATATAACTATTTATTTTCATATTTAAAGGGCATGAATATATTTTTTTAATAGATCTAAATGATAAAAAATTACATAATGAGTATTTTCCTTATATGTCCTTTCTGGATAAGAACTACTGGAAGCTAAGATATTTCAGAGATTGATTTACTGTGCTTTTTATAAATTATCAGATTTATTTATGCGGTATATATCAATGGAAGAAAACCTTTATTGATAAATAGTGAATAAGTAAATAAAGAAATTGGAATGTATAGAATTATGACACATCTGACAATTTAAGACACATGATAACAACAACAAAAATCAGAGGCATTCAATTAAATCAATTTGATTTTATAGTTTATATTAACCAGACAATAATGGAAAAAAATAATGAAACCAATAAATCTCAATTGCCTTTAATCTTCCAGATTATTTCTAATATTCCTTCTTTATCTCCAAACATTGTACGAAAGTAGATCAGATAATGAATGACATTTTCAAGGTGCATTAGTAAGCATTTGATTGGCTTATTATTTCTGGACATAGTCGTCCTGTCCCTAATTGGACGTCGGAAAACAGGCTTATCCAATCACTGGACACCAAACTTCGAAATCTTTGTTTGGCACCTTTTGTCACCTTGTCAGCAGTGACATTTTTCTTTGAGTCTTTCCGACAGCATTGTCGCTCCTTGTTACTACTTCGCATCATTTATTTGAAAGATAAGGATTGACTTCCACAAATCAGCCCTCAATAGCTGACTAGTGCTTGAAATGGATTGTTATTGCTGACAGAAGAATTGGTTATGGCAGTTTCGAAGCGGCACTGGAAACATTTCTATCGGAAAACGTTAAATAGACTGAAGAATAAAATGTAACCAATAAAATAAATAGCAAAACCAATAAAATTATCTGAGATTAAAAAAAATCAAAAATAAAGATGGAAAAGGGTGCAGAAGGATAATAAGGGAGATTTTCCTTTGTTTGAAAATAATTTAACAGAATTTAAATGAATTAACGGGTAATTATTGTTTTATATTGTATCGCTTACCTTAGAAAATACACAAACTTTTATTAAAATATACTAAAAAAATTGAGTAATATTCAAATGAGTTTGTTTAAACTTTTTTTTAACGAAAAGCCTTACTAAAGCCACAAAGGATTATATTTTCTCAATATTTTTTTGATTATCTTTATCGATTTTATATCAGAATAATAATTTTTTTCTGCAACACTTATGTATATATTTAAAATATTTAAGGAAAATAAAGAGCCAATTCTCCAGTTACAACTACTGATCCGATTTCACTAAATTTTACTTTAAATCAAAATTAATTATCCAAAATACTTTATTAATGGGCCTTTACTCTCTGTCAAGTTTTTGGAAAACCATCGAAGACACTACTGCACCGTACGTTCCGTTGCAGAAAAAAAATTTCAATTTTTATTTCCTATACAATTTTTAACAAAATATATTTGTAGTACATTTTAAATAGTATATTATATTTTAATAGTCTAATACATTTTCAAATATTTAGAATCATATTTAAATTCAAATTCTTTTGCTAAAATTTACAAACACTGCTCAGATATACGGGAGTTTCCAAATAATTTCTTTAATGATATGTTTCTGCTATACTTTTACAGAAGACACATTTTCATCATTTTGATATTCTGGATTCTACAAAACCAGATCGCAATACCTTAGTTAGGAAATAAAAACATTGAAATTATTAAACTATTCTTGACTTATTCATATAATGTTATTCTTTCCCTTCATTCCTTATGCTATTGTTTAATAAAAAAGTAATGAACTTTATTTTTTAAGCAGTAATGTGAAAATCAATAAAGTAATTATTAAAGAAACAACATATTGGAACATTGGATCACATCCTCGCTTTACTAGAGGTAAATGTAAACAACAGTAAATCTGAGAATTCGCTTATGTATATCTAGGTCAAGCTTGCACGAGAACTTGGTCTGAACTTTGGAGTTTCTTCTTTCACAACCCCTCCGATGGGGGAGGGCTTTTGCTGCAAGTGAGCATAAACAGCTACAATATTTATATTCCAAATAACTTCTTATATGACATTGTCTGAAATTCTTATTTCCATTGAATTTATCGTATGATCTTCAGCGATTAATATTTGGTATGTACTTAATAGCATCAAAAAATTGAATTTGTGTTTCAGACACGTTTTTTCCAACCGTTTAAAACAAAATTACACTTATAACCACAAAATCACATACCTCATGTCATATATTTAAATTAGCGTACACATGTGTCTGAAAGTTCAGACAGACAGACAGATAGCGTCTCGTTGGATTTGAGACAAAATTCCATTAGGTGTGTACGCTTTAGATGCGTTATAAATTTGTCTACCAATCTTTTTTTTGTAGTTATTGCATTAATTTATAATCAAGCAGACTTACAGATAAATTTTCTGAGAATTGATTTTACTCAAAACTTGTTAGAAATCCATAAATTAGATGTAAAGACTGAATACGAAATTTCATCCGATTGGTTCAAAAAGTTATTCTGAGTAGGCATATACAGACAGATGGACATTTTCCAAAACTCTTTTTCTAGAATTCATTCAAGAATAAAATCTGGAAATTATGCAAGTAAGTACAAATAAGCATTTTATATAAAAGTTTAAAAAAGTAATCATGAAATTCCATCAATCAACATACATACTAGAATACGAAGTATATATAGAAACCAAACAACTTAAATCAATTGAATGAATGACTTGATTTTTATTCTGAACATTTGTATTCTTAAGAGTCTTCTCTTAAATAAAAGTAATGTACTTTTGCCATAACACCTCCAACTCTTTGCTTGAAGAAATAGAATTCTGGGATCTTCATATGAAGATGAAGATGCGACATCTCACCGGAAAGAAGCTAGACCTAAGATAACTCTATTTTCATTTTAAAAGCCGGTCACATGAATAATGGATGTTCCGGATAACATAGTTATGTCGCACTCTTATTCGGAATCTCTCCGGTGGCATCAAAAGACACCTTTTCCCATTCCGCCACGTCTGTTTTCCATTTAAACTGCAAGGATTCCATTTGTATTTTTACGAACAATATCTTTCGGTTCTTTGGCTCTGTTACGCTTAGAAAATGGGACAAACGATTTTCATATTTAAATGAATTCTGGAAATTTCTTTTAACCTTGAAAATCTTGTGAGCTTTTTTGCATAGGGGGGGTTAGGCCCTTTTCCCCAGGTAGTGGTGATTTTGAAGCCCTTTTATTTTTATAAACGATCAATTTAGCCTCACATTTTAAACTTTGATAACTTAATCAATAAATAAATTAATTATTTTAGCATAATCTATCTATCAATGTATGTTAATATTATTATATATATATATATATATATATATATATATATATATATATACATAATGCTAACTTACGTAGTAAATGAATCGATATTACTAATTGTTGAATGTCAATGGTCAAATATAAACAAAATATAGAAATATAAGATTTCTTCATTAAGTAATCTATTGTATAGTTGTACTAGATGAAACGCTTCGCTTAATTAATGGAGCGGCAAAATAACATATGAAATGTTTTGGAGAGAGTTCGCTATGTCTCAAAAGATGGCATTCAGTGACAGTAAAGAAAATATAAAAGAAATCAAGAAATAAGCTTTAAAAAATCAATCTAATGAAAAATTAGACGTAATTTCTGCCATATAAGTAATAGTGGTAAGATTTAAGATTAATATACGGGTTCTCGCCAATCACATCAAAATTCTCCCAATCAATCAAAACTCTCTTAAAGTCCACAATCCATGGCTTATAACAGCTATGTTAACAAACAGGTTTGCATTAACAAATTGTCGAGATTATATTTAGTGAGGAACCGGTCAATAATTTTTCAATTTTGGCGCTTGTTTGTTAATTTTTAGCCCAGCTGCAAACGTTATGGCTTGCCTACGGAAACTCATACTCATACTGTCAAAAGAAGTTATCTTAAACGAAATAATTTTTCCATTATGTAAAAGACTAAAACAATTACCTTTTTAATGATATAAATTTAAAATCAATACAGTTTTTAATATTTTAATAATTGGTTAGTTTATTTTTCCATTTTGAAAATTTTATTTTAAACAATATGTGAATGATTTATTTTAATTTTTAATGCAAGTAATCTTTTGGAAAATAATCTTTAATTTCTCTTTGTTCTGATATCAACATTGCGGTGAATATTTAAAGGTATAAAAGTCTTAAGACATTAACGAAAATTGTTAAAAAAAATTCGTAAAACATTATTATGAAATATTATTTTCCAAAATTATAACCAAATGAGTTTAATTATTAATAATTTTATTATTAAAAGTGTTTAATATTGAAGCAATTAAAAGTAATATACTTTAATTAAAAATAAAATTTGTTATTTTTAGTTAATGATGCTAGTAATATTAAAAATCTTTATTTATTAAAATTTTATTAAAAAAATAAATGTATATTGTTTTTTTTTATAAATTATTATACGTTTATCAAGGTCTAACTACTATTAGGCCATACAAGTAATAAAAATAGAAAATAAAAATAAAAAAATAATCTGAACAACTGCAAGCTCTTCTATTAAAATTTTTATTTTATTTAAAAAATTTCCAATTTCTCAGTTGATGCGAATAATGAAATTTTGTATAATATTGCTTAGGCACAAGAGAATATTATAATATTTTTTATTACATTTTACTTAAAGATATAACGTTAAAAAAAGATAATTTTTGTTTTCCCTTAATTTGATGTTTAATTAATTGAATATATTTTATACAACAAATTCTATTTCTGTTAACTTTATAATGAATAAAATTGTGTTTACATTTTGAAACAAATTTGTGCACAATTTACAATTGTGTTATACATGAAATGACAGAAAATCGCCACTCTTTCGCAAATATAAAAAATGGATTTAGTTTTGCTTTTTTTAAATGGAAGTGTTTTTTTCTATTATTAATGATTTAATTATGTACGAATCACGGTCCAAAGACTTTTCTTCGCCTGTTTTTACATCTGAATTTTCGTTTATAAGACATAATTAAGGGATCTTAATTGCTTTTTATAAAACACGCTATTTCGGCTCATTTATTTAAGCTGTCGTTTCAAGAATATTATGAGATTTTTCATTTGAAAAATTTCGAATACAGCGGCTCGGGAACCTGGTTAATTGCCAACCCTAATGACTTAAAATTTACTGCCCGTATATGATGCTGACCTACAACTATTTCAAGTTGTAGAATTCTTTTGATAAGTTTACACCAAAGTTAAGAGGGGGGCTCAAACATAAGACTCAGAACTTTCCTATGAGGCGATTAGTTCCTAATGGATGTAATAATGGGTTTTTTTATTCCCTGGAACCATTAGTCCATCAAATTGTACTTTAGTATGAAAATAACGCATATCCATATTGTTCTTCTAAATTGTTAAGTTGACTTTCAAATACAGAATTCTAAGCTCACAGCGGATATGTTACCAATAAAAAGTTGAAACAAAAAAAAAAAGGTTTTTTTTAAAAACTTTTAAAGGCAAAAAAGGTTATTAATTTGAAATAAAAATTTCCTCGTGACTATTAAATTGGTGCCATTAAAATAAATATTTATAATATTTGAAATTATTATTAATAAAATCATGAACTAAATATTTGTGAAATTTTCGCAGATAAAAGTGTCAAATTTCAACTTAATTCCGATTTAAATTCTCATTAAAAATTAAAACCTTGTCCCTAAGTGCAATCCCAGATATATTTTTCATAGTATATACACTAGAAATTTGGTTGCTGTTGGCCAAACAGTCTTCCCTATAGAGTGGCAACACACACATACGCAAGCACATCACTTATTGGTAGTATATCGATAGATTCATACTTATCGTTCATTTTATTATCATATTTATATCATATATATTATCGTTTATTTTATATAATATCATTTTCATATTATTGTTTTAAAATATAGTATGCACTGTAATTGGATGCGTGAGCATCCAATTACAGTGCATACTATATTTTAAAACGAAACGAAAGTAAAACAGTAACTAACTTAAAGACAAAAACACTAGGACAAGCTACCTTTTGCAAATTGATAGATTAAATAAAGATAAAAAAAAAAAGATAAATAACTTTAAAAGAAATTAAGCAATTTTTCACTTGTTAAAGTATGGATACTTTAGAAACTGAGCAACTTTAAAATTGGTTAGTATTTCATCAAATATTTCAAGAGAAAATGTAAAAATGTAGTTAGTAAAAAGTTTCTGAGATATCCATGAAGAGCCTTCTTTTTTGAGGGGGTTCCTATATTTTTGTCTTTGATATTTAAGAAATTTATCACCTATAATTCTCAACTTATGATCCTCCAGTAACATTCACAAATTTTGAATGACTATTTTCAAGTATTATAAATCTGTATAGCCAGAAAAATATTTAATAAATTTCTGTTTTTTTAAAAAACATGATATATCAATCTTTTGAAAACTATTATTACTATTATTAATTGCTATTCAGTGTTTTTTCTTTGAATTTCCTAAACGTTTTAAAACTAACTTTCCAATGAACCACCGAATCAGCACAATGTCATCATTCGGGAAATTTTTTTAGTACATTACAAAATCTCTACAAAACAGACAAAAAATTTAAACGAGTTAATATTGCATTGTCTTTCAATTCTGAACTCTGCATAAAAATTCAAGTCTCTAGCTTATTGAGAGGTGCGTTCGAAATCAATTTCAATACTTGAACTGAACAAATGGATAGAAAGCAGGTACGTCTTAAAACTCCCACGACTTGGTTACGCAGCAATTTTTGTAATGATGGTGAGGTTCACAGTTTTATTCTTTATATGTAATAATTACATTTCTTAATTTTCATTAACGACAACTAATAAGTAGTTTAAATACATTTTTATGTTAGAACCTTACCTTCAATTCAAGTTCTGCCTTCATTCACATTTAATTAATTAAATTTTCATGCCTGAATTAAAACGGTTTATAGAAAAATATTATAATCTCTTAAATAAACACGAACTTACGTATCCCATACTTACAAGATGTTCTAATTCACAAACGAAAACTTATTCAAATGTATATTAATCACTCTCCATCATTCAATTCACATTTAATTTAATTCACAAATCATTTTCCTCCAGAACACGAGAGTTTTCTTTCCACGCTTCAGTGATTTTATGTCTTTAGAGAGTAATTCCTCCCAATGAAATATTCACGAGCTTCCCGAATAAGATATTTTAACAAAGGCACCGCTCAGATGACCCGGGTGTTAAGTTATAGGTTAATAGAAAAGGGCTAGTGGCGCATGAAATTGAATAAAGTATGTCTCAACGGTAATTTTAAAGCGTTGATGAGCTTGTATTTCTCCTCGTGAAATGGAAAGCTTTAGTAAGTCTTAACTTAGTTGCCGAGATAAAATCCAAGAAAATAACATTGGAATACGATGAATCTTAGGAAGAATTCGTTAGCGAGTTCCCTCCAACAGTTTCATTTAGATTAAAATGTACTGATACTCCAGACAGGAGTTTTAAGAGTCTTTATAAATATGGAAGCCTGTTTTTAATTAATGAAGATCCTTTATTGTTGTAATGAATTAGAAATACAGGGAAAATATTATATTCAAAGAATTAAAAAAGGATGCACAATAATCAAAAAGATAGCACTTAAATTATTTTTTAAATATGACAGCAACTTTATATAATGGGATTAGATGATTTTAGATATTGCCGCACAGTATACTGTATCTTCTATCCTTTGGGAAGAGTTATATTATTTTTATGTGCATGAATGTTACCACGTTTTCTAAGTAATTTTCAATTTAGTCTCTTGAATCTAGAATTGATTTGTTAAGTATTTACTTTAAATATTTTTGATTCAAATGAACTATATTGTATATCCTTAATTGCCGTCTATATTTTAGCTATGTTTGAAGAAATAAATTCAACTCAATTTCAAGAAATAAATAATGGTTCAGGCGACCTTCAAAGTCTTATACCTTTTCGGGTAGGCGGTCAGTGAGTAGCATATCAAAACCAAGCAAATTTGCATGTTTCTTTTTTACTAATTGTGTGTCGAGGATTATTGGCACTGCGGAAATTTCTCGTGAATGATTTTTCAAAATATTTATTAACATTTTAATTTTATAAAAAATTGAGAGTTTTAAAATATGTTAGCATAGAATTGTGACATATTCCATGCTGGTATGTGGTACTTTCAACCCTTTACTTCCTTATAAATTTCTTGTCCATTTGAATTATTGTTATCATTTAACCAATTCGATATCACTTCTTCAACTTTTTTATAACTACTTACTCTTTATTAGACATTCAGTATTATACGTATTATCATATGGGCTTTGCCATGAAAATAAATTATCATCACTTACTGTTAAAAGTTTTCGTCATAATTGTTCTTAAGTTCAAAATTTAATGACTTTTAATGGCTAATAATTGTTATATTAGTGCTGCCCATTTTTACAAACTTCAAATTCAAAATTTAGCAATAATTATTTTTAAATTTCAGGTACTTCGAGTCGAATTAACTCTGTCCCATTCGTAAACAATTAGTTAGCGAGAATATTATTTTAAACTTGAAAAATTATTATTAAAATAACTGGTAAGGATAATTACTCGTAATTAAAAACAACTCATCTATTTTAGGGAAACTAATAAAATAAAAGCTGCCTTGAATAATTCTATCCATATTGTCGTAATGCAATCATAATTTACTATGAATGATAAACATCTTTAACTTTGTTGGAGGGATTTATTAAAAATGGGAAAAAATTACAAAGCATTATCAGAAATTAAAAAATATATATAAATCCCCTTAAAGTTTTTAGCTGTGTCCTACCTCATAATTTGTTCTCTTTGCATCCATTCTAGAAGAATCAGGAATTTGACGTAATGTTATATAAAGTTTCAAAAAGGAAAAAAAGAAAAATAAACTAAACGTGACAACAAGTATCTATTTAACACTCCGACAGTCATAGTCATCAGTTTAGCTAGTTTTACGTGGGGTGGTTGTTATTGCCGTCCCATGTAAATCTAGAGTTTTCGACTGACAGCTGATAACACTCTGGGCATGTTCACACGGGACTTTTGGCTAATCGGTATTGGAAGGCAACAGTGCATATTCGGTTGTTCCGACTTAGCACAACTTCATTCTAAGAAAAGATTGGTATCGTAGTGAAAATACCGGTGAACTAAATAAGTAAATATTATCTGATTTAAAAGACAGATAATTCAGGAATTACATAGCTTTGAATAAAAAAGATAAATTTTCAAAACCATTTTATTCACAACTTCTTAAATTTTTTTTTGTTTCCTTAACTATCTAAAATTTATAAATAGCTTGAAATTTGTTTATAAAATTTACTAATCATTACAATTTATCTTAGTTACTAAATACTTATTGTTAAATATTTTTATCCAAGGCAATTTCGTCTTTTCGCGGAAAAAATGTAATTAAAATAATGCAAACATTAAAAAAATTTATAAGAGGGCGCACATTCTCATTCTCCAACAGATATATTTTTCAAATTTTATTACTCTAGGTCAAGTGATAAGACAGTAGTGCGCCAACATATACATCCACATACATTTTTTTTTAAGTTATCGTGCAGCAATGTAAATGACGATAAAGTAAAAACTTCTGAAATGCAAAACATCTACATTATTGAGAACAACTTCTAAAATATGCTCGCAGATATATAGCATTAAACGTAATTGTAATATAATATGTACTGAAAGTTTCAGTTTATAATTTATCAAAAATATATTCATAAGAAATTCTCAGCTTTGAACCGATAATTTAGGGTAACATCAATGGCTGTGCAGTTATTATCTTCCGCCGCTGGTTAGCTTGGCGCAGCATGGCCAAACATGACTTTTGGGCCAAAAAGCTGCCAACCAACCATCCGCCTCATATCTCAGATTGGGAAGTACGAAAGCAAATATCAATATCGTCAAGCATACACATAATTTATCATTATTATCATTTGGAAATGAAATCTATCTTAGTATAAATATACTAAGATAGTTGACTAAACAAAAGACATAACGAAAGTCGATTAAAAGCTTGTATGTTGAATACTTTTTAATAACAAACCATTAAAATACCGATGCCTAACTAAGAAAAACTGTGAAAGGGGCTATTTGAAAAGTAATATCCTCATTAGAAAACCGTCTGGTTTCAAAATATTATTTCAGCCTTCATTTGCGGATTTTGTTCAACACATTTTTCCAGTCCGGATAATCAATGTTTATAGTTTTGTCTTGCTGGTGAAATTTTCACGAAAAACTTTAGTTCAGACAATCTTTCATATAGGTTCATAATTTCATTTTTATGTTTTACACTCAGAGTATTACGGCTATTCAATAAGTTTTCAAGCCAGCCCTTGCAAAATAGCTGTCCATTCAGAGCAATATATGCTGCTTTAATCCAGATAAAAGAATGTGCTGCCAGGTATTTCTGATACTTCTTTATAAGTAGAGCAAAATTCTGAATACTTCACGTTAACGCTGAATAAAAGTGAAGGATAGGTCAATTCTTTACATTATAACTAATAACATTAAACAATGCAGTGATCAGATTAGTCAACACAATCAAGATGTATTCAAATGTAATCACATTTGAATACATCTCTTAAGGACTAGAGAATTTTTATAATATAAAATGAATGATAACATTAACTAAACTGCGATTATATTATACAGGGTTCACTAATAAAGAAATATAACAACACTTGCTAAGTAAATTTAAAATCCATTCATATCTAAGCATGCCAACGGTGCATCTGAAAAGATAAATTGACTTATAAGACCTGAGACAAATGAATTGTTATCTCCATAGATAACAATTCATGAACGGTAATAATATTCTCTAATTATTCATAAACATTTCACCACAGGACTTATATCGATATACTACCGGATTCATATTTGTTCTATATTTCCATTCTACCATAACGACCGTTCCATCAACGGATTACAAGGGAGGGCTGACATAATTCTCACTCAATACAATTAGTCCATTAATACATGGATTACACAAACCTTCGATGTGTTGATTAAATCTATCTAACTAAACAATGTTGATCCACATCATTGTGACATCTTACCAAAGTGTTCAAGGGTCGCTCATTATGTGTGTGCCAGAGATCAGATGGCTGTACAATTCTGTGGTATTAATAAGCCCCAAAGTTGCAGAATGGTGAGATATTAGAACTAAAGACCAGCTTAGTTAAACTGTATCTGCTTAAGGCTAATGCTGCAATATGTCAGAGTTAATAGCATACACATAATCTATGAATTAGAATATGTTAACGAGAGATACCTATGCTGGTTGCCAATACCTAGTTGTAATAATCCTGATTAATCCTAAAACAGCTTATGGAGTATTAGACTCTGAAAAAGTACCATTATTGTAATGACATAGTTCAAATGAAGCTTAGGATGTAGTAGTTATATTAATATATCGGTAGCCTTGTTTTTTAAATGTTTCTAAAAACTATTAGTTAGCAAAAAAAGTAACAGTTATTATCTAACAAAAATCCGAAATATTTAATAAAATTGAAAATAAATTTCAATTTTAGCAATTTTAAAGCAGAAGGTTCCTATTTTTAAATCAAATGATAACTTAAGATAAAATTGAATCATTATCCATATATTCATAATCAAGATAATAATGAAAATAAGCATTCATTCCCCAAAAATATGCAACATTCAAATTTGCATTCATTTATATATAAAATAGTTATTGTCATATTCATATTCTCATTCATTCACAAGTAAATGTTAGTAACAAATGCTACATTAGCATTCATTCACACCTAAAAGTAACAATTGCTATATTCGTATTCATACATTCGGAGTTTCATTCACTGACATCTAAATAGTCAGTGACTGCATTCACACTCTTATTCATTCATATTTAAAAATCGTAATTGCTTTTTATAGATAATCATTCATTCATATCTAAAAACAATCATTACTATTTACAGATTATCATTCATTCACTTATAAAAAAATAAATCGTACAAACAGACTAGCATTCATTTATATTTAAAAATTATGAGCAAATAGATATTTATCCAAATATATTACATACATATATTTCGGAAAAAGATTATAAGTTATATTTTGACAATGAATTTAATTAAAAATAGGGTTGATAAACCTATTTTAGCTACATTTCTCTTATTAGCTTTTTATAATTTATAACCTGTATCAATGTCTTAAAAACTTGGTTTAATAAATATAAATCAACCTTAATATTTGTGGAGTAATAAAAATATAGCAGAAATATTATATATAGCTGTATTACTTTTTCTCTAAGCAATAAAATTAAATTTCAACACAAGAATTTATGGATATCAGTATTAAATGTCAGTTTGTTGACATTCTTTTTACTGAATTAGTTTTTATTGCATGAAACAAAACTCTGTGAATGCATTTCCAAATTATAAGAGACTCAAAGCAAAGAAATTCCTGATTTAACAGAAAAATTTCAATGATTTAACCAATTTTGAGCTTAAA
>JAPMOQ010052495.1:741621-814258 GCA_026543055.1 Argiope trifasciata
TAACAGAAAAATTTCAATGATTTAACCAATTTTGAGCTTAAAAACTGGTTTTGGGGGGGGGGGGAGTTGAAATTATCAGTTTTCATTTTGAAATGCAAAGATGTATTTGCAGCTATGAAGAATCCTGTGTCCTGTTTAATCATGGACACGTTAGAAATGCATACTCTATTTTCTTCGTTGCATTATAAAACTGAAAACATTGTGTGTCATTGTTGCATAAAGTTGGTGGCTCAAAACTTCCTTTAAAAGTAAATTCCTTTTATGTTTTTTATAACCAGGTGTAGCAAATCACAGAATATCCGTTTACTCCTAATAATCGTATTTTAAATTCCCTATTATACTTTGCAACTGAAATCGTTAGATATTTTCCCGCGCACTTAAATGATAATCTCGTTCATAATCAGTCACCTGCTTGTATCAGTTTTGTTTCATTTACTGTTCCATGAAAAGTTTTGTTCTAAAAGTCAGTCAACCGTGCAGTTGGCCTCGAAGCCAAGGAAAGAAGATTCTTAAACGAAATAAATGACATCCGATTTTAGGACACACTTTCTTAAATTCCTTAATCAATCTGCGCTGTCAAGTGTAAAATTCTGGCTCTGAAAATATGAAGGGAAATTTATTATTTCCAACAAACTGGGATGGCGAGAAACAATAAATCGAGAGATAATCAAAGTTTTATGTTTTTACTCTAAAATTGCATTTTTCAAGTTACTAAAAAGCTAAAGAAAACGGGTTATTGTTTCGAGGGCGTAGGACTTAATTTTTTCCCCCTATATAATAATCTACATGTAATTTTTGTTTCTTAGATATGGAATTCTAGGTAAGATTATTATCAATATGCAATGAACAAATAAATGCTCAAAGAAAATTAATGGTGGCTATATATACCGAAGCTATTATTGGAAAATTTTATAATTTCAATAAAGTTTTCCTAATAATTTAATTAAATATTAAAAAAATTCTCCAAGATACACATTCCACCTTCATATTTCTATAACAAAATTTTTTTACTCTAATTACAATACAGCATAATTACCTTTATAATTGTTAGTGTTCATAAATAATCTTAGACATCATTATAATCTTAGATTAATTTTCATATAAAATAATCTTAGTAAGTGTTTCAAATTTTAATATAAATAGAATCTCATTTAATCTGGCTATGAATTTTGGAAACCGTATTAAGAATGAAGAATGCGCATAAAAATTCTTTCAGAATAATAACGAGTTAATATTGCGAAATGTTATGGAAATTGACTACTAAGTTCGAAAAGTGCAGATGTAACTATACAAAATATAAAGAATATTGTTTCGATCCATGCAAATTTCCTTCATTTACTTTAGATTTTTTTTCTCTTCAATTATCTAATTATATGGATAATTCAGATACTGTTTCTGATAGCATTAATATGTCATTATAAACTTTTGGTAAAATTTGGATAATCATGGATCCAATGTATTTCTTCCATATTATCAATTATTATTTTAAAACTATTCTTTTCATTAGCTTTAAAATGAGTAAAGATTATTTTAAAGATAATAAAAAGGATTCAATGCTATAGATGCGTTACAGAAATGCATAATATGTATAAATTTGGAAAGTCGAAGTTTCAAAAATATATTTTTTAGCTTGCTGTTAAAAACAGGAATAAAATATTTTAATACCATTTAATAATTAAAATACTCTCATTTTTCTCGCACTAATATTTTCAGATAATTAATATACTTGGAAAGAAATCCTCTTAATTTATAACCTACAAATTCCAGCAATTTTTGCTATTCAAAACAACACTTTTACCTTAATAATTATATCTGATTATGATAAGCAAAAAGAGATAATTATACACATTCCCTTTGAATTGAGAAAGAAGTATGCGAGCAAAGAATAAATAAATAAATAAATTTCGGCCAACTCCGCCCATATGCTTTGTTTATAAAAATTAGATCTGATATCCGACTAAGAATAACCGATAATGAAATAATCCCTATCTCATCCGAATAAGTATAAACAACTGCAAATGTGTCTAATACATAATACATATCATTAACTTACAAATTTAGCCTAACGGCTAATCAAAAATAGTACATCGTAATGTCAATTAGGCATTATTACTTGATTATCCGTTTTCTTATTGCAAATATGTTTATGACAAAAAATATACTTTCTAGAAAGGAATTTATGTGCTTCGAGTTGTGTTTAACGATAAAGCTTCTCTTGTAATTATGCCATAATTATATATTTGACGATTTATAAATAATGTTGTTGTATTTTACTTTCGGATTTATATATTTTGATGCCCTAGGAGGTGCACATTGTGAGGCGATTGTATTAATATACTGCTTACTTTCCTTTCAGATTTCAACACGAAAGATTTTTAACATTTTTTTCAGGTTAATCACTTACTTTGAGAAAATATATTTATTTTTGTTACTTTCAAGCACACGTTGTATAAAAGAAGTTAAGTAATCGTCAAAAAATTCGAATTCGAGATTTTCACGAATTTTCATGTTTTAGATTTCCCCGAGTTCAAAGCACATATCTTTGGAAAAGGTCTGCCTATCTGTGTAACAAATTTAACTGAAAAACACATTTATCTAGGCGTTTGTTACTTGATACACGCCTTCTAAACAAAATCTATAGATTTCTAACACATTTTGAGCGTATTTAATAATTAACTTTTTCAGATAATTTATATACTTGGAAAGAAATCCTCTTAGTTTATAATTAATTAATTCCAACAATTATTGTTATTCAGAGCAACCATTTTACTATGATAATTATTTATCATTATGGTAAGCATAAAGAAATAATTATATACATTCCCTTAGGATTGATACAGAAATATGTAATAAAAAAACTTAGGCCATCTCTCCCCGCATGCTTTGTTTATCAAAATTAGATCTGATATCCGATTAAGAATAATCGGTAATGAAATCCCTTGTGTCACTAGATTAAGTATAAACAACTGCAAATGTGTCTAATACGTATCATTAACTTGCAAATTTAGTGTAATGGAAGGGAGGAAGAAGCAAGTCCATCCATACGGCTGCTGAAATACAAAAATATATGATAAAAACAAAACGAAGAAAAATAAATAAATAAAATTCGATAAACAGGTTTAACATCTATGGTGTAGACAACTGCCAAATTTTGAGTCAACACAACAGCGGATTGACTATCTATTGATCTTAATTTTCAGAAACGCGCCGAGTTTTAATTTATCGTGATTTTAATCGCGATAAGTCAAATGGATAATGATTTAAATATATTTTGTATGGGATTTTGTGTTTACAAGTGTAGTTTTGAGTCAAATTTTTGTTTCAATAGGTTGAGAAAAATGCATCAATAACGCAAGTTCTATTAAGAAGTGCTAGGAATCAATCGTCTACTACTCGTCATGTATGACACGAAAGATTTAGTAAAATGATAAATTTCCGCCAAAAGTTAATCTTTTCTAACTGTTTTACGTCAGTAACATATATATAGAAAATTAATTTTATACATAATTATAGTTATGTATCGTTACATTATATATATATATATATATATATACAGGGTGTCAAAAAACATTAACTACGGCGTTTATTCCTTAAATATTGATCACAGACATATACGTAAATTATAAAATATTATGAAAACGATTAAAATTTTCAAGAGATGAAATTTCAAAAAATACAAAATTCTAATTTTTACACACGCCGCATCGAAAAATATATCCCCTAAACAAAATGAGCACCATCCTCTAATACGATCATGTACAAAATTCCAACATCTTATCACAAAAAGACTCAAAGATATGAAATTAAATAAATTCTGACTTAAACCACTTTTTGATGCCTGGATATGAGTTAGCAAAGAGGTAAAATAATGTCGGATGTTCATGTGTTTGGGGTCCAGGACAAATTAACAAGGAAAACAATGATTGAATAAATAATTTATTGGTTCAAAATTATTAAAAAAATTTTAAATAATAACATAGAGGAAATATTACATAAAGGAAAAATTACTTAAAGAAAAGATTACATAAGTTTTATAAAGTTCATTGATTGTGCCATTTTAAGTTATATTTTTTAATTCCTAATATAAAGTTTTAAAGTATATTTGAGGAAGCATAGGTTTTAAAATTTGTATTTAAGATATGAAGCAAATTTTATTTCCTTATGCACTGCTGCGTCGCATCATCTATTCTGAAGCTGTAAGCATTTGTATTTTAATTGGTGATTGATCCTTCACCAAATTTGTTTTAACATATATTTGAGAGTTTTCATGATAAAACTCTGAAATTTTTCACACCTGTATAAAAATTTACTGTGTATAAAAATTTTATTTTTTTTAAAGTTTAATCTTATGAAATCGATTAAAATTTTCAGAATATTCTGCACCTATTTTTACACAACTTTGTAACTTGCATTATATGTCTGTGATCAATATTTATGGAATAAAAGCCGCGGTCAAAGTTTTTGAGATACCCCGTATATACGGGGTATTTAAAAAAATTATGTAATTGTTTTTATCCATTAATAAATTTTGGCAACCTCCTCCATGATCTTTAAAACCTAAACTACCTCTATTTAAAACGTTTATCTAAAATAATTACACATAAAAAACTTTGTTCATGTTACCTTCTAAACACGATAGCTAAAATAATATTTACCTGACTAAAACCAATGAAGTGTCTTTTATAGGATTGATGGATATCTCGGATAAGTTTGAGATATAGCTCCTTCTTTCGAATTGAAACGATTTGAAAAATCATGATTTTTCCAAATTTTCTTCTTAATAAAAAAAAGAAAAGAAAATGTTAAAAATTAGGCGATTTACTATCTTCTCAAAACTATGACTTACGATGATAATTTTTCGATAACTGTAATGGAAATTAATGATGGAAAAAGGAATTCATATCCGTTTATTCTATTTTCGCAAAAAGTAAATGAATTAATAAGTTGGAAAATGAAGAATTTATATATATTATAAATGACTCATTTCATGCAGCAAATGGCTCATCCATCTGGTTGCAAAGATCCATTTCTAAGATTATATTTTTAGCAAACCATCATTTACAAAGAGATCCACTTACTCTCATTGTAAAATAATAGAAATTCTGGTGAATAAAACATTTTCTCTCTAGGAAAAAGTCTTTTAGAAATGAAACACGGCGTTCTTCAAAATAAAAAAGAGGAGTAAGAAGTTTGAAATTTAGCCTGAGATGCGAGATTTTCTAGATGCAAGTTGAATGGTTTCGGTATTCATGCCTGCAAAACATGGATTTTCGCAGTATTATCCACAACTAGAATGTTGCAGCCTAACGGAAAGCCTATAGCTTGAATCAAATCCTGTTATATATTTTAGTATATCCGATATATTTTATTATTATTGCACTTGTTATATATTTGAAATAGAATATATTAGTATTATAGCACATATATTTTTCTGATATTATTTTCTAACAGCTATGATATTGCTTGAGATAACGTTTGATCTCTCATTCTCTGGATTCTAATTATATCATACTACAATAAATTATTAAAAAAAAAGGGATTAATATCGTTACTATACTTTGAATTTCAACGTGTTAACTGCGGAACTCATTTTTTAAAGTTCTTCGAGTTCACCTTCTTAAAAGAAAGCGATGAAGCTCATGTATAAGTAGGATGCAGTAAAAATAGATACACATTTAATTTTGCAAAAATCATAACTTCATCAAACGAAGGCTTTATTTTTATTAGATAAAGGTTTACACATCGATCGCCAGTAACTGAAGATTTGGATTAAAGAATATATACATTGAATGCACTTGACTGGTGAATCGAGAAAATACGATCTGTGTGTAAAGAAACACAAATTTTTAAGTATTAAATATAGGACCAACTTTTATTAAGACAAATAATGTGTTTAGATTTACAAATTATGTAGTTAAGTATCAAAATTATGTAGAATTATTGAAAATTTATGTTTTATCACTTTATTCGGTAATAGAGCGAATGCACATATACTTGGACTTATGTTAAGCGAGCTATGTGAGAATGTATAAAAATTAATATCTACCAAATGTAGGCTTTGGGCATAAATAAGAAATATATAACAGCATCATTTAGATGCTTTTTTTATATCAAAGCATGTAAAAAGATCGACCAAAAATCGGTGACGCATTCACACTTGATTTTTTTAGACATCTGTCTTAGAGTAAAAGTTTTGCTTATTATTAAATTTGTAGTGAAATTTTATTTTTAGTTATAATTTGGAGATTTTAAAGTCTTTCTTTTAAGCTATCGTTTCGACTTTCTTTGAAATTAAAGATTTAAAAATTTTTACTTTTTGATCAAGTGCTAGATTTTAAGACTTGTGTTTGTAATCAATTTTTTTCATTAATTTGATGCACTTTAGTAAAATATATTTTGTACCTTTATACAATTAATAGATCAACCATATTACCTAAATTAATTTACGGACATCGAATATTCTTAACCAGGATTGCTTGTTTAAAACTCAAATATGAGAAAATAATTACTTTATTATAACCATATATTATTTTTCGAAACCAGGAATTTTTGTTTTAAAAAGCACTTTATATTTAAGGTTTATTTACAAAACAATTTAATTCCCTAATTTTCTTCCCAAATTAATCCATATTAATTTCATTCTAAATTGCTTTATATTTCCTTATTCAATTCCCAATTTATTTAGCTATTTCTAAACGTGTTTTAAAAAACTGGTGACTTTCGCATATCCCACGCTCAACAAATGGATTAAAATTGACAATGCTTACTATATTCTTTTAAATGTACCTAATATACGCTGATCAAATTCGATACCCAGGGAAAAGATGTCTATTAGAATCTCATGTTAAAATCACTGTCGAGGAAAATTTCCCTCTCATTTCCTCATGTGTCACCATGTAGACTGGCGCATCTCTTAGCCGCTGTTTCTTCGCTCATAATATGCCTACCGTAGAAAAATTAACCGAAATTAAAATTCCAATAATATCATCGTTTTAGCTACTGACTGTTAAAATATAATTACTCATTTTATATTATATATTCTAATTTAAAATTTCCCTTTTTCTAAAGATAAATTTTCATATTAATGATCTTTTAAATTCCATACATTAAAAGCTACTCATTTTTTACTTCAAAAACGATCAAGTTTTCTCAAACCTTCTTAACCATTTAAAAAATTAGTTTTGGTGATATTCCCCGAATATATAAAATTCTCATATGATCAGGCGAATAACAGTTTTTCTACATTCTTTTTGCGCGTCAGAAAGAAATACACCATCCTTTTTCTTCTAAACAAGATTGTATTCAAATTTTTTTATTCATTTTTTCCGCTTAAGCACTACATATTCTAAGTTAAGGAGAAAAAAAAGAAATTCTAATGCTTTGCGTCAGAGGCAGAAAGGCATAGAAGTAACACGGAAAAAATGTATTTGCAATTTTAAGACAATTGAAATAACCTCATTGTATGAAGAATCATGAGAATGAAATATGCATTATTAATAAATCTCTATTAATGTGGTTAATTCTTTGGACAATCTCGATATACATACACCAAACGTAACAAATATATTTTCAATTGTCGGAATCTGCTTCTTGGACATATTTTTTCAAATCTTAGTTCACGTTTTAATTTATAACAAATAACATTAAAAAATTAATTCAATAACTACTAGGTCAACAAAGAATTTTTTTAATTTAGTTACTTTTATTAGATAATTATCAAAAAATTATTAAGTATCAAAGAATTATTGATTAATATCTGAACTAATAATAGGAGATGAAAATTTGAAAAAAAATTTAAGTGTTCTTTACTACATAATTTTTTAAAATAACATTAAATAGAAATTACATTAACGCAATTCTTTAAATTAAAAAAAAAATCGTGTTTTTCCTCTCATAAATTTTATTTTGTAGAAATAATGAATTTTTTTTATACTATAAAATCACTACTATTAAATGATAAAAAAATTTGTTTCGGAGTAAATTTTCTGTTTGAATGCATTTTTTAAAAAAATAAAGTGGTTAAAAAGTTAAAAATTAAAAATTTAAATTTTAGAAATATGGTGCAATATGATTATTTAAACTTAAAAAAGCATTTTTTTTCTCATATCCTTTACCTTGATTCTCAGAGATCCTAAATAAATAAAGTTCACAAGTATTCCATCTGCTTTATCCGTAAATTATATAATAATCATCATAAATCAATGCTAAAGTAATAAGTAATCATAAACTCCCCACTATTATGATATCCAATCTTTGCAACGGAGCAGGAAATCGAATCGAAATTTCCAATTACAATGTGTTTAATCAGCTTCATTTTAGCTTTAAATCTCTTAATAATGTTAATTACATATACTACTAATTAAATCATAATAACGATCTTCGTTCTGCCCAGGTTGCTATAGAAATTTCAATTATGGACGGATTGTAGAAGCAAAATCACGAAGATTGCGCATTTTGTCCTTTAAAAAGCCTGAATGCAATTTATCGTAAAATATGCTTAGTTGGTATTTCGTTAATTAAGTATAAAATTATCTAATTCTAAATCCATTATTTGAATGTTTCAAAGTATTTTTTTACGCTTCTGGTAAGTCTTTAGAACAATTCTATCGATTTAATTTCATTATCTAACACCCCCCCCCCTTTTCATGTTATATAACATAATTATGTTAACAAATTCGTGTGATTAAGCATAATAAGCATAAGTAAAAACTTTAACAGACGATGATTTTGAGTTCTAAGAATCATTGACGTAAAAACTCGGTAGAAAATCTCAGTATCATGAGTATCGTTGTATAATGTCTTGTTCTTATGAGGAATCTACTTAAACGAAAAACTCTTCACCATTTTGACATATATTCAACTAAACGTTTGCAGTCCTTTTTAACATTCAAGACTGTTACGTATATTAAATTTCTCAAATACCTATTTATTTAATATTGCACATAAAATCCTTATTTTATCATTTATTCAACACAAATACATTACAAGCAATATTATTCATTTTCCGAATTTCATTTATACATTGTATTCCCATTCTTAAGCCATTTATACTAATTTTTCAAAGTAATCCATTTTGAGAAAAATGCATTTAAGGACCATTTCGTATTGTAACTTTTCCAAATACATTTTTCGCTTTTTCCCGAGAATAAAATTGCATATGGATGCTCTATAAAGCATGAACATCGCCGTCAGCAAATCGCCGTACAGCCACGCATAATACATCAAAAACTACTTCCTTCGTCGTTGAGCGGAAATTCTACCGTCAGCGTATTCGCATGACATAAAGGTAAATACATCGTTTATCACTGTGCGTACTTGATGCATTATAAGTGTTCTGCTTTTAAAAATTTCTCTACAGATTCATGCAGATGAAAAGGAGGTCATCTTTATTTTGGTCGTAAAGATATATAGCGTAGGATTTCTGCATAAAATATTTGTGTGACAAAGAATTTATAATAGTGAACATAAATTGAAAAGGTTATTTTAACGTTTGAAAAAAGTAAACATAGGTTTTTAAAAGTGTTTTTCATATTACATATATGATCGCAAAAAGTATTTATCAAAAATTGCATTTTAATGAATTATAAATAATATATAATAAATATAAATAATGAAATATAATGTAATAAAAAAATTTTATAATATATCAGAAATATAAATAAGAAATCATTAAAAAAGTAAATAAAAAAATCTTATAACTTTAAAAAAGAAATTCTAGATTATATCAATTTATTTCGCGTATCTCGGAAATGGTTGGCTTAGATTCTATATTTACTTAAATTTAAAAATCAAAACTTTATCTACCTATACAGGTGTCTTTCCTAAAAAATGTATTTCTGCATATACATAAAAACATTATTTTACAGCTGAATGACGCGTATGTTGAAGATCCTCAGTTCGAGTCGCGCTTTTAACTTTATTTTTTTTATTTAAATATTTATATTTAATATTTTTTTTAAGTTTATTTATACAGAAATCTTTCCTGACTGTTAAAATCTCTATTTGACCTACAATACGAATAACATGTTAAAATAAATGCTTTCATAAATTTTTTTATTTAAATGACGAATGTTCAATCGCAGGTAAGATTTAAAAATATTCATATGATATCAGCATATGATTCGTATCTAATATTTTCTCCGAAAAAGTACGATTTTACCATAGAAACTGCCCAAAGAAGCCTGGCCTGTTTGGTAATATGACAAACGAATTTTAAAAAGTTGGTGATATAGATTTTAAAAGTTGGTCTCATTAGTAGTCAAATTCGTTTGTGGTATTCCAGATTAGTAATCACGTTCCCTTAGCAGAATTCCAGATGCAAACAAAACAAAAAATATAGAAATTTATAGACCAAAACAAAATATCCAGCGGGACTCTTTTTTTTTTTTGGTCAATTGAAATTGAAATTTGAGATGAAGCTACAAATTTAGCATCAAAATCAGTGAAATTCGGTTTGCGATCTAAGTTGTTACGTTTCCAAAATCAGAAAGTTATTGTATTATATATAAGCGTATACAAGGAGGAGAGACAGACAACTATTCAATAGAAATAGTTCAAAATTAGAGCGGTATATCTGCACTTTAAAGAGTCAGAACCATGTTCGAAATTGTGCATGCCCAATTCTTTGTGATTTGTTATTACGAGGGGTGATCTAAAAAAAGTTATCAAGCAGAAATATTTGGAAAGTAGAAACTGTGAAATAGAATGTTGTTACTCAGAATGACCTAGTTGACTTAGACCGGTTGTTCGATTAGGTAGTGCTAAAAATGAGACCTGAAAACCACGCCTGTAAAGACAAGACGTCTAGAGAAGTTGTCTAGCATAGAGGTGAGAGCCGTGATACAATTTCTGTCTACCAAGAATGTGTCCCCATCGGAACAAAAAAAATCGTTAAAGTTTACACGGGCGAAGTAATGAGTAGACAACAGGTGACGAAATAGTGTCGTTCTTTTAACATGTGCAGAGAGCAAGAAGGAAACAGCAATATGGAACGTTTAGGTGGGAGATCTGGAGTCACTCTTCACACGACCTCTATTTGGTTACCTATGACTATTTCCTCTTCCCAGCATTGAAAAAACACTTATCCAAAACAAGGTTTATATCAGACGGCAATGTTTAAAAAGGTGCCAAGAACTGGATCAATAACCAGGAACCTGATTATTACCAAGACGGGTTAAATAAATTGGTGCAGTGGTGTGGTAAATGCCTCAATATAATTATGTAGAAAAGTGAATGTCACATATATATCTTAGTTACCATTTGTTTCCTTTTTCTATTGAACAAGAAATTTTCCTTTTACTTCGTAAACCTTTTTGGGTCACTTCTCGTATAATGCCAGCTTACTCAATAGACTAACAAAATTCAAATTTCTTCCGCTTGTAGGTGACCATGCTCATAGGGGTATAATTTTTCAAAAAGTTTGTTTTGAGGACTCAAGAAAATTTGGAAATCGAAGAGCCTTCCCACTTTTTAGATCAGACTTTTTAATGATTAAAACTCTTTTTCTAATTTTTGTTTCTCAAAATTCCAACGCAATGGTGTCATTTATATAGAACAGAAACTGAATTAAAATTAATCATTCAACCGATTTTAAAATTTAAAAAGGTATTTTGATGATGTGTTATCACTGAAAATATAAATAAAAAATTCAAACTCTAGAATATTTTAAAATATAAAGAAATAATAGATTACAAAATTCCATCACTACTAAATACAAAATAAGTCAAAAAGAAACTTTTAAAAAGAATAAAATTACCTTTCTTATCATTTATGCATACGATTTTTTTCTTGAAGAATTAAAACCTAATTTAATTATGGTTCGGAAAATATTGTCAAACATGGCTATGGATTGTGGAAGTTTATTGTTTTTTGATGTTTGAAAAGAAAATGTTTTCTTTTTTACGAACTCTAAATATATTTTTTATTAATTTGCAAATAACAGGAAGAAAGTAATATCATATATTCGACTTTTTATATTATAAAAAAAATAGCCACATAACTTTTAAAAAATCTAATTAAAATCATTTTAAAACTAGCAGCTTTTCTTTTGAAAAATAAAACACTCCCCTTAGAAATTCCATTAAAAATACTATTTTTCTGAAGAAAATTAGGGTAGAAACTGACATTCATTTTGCTACAGTGTTCACTTTCTTGATCTGCGTTCGATTTAATCCTCCTTTTCTTCACTGAGTTTCTTTAATCTCTTTTTGGATTATACACCTTAATAATTCAAAAGGTGAAAAAACTATCAAGAAACATACAAGAAATTTAAATATACAGCAAAGACTTGAGTATTCAATGTCGTTCGATGACGAATTAATTTAAATGTTGTATGATTAGAAGAGAAATACGAAGCATTTTTTAATATAAATTATACTGTGTTATACAGTCTTGTTTCGCATATTATAGTGTGTTTCAAGCCTAAAAAAGAAGGTTAATAAACGGAAAATTTAAACATTTAAAGCCTATGTCAAGGAATTAAGTAAACAGTTTTATAAAAAAAAACTTGAAGATAAAACAGTTTTTTATTTACCCATGTATAAAGCATATAAAGAAAAAGCACTGTAAAAAAAAGTAGCTTCGAAACTTTTGATCTTAAGACAATAAGCTGTTTACTTTCCCATGTATGAAGCGTATAAAAAGTATTATAAGAAAAATCTCATCAAAACTTTAAATGCTAAGATTCTAAAAATCTTCTCGTTTCGGAGCTTCCTAAATCCAAATGACCTCATTTTTTTATTTCTGAGTGTTTATCTAAAAATACAGACACTGCATTGATGGATTGTAAGATGTTCTTTAAGCCAAATTCTTAAAATCCTGCTCAATTTTTAATAAAATCCTTTCACAGGAAGGTTGAGTATCTACCTGTAAGAGTTAAAGGGAAAGTAGAAACAATGAAACATAAAAAGCTAGACAAATAATATTTTATTTATAAATTTACTATTAAGAATAGATATTCATTACATTTTGAAAAAAAATCCATAAAAGTGTTAATAGTCCATCAGTCTAAAATCTGCTATCTATCTATCTGTTAATGGATCTATCTGTATAGCAACGAAATAACTCAAAAATGCAACGTCCTAGATTTGGTAAGCAGCAAAATAATGTCTATATTCGTGAATGGCTTAATAGACTGTCTGTACATTCCCATACATATAAAAGTGTCGTAAAACGTATACATAACGTATGCAGAAAAATTGCGACGTATCGAATTTTATCTATCAAGTTTTCCTTTATTTTATAGCTGTGGCAATTTAGGTTCGAACAGCCAGTCATACAAATAGTCACTCTTTTAATAAATTTTGCTCAAAATTTGATAGAAATCTATAAGTTTGTTATAAAGACAATATACTAAATTTTATCCCTCTACAAAAATGAATTTTTGAGTTATCTTTGTCCCAGGCAGACAGATGTATGTTTTCCAAAAATGTGTTTTTCAAGTTCATTCAGATCTAAAACGCAAATTTTTTTCAAAATCTAGAAATTGAATTTTTCGACAATTATTAAACGCTTTCTATCCTAGGCGTATGAGAAAATATATTTGTTTTTCATTTTTTTAAAACAAAAACAAATGTTTTTAAAGTGTTAAAATCATTATTGGAATTAATTTTTAGAATACAAAGGCTTTTAAATTAAGTTATAATAGTCAATATCAGAATGTAAACATTTTAACTCAAGAAGTTCTTCACAGGATAAAATTCACTATCCTATATACAACTGTAATATTTATAAATTCATATAATCAAATCTTAATTTTTTAAATTTAAATTATAAAATAGAATTCAGTTTTATCATAAAAAATTAAATCTTGATTTAAACTTTAATTCGTAATGCACAGATGCCTGATTTCTTGAGATGATGCCAGTATAAAACAATAGAATAGTTGATGTTATGTATAAATAGAAATTAATATTTAAAAAATTAACAATAAATAATTTCGTTTTTAATAAATGCATCTATCAAAACCGTAATAAACAGTGAATATTATACAATGTTTGATGTAATATAGTAACTTAGTACATAGCATAAATATCTAATTATAATTAATATTTTATACTATAAAAATTATACGAAAATTTAAAAGGAAAAATTCATTGTTTTATTTCACGGAAAACCTCTTTAATCATTAAAAAAGAAGCAATTTCTTGACAAAGTTTTCATCAAACAGAGTACTGAAACTTACTTAATTTACTTATCTCAAAAGAACCTCGCTTTCTCAAAGAACCAGCGAAGCATAAATTAAATCTCAGAGCTTAAGAACTTTCGGCAAAAAGACCCCTAAGCTTGAGCTGCGGCTTCTATTGCATTAACTAAATCTAAATTCTCATCTCTCTTAAAGTTATGAAAGGCAAACTTCTGCAGTTTCTCCGTTAAGCCGTCTCGTATCTGGCAGTTCACCCTCTTCCACATCAGGCTGAAGCGGTGATTAAAAATAAAATATGCTTTAAAAATGCCGCTTAAACCGTTTATTCAATGCGGTGGATTTGTCTCGGTGATGAACATGTTCTTGTTCCAGTGAGTGTGCAGATAGAAACGCTCTGTTATGTCGAGGAAGGAAAAAAAAATGTACATTTGTTGTTGGTACATTTGCAAATTTTTGAGGATAAATGCTGTTTTAAATTATTTATTTAATGTATGTTTATTCTTCATACATCTTAATGAGAAAGGCCGCAAATCTAAAACATCGGTATTCTTTGGCGAAAGAAAAAATGATTGGTTATATTTCTTTACAAATGTAAATTCATCTGCGTATATGTCAATAAGCATAATTATATTCTAGTGCGATATGAAAGGAGAAGCCTCCCCCCCCCAAAAAAAAACCCCCAGAGAGATAGACAAACATAGCAGTTTAAGTTTTTGAATTAAATAAATTCTGTATGTCAATCACATAAATGTAATTTTATTAATGGAAATGTTTCCTTACCTTTATATGAATATTTTACACATTTTCAATGCAATTGTCTAATTATATGAGCTGTGATTAAAATTCAGTTAACTGCTTCAACCTCATAGGAAAATGCATATCTAAATTGTCATAAACACACACATACAATCTGATAAATATATACATATATATCTGATGAAACATTATATATTTCAATAATAAAGTACAATTTAAGTCATGCCACAAAGTCTGGGAAAAAAGTTTTGAAAAATGCTCTAAACTCATTAAAATCTTTTCAATCTTATTAGTTTTTGAATAAAAAGTGAAAAAATATCGATCGAAACAGTTAAAAAAATTATCGATCGAAAAGGCAGTCAAGTGGTATTTTTTTAATTATCGGAAAAAGGAAGTGTTTGGGATTAAAAAAAAAGATAAAAGTAAATATCTTTTATTTTAGAGGGTAATCAGATGATTAGCTTTAGGTTTCGTTGATAGCTTAAAATATATATTATGTAAATCCTAGAGTAAAAAATAACCCTTATCCTTTCTTTAAATATTGCATTACAAATGATAAATAGCTGGAAATTTTCAGTTTTAACATTAAAACACAGCTATTACATATTTGATATAAATTCTTTATTTCAGCAACTACAACATTTATTAAGAAATTATTGTACCAAATTTTGAACAAAAAATATACATTTAAACACTAATTTTTAAGCTCCATGTAAGAAAATTCCACCAAACATTAGAATTTAAAAAAAAGCTTCGATATG
Organism: Argiope trifasciata; assembly: GCA_026543055.1. Taxonomy (NCBI): domain Eukaryota; kingdom Metazoa; phylum Arthropoda; class Arachnida; order Araneae; family Araneidae; genus Argiope; species Argiope trifasciata. The sequence goes on from JAPMOQ010052495.1 coordinate 757,282, forward strand.
TATAAAATAGCATTAAAACATGCGTAAAAGTAAACAAAAATATATATGCTACTTCTCCAAAAAAAAAAAAAAAGATTTAGAAACAAAGTTATACAGTTTTATGAAATAAAACGGCTTTTCAATGTAGCCATGTAACATCAAAAAAGGTAAAAGGAAAAATATTTCATGAGTATACAGAGAAATATACAAGATGTGCTCATTAATCATAATTTCTAAAACACCAGATATCGATATATATTTCCTCCTGTTTAATGCTTATAACTTCCACTCCAATTTTAATGTTCAGCGGTAAACTCCAAGTTTAAGATTTTAGCTAATATGAAAAATATTTTCAATCCACTCCAATCGATACTTGACAGTTAATTTCTACATAGTTATAGAAATTAATAAATTTTCATATGAAAAAGAACTAAATGTAACGAATGATATTTGATTTTTTTTGCATCTGGAAATATACAATGATCTGCACAGTTATGATGTAGAAAATTATGAGTAGTTCTGTAAGTTGTATGTTTTGAAATATTTTTGATAGACTCAGATTTCAGTGATTAAAATCGTAGAATCAGAAAAAACTTTGAATACAACTATTTTACGCCACTAACTCGACACCTAGAAAAATATCGAGCAATGATAATATTTTTCCAGATGATTATTGAAATTTTTAAATCTTTTCAATAAATATAGTCTAAAGTAATGATATTCAAACACCCCCCACCCCCTAAAAAAAGAAGGGAAAAAAGAAATTATGTTTAAATGAATAGTGTTCCAAGAATTTTTTACTATGACTCATAGAACCTAATGATTATGCAAAAATTTATACATTATAATTTGTATAATATATTTTTTTGATTTAGTAACTTGTAATTTAATTCTGTATGTTATTTTGATCATTTTTCTAACTGGCAGTATGAACTTATCTGTGAAAGTTTAAAAATTATCTTTTGACCCACACATTCTATTCTGCATATAAATTTCATATCATCAAAATTTATACTAAGTATGAATATTTTGAGCTATAATTGTAACTTCATTTTCATTCGAAGATTCATTTCTTAAAAATATGGAAACCAACGATCCTTGAAAGATACACCTGAAATGCGGATTTCATTAAATTTTACACTGGAGGGAAGAGTTCTACTTTGACGCATATACACACACGTCCTATCTGAAACCACGACATGATTTATCCCTAGCTTGTGAGGGGAATACGTAAAAGATAGTAATCGATGCCTTAAAGGCAACAGGATCTCGCAGTCTAGCTATGCTTAGGCGGTTCCCATTTGTCTAATAATTGTTTATTGTTTTAACATTGTTTTATTTCACTGTAGGTGATTATATTAAATAGATAATATAAAATTATTAGATGTTATGAAAAATATAACTTCAAAACAAATAAAAAATATATTCTGGCTGTCCAGGTTAAATGTAACTAAAAGTTATAGAATGAATACCATAATAATAAATTATAGTACTGCCGTTTAAATCAGAATAACCAGCAATACCATGGCTCAGAAGACAGAACCATGGTTCGAACACTGGTTGGTCCATGGTTCGAATCCCAGTTACTGTGTTTTATCCTACGACTGGACTTGTTTTTATTTAAAATGTTACCTATTGTTTATCTAAGATCTGAAAGGTTTTAATCTTTCGTTAATATTCCCAGTGGATTGCTCTCGACTATTCTATATGCGTATAAAAGCTGAGTACCATAAGAGCTGAGTCAATTCAATCCCGCGTAATTGTGTATTGCTACGTTCTAGTTAATTTAATTGTTTGCTTATACCAGCGGCATAGTTCTTTACATCTTCGTGACAATGTTCTGCTCCTCTGTAAATTAAAGACCACATAGATATGATTGGTTACTAGAGCGTTCTGCCGCGCATGCGTACTTCGTTAATGAGACTCGGTACCAAGGCAAAAAAAGTATTAGTCGCTTTCAAGAGCAATTTCTGTTTCTCTTTTAATCAGTTTAATTTATATAAATTATTTTTTTTTCATTTTTTAGCTTTATTAACAAAGATTAATTCTCATTATTAAATTAATATAGATATTTCAGAAATAAAAAAGTTAATATTAGTTATTTCAGAAATAAAAATGTCATTTCCGCTCCAACACAATGACCCTATTCCGCACTATCATACAAAATGTTACCGTGTTTTGGAATGTGTCATTTCCTGGAAACTCGATTTGGAAGAAAAGGGCACTACTGCTAGCAACCAAGGCTTCCAGATTTGACTCCATAAAACATTTTTGCTTGGGAATTTCTCAAATCAGTTTTATATAAACATTTTGAAATTGCACAAATTTGATATAATTGAAAAGATTTTTGAATGTTATGAATACGTAAAAGTTTTTATATTGTGATATTTTTCGGAAGTTAATGTACAAGTAATGTCGAAATTTCCTTTAATTTTCAATGAATTAAAAACTTTAAAAATATCTAATTTCAAAAATGGTTTCACCAACATTAGAGTCCGCAAGAAAATAATTCATGTAAATAAAATAAAAAAAGAATAATAATGACATAAATTGTATCTTAATGTTGTTTCAACTAATTATTATTACTGCTGCCATTATTTCTACATTTATAAAAATTTTCTAAGAATCCCTTTTTAATTTATATAGGAAGTATAAGGTGATGTACAAGATAATAAGGATTTTATGTAAGATTATACGGTGCAACATTAGAATATAGATATAACATATGAAGTAATTGTAGGACTAAATATTGTACTGTTGAAATTAAACAACGAATCTAAACCGACAAGAAATTAATTTTTTCAAGCGCATTCATTAAATATTCATTAAACATTAAACATTCTTCAACTTATTTTTTTTTTTGTTTCAATATCTTTGAAGCATTGTGAATTAACAGAATGAAAATAAAAGAATTAACATAATTTTTTTGGGCAAGAATGTTAGTGACAAAAATTCAATAAAATATAGAACTATATGTTGCTTTATTTTAAAATACCACCATTGAAACTCTGTGGAAATAAAAGTTTTGATTATTAATAATATTATGTGTAAAAACCCTGTAAATTTACATGATTCTCTGAATTCTTAAGCCTTTAGTAAATGATCGGTTTTAAATCAAATTTAATCAATTCAGTAAAACATCTAAGCACCTGCTCTATTTTTGGTAAAGTAATTTAAATATTTTTTGGACCGTTTACATCAAAGAAAAAATTATACAATTATACTATTTATTATTATTAGTATTATTTAATGGGATTAGATAACAGTAATGGAAAAGTTGAAAAAGAAATTCGCCAAATCATCTAATGATGCCATCATTTGCATTCACAAAAATATTTTAGCATTTAGTTTAGAAACATTTATCATATGAATAAAAAGGAGACTGAATACTTATATCTTCTCAATTTCATGATAATATTTTTACCTGTTAAATAAAATAGCAGAATTGAAAACATGTAAAAAATATGTAATCAAAGTATATTTTGATTTTCAAACACATATCATACTATACGAAGACAGAATTCTAAATAAGTTCAATAATATTATTTTTTAGAATGATTTATTAATTAACCATAAATAATAAAATTTTGAACAATTCAATGCTATGGAAAATATGTTGCTTGTGCTATGCTTGTTCAATTTCAATGCTATGGAAAATAAATTCAAGCATCTCGAATGATTTCATTTTCAATTAATTTCATTTTTTATAATTAAAAAATGAATTATATAATTTAATGATACTATTATTATTCATATTAATTATAAAATTCGTATTACATAAATAATATTAAAATTTTTAAATAATTAAAATAACTCTAATAGTTTGTTACATCGTCAAGTGAAAGTGGGTTGCTAATACAGATCTACAGATTGCCTTAAATAATTGCAACATTTTAATTTACACAGTGGCAAGTAAAAAATTAAATGTTTCATACTTTGCAACATATATCTAATGATAATTTAAAATTTAATTTTAATGTTAATTCATTTCCAAATTTTCATCTTAAATCGGCCCATGTTACTTTTATTTTAAAATTGTTTCTTATTTTTTGAACTAATTCCCATTTTTCATTTAAATAATTTTACATATACTTTAGAAAACTGTTGTTTTCCGTATTTTCTAACCCTCCGAATGAAGGGATAAAAGTCCCTAATTTTTTATAACATACCTTTAAATATCCTTAAATTTCTCTTTTCTAAGACTGCATGTTACAAATAAATCCCTATCAAAATATCATAGTGAAAATCCCGGAAGGGAAAAACTCTGCTATCTTTTGCACTTGCATCGCAATGCAAATTGACATCATCGCTTATGATCGCTTCTTTTTTCCCATAAAATGCAGTGAAATAAAGTGAAATAAATCGAAGCTAAAATTCCAAAAGTTTCATACATCTATTCGGCCATGCAACTGCTAAGTTATAATGTATAATCTAAAACACATTTTTTTAAGTGCGCACAAACAAAAATTATCTACCTTTTAACTTGCATTCGTTTTATTTATATTTTGAAAGCTATACACTTAAATTAATTCCCATTGCTTATACGCAATTCTGAAACAAAAACTAATGTTGAAAATTTAAATAAGTCGTGTTTATTCATACGAATTATCTAGCAAGATATTCTTTCTACATTTCTAACAAAAAATGCAGACTTTTTTGTTTCCTACAGACTCAAACCACTTCACTTATCATTAATTTTAATTAAAGAGGAAAGAATTCCTTTGGAATTTAAATATTTAACTTTCTTATCTCTTTCTCTTGTCACTATCAAATTTAACTTGTCAGCGCCGAATATTTTTCTCCCGTTGCATCACATTTATATTATTTTTAATTTTAATTCTATATATATATGAGAAACAAATTTTAAAAAAGATAAAATATATGGAGGTTTTTCGAAATTTAAATGTTTCTTGACTACAATTTTCTATTTTCATCATCTGTGAAATTTTAAGTATTCTTAAGGGGCCCATTTTCAACTGCGGAATTTTTCAATTAAATATATCTCACAACCCGACAACTGGAACGAAATTTAAATATTTTCGAGAAATTTAAATCTTAGAAGCAAGTTATGTTTTTCTCCGAATAAATTTTGTTTGCGATACATTAAAAGTTCAAAGTGGAATTATTTAATGAAAAGTCTCTGCTACTTTTTGAATTTATATTTGCAAATGTTGTAATCGAAATTGAGTTTCAAGGAAACATTTCAGATTTAAATGTAATTACAAAGGTACTTTAAATTTATTTTCCAATCGATGCTAATTTTAATGTGATTTAAACAATATTTTTTAAACATTTGATGAGAGAGAGATAAATGTATTTAGATTGAATTTAAAAAATACATAAATGGCAGCAAGCAACAATTAAAATTGTAAAAATGCCCGAAATGAAGTGAAATTGAGGTATATCTTATTACATAATGCACAGGAAAACAGAAATACAAAAGATATTAATATTTAATAAATATTTGGGAAATACCTGATATTTCCTAAGATCATTCATATGGAATTTTATTATTTTATTTTATAGTTTAAACTCCGAATGTATTATAAATATATTTTTAAAAAGTATCTTTCAGATTCTGATTTCTCACCAAATTTCAAATCTCTCTGAACCAGAAAATGCTGATTACTTTGTTAAAGTCTAGAATTTTGTGATATTAAGCGTAATCAATTTCATAAATCTTTGTGATATAAAGTCTTACCAACATAAAAAAATGTGATTTTAAATAAATGTCTTAGTAAAATTCATTAATTACTTGATAAAGTTTATGAAAATTTAAATTTTGGTTCAATATTCATTTAAAGATAAACAAATAACCTTATGCTAAATAACATAATATGTAAAAAAAAATCCTCAGAATATAAACTTTTTTTATGCATGATTTCTTGGACTATGTAACTTATTACGGTTTTAGTTTGCTAATAAATTTATTTCTTACCAAAAATTAGTGCAAAATATCATATTTTCTAAATTTTTTTCCAAATTTATTTATTACCAAAAATAAGTGCAAAATTACATACTAAGGGACATTTTTAAAATTTTTAAAAACTTGCAGTAAGTGTATAGTAATATGAAATGTCGAAAAAGAATCGCGAATAAAATATTGCATATAAAAAATATTGAAATTTCCATAATTTCCCATAAGAGAAAAATGTCTCTTTTCTCATAGTGTGAAAAATGCGAAGAAATTTGTTTTCTTGATACATTGGTTTTTTTGCACGCATGGCTTTTTTTCTTCATGCGACAGATGTACGACCTTGAAATTAAAATTCTTATTAAGAACATTCCTAACACACAGACACGTGCACACGCGCTCGCAAATAAGAAATCGTCATATGTTTTTGCCAAAAATAGTGTTGCATCTTTCTTACCTACATGATTAAACCACATTTTTACCATTAATTTTATTAAAGTAGAAAAATTCCTCAAGGACCATTTAGTTTTTTTTTACATTCTTTTCATGACGAATTCCTTACTAATTAGTATCCCATTTTTTTCTTGCACTTTATCATATAGAACGCATTAATATCGTATATAAAGTATTACTATATCCAAAGCACATATTATAAAATAACGTTTACATTAAGCAAATATTGTAAATATATACACAGACAGCAACCATTATTTTTTTTTATTTCTAATTTTTTGTGCGTGTTTGTTTTACTTTATAAAAATGATTTCTAGATTTAAACGTTTCAAAGATCGTGTGAAATATATTTAAAACGAAATTAATCATTTATTTATTTAATTATATCAGGCAGCAAAAATGTTTAGAAATCAAATTTTTAGATGAAGCAAAAACGTAGATGATTAATTTTGTATCTCAAAGTACTTAAATTGTTAATTTTAAAAATAAAACAAATAGACAGTATAAAATAATTTTATTTGATAAAGTTATTGCATTATTTTGAAGAAAAAGAATGAATCCTAATAAATATATTTTAGTATACGATTATAAGAAAAAAACTACGCATGATAATGGTGCTATGTTATGGATTCTATGAAATATGATTTGGCGCATGCAATTTGTATGCAATGCACTATGAAGTAATACGCATCCAATGTAATATAATTTGGTGTATGCAATATATATGCAAGATAAGAGGATGTTTTGTAAGTAATATGTAAGCAATCCAATATGGTATAATGCAAGCAATATGCATGCTATGTGATGTTATGTTAAATGTTTACGAATGCAAAGCAATGTAACGTGTGTAATATACATGTAATGCAATATATTATGCATGCAAAGTATGGGATATGCTTTGTATACAATTAGAAATGTAATTAATATGATGGTAATTAATTAATTTAAGTTTGAATGTAATTCATTAATTTAAGTTAATGTAATTAATTTACGAATAATGAACTTATTATTAAGAGCATCTTTCAAACATATTTATCACAAAATAATTGCATCGTATCTTTTCTCAATAACATTGTAATCTACAAACTTAAACCACTTTGCTTATTATGGATTTTCATCAAATAGGAAAGAATTCTCTTAAAACTTAAATATTTTACATTCTTATTCCTTTTTTTCGCCATCACTATTTTTACTTGTGAACTTCGAGCATTTTTTTATCATTTTAATTGCATTAAAGGCATTTTTATTGAACTTTCACGGGTATCTAAAATAATAATTCTAAATAAAGTTCTGTACATGTTTTCTGAAATGTTTAGTACTCTTGATCATAATTTTCTGTTATCAACGTCTGCAGAGTTTTAAGAATTCTAAACAGATTCTTTTCTCGCGCAGAAGTTTTCGATTAAATATCCTTCTACTCTCAACAATTTAAACGAAATTTGAATATTTTCCAGGGTGAAAACTCGGAAACTCGTTATACTTTTGTTGAAATAAATCTTGTTTGCAATATTTTAAAGTATAAAATGGAATAATTTAAGGGAAAAGTTTCTATTTTTACATTTTCTCAGATTTCTATTTTCAATTTTCTTCCCGAGTGTAAAAATTTAAATTTAGAACGAATGCGATACAATATTTTTGTGATTTGAAATGCAATTATTTGCAAAACTTTTTTCATTGCAGGTTTTCCTAGTAAAGCAATTTAAAAACTGAAAACTTTTATTTTTTAAATTTTTATTCTTATCAAGCAAGAAAAAAATTAATTAGAATTTGAATTGAAATGAAGAATAAGAACAGCAAAAATTTAACAGTGCCTCGTTTGAAACAGCTAAATTGTTGTTTTAAATAAAAATTAATTTTTGGCTTATTGTGTAATATATATATGCCTGAATTGCATATAAATTTGTACTACATAACAACAGATATAACTCGTAGAAGAAATGTTTTTACTGTTATGATAAAATAATTTTTTTGAAGTTCACGGCTGATTCAAGATACTTACGCACTTTCACGCTGTTAAGAATATTTTTAGCAATTTATTTAAAATAAATTCTACAATATCAAATTAAAGCATTCATATTCATAACGCAATAGATGAAAAAGATAAAAATTATGATAATTCTTCAATTCATAATATGGTAGACGTAAAAGATAAAACAATTTAGAATTCATAAGAATGTTTTATCTTGGTTTTATTTCTTTTAGAACATTAGCACCCGAAGTACGGAAAAAAAATGCTTAGAATAAATTTTAAAAAATGCCAGCAAAAATAGCCCTTCATATGTGCTTTTGTTACTCGTATGTTTGTTTCACGTGACTTATTCTAAATTATAGAATTATGTTATCCATTTTTCCTTTCTTAATGTTTTTGAGTTTTAAAATTTTGTGTGCATTTTTATGTATTCAAAGACAGCACGCTTAAAGTCGGTTAAATTTGCAATAAAATCAATCTTTGATTTACTTAAACAACAAGATTCTATAATCTATGCTTATAACAATTTTTGTTCTTGTGTGGGTAAGCACTTTTTATATGCGTGTACTTGTTTGTGTACGTGTATACGCATGCATGTGTATGTGGGTAAGGTACGCCCTGTTTCTTAGTTCAAGAGTTACCAAATTTGGCACATATATTCATTGGAGGATCGGAATTTGTATCTCGAAGCCGGTTGTTTTAAATTTTGATAAACACTTCAGTTCATAAAAAATTAATCTAAATTTTTCTCACAATAACTTCCGAAAATATAACTGCATAAAATCAACTGTATAATTGCATAAAATCTACTGTATTGTATGGAAATTTTAAAACATTGTTTTTTTTACTGATGCTAGTTTATTAGCAGTGCAAACTTTTCATAAAATTTGTCATTAAAATTTTTTTTTCCTTAATTTTTTAAAATTGCTCAGAATTCCAAACAGTTTTTTTTCACTAAATATTCAGCATTATAATTTTTCTCCGAGGTTGAAATCGAGGTAAGAAGGAGTGAAATTCATTTAATATATATGCATTTTACATATAAAAAGAAAAATAACTAAAATGTTTTTCTGGGTGATTTCGAAGGCAGAGGAACCGAAGAATTACATTTTTAATATGACTCTGATATCGTCAGACATGTTACAATCAGATTCAGGTAGACATTCTACTCATTGAGATAAACTTTTAATACCTTCCAATTTCAAATTTAAAAATAATTTATAAGCAGAAAGAAGTTAAATTTGAGAAATTTAAATTAAATGCCTCCAATATTTCCAGCGAGTCATCTGATCATCAAAGGTGGTTAATATTTAACATAATGAATTAAATTTTGAATCTGTCTAAAAAGTAAAAAATATATATAGATATTTTTTTTTCATTTTTCTTTGTATTTAATTAATCAATTTTATTAAATTTATGCAACTTGAAATTTCATGCTGAGGAAATGAAATTTCGTAATTAAAATATCCTTCATTTCTGGTGAAAATTTTTTTTTATGTTGTCCATATTTTATATTTCGTCATTACACAATCGATAGCTTTTCTTAATATTCGGTTAGGTTAGGTTAATTTGGGTTTTTTGGCACAAGGGCCATTCTTGGCCATACTGCGCCATTTTTATGGTAAAAGGTAAAAAAGTTAATGTTTGAAGCTTAGTATAAAATTATATTTTCATGTAAAATTAATGTAACACAGCTAAAACAGACGAAGACAAAAAAGACATCTTTGAATTAAAAAAAAAGATGGAAATTTTTAAGTCAAATATGTGGTAAAAGGTGTATAGCAGTTAAAAATTTAAATATGTTTGGATGATAAGTCTTTCCCAACAGTTCTGGGAGAGTTACACTTGGTGAGTGAAAACACTGGTGGCGATGAGAGTCAAAAGCTGGACACTTAATCAAAATATGACTTACAGTCAATTCGGTGTGGCATGAAGAACAGATAGGTGCCATTCCTCCGAATAGTAGGTACTTGTGGGTAATCCGAGTATGTCCAATACGTAGGCGAGACAATTTTATATTTTCTTAATATTCATTAGTAGGTAATAAAAATTTAAATATCAACCTTAATTAACTTTTTAACCTTTATTGATATATTTTTAATATTAACAATATATAGTTCACGCGTCTGACTGCAGGTTTTTCTTTTTCTTTTAGACTGTAGGATTTCTTTTATTGATTATTTTTCAGGGTTTTCGAATGGTCACAGTATTCATTTTCAAAAATAAGTAAATTATGGTAATAATTTTCATAATACAAAGATAATTAAAAAGAAATTAGTAAAATAAAGATTTAGAAAAATCATATAACACCAATGTCGAAATCAGCATTTGTCCGATAATTTTCGCTTGGACTAACAAAGTGCCATCAGACAGACAGTGTCAGGATATTTGACTGATCAGTTCCATAATTCATCCTTTTTCATTTCCTCAGAGCATCCTATTCATTTTTAATATCAGCCGCCACTTATATATTTGAAAAGATAGAAAATTCAAAATTTATTCTCAGGCGAATTTATTAGCAATAGACATGAATGCATATCAGAATTCCGTTACATCAGATACAAGTTTGAGTACAGTTATTATTTTTATCGTTTTTATTCCATTACTACTTCCTATTCTAATTTCAATAAATAAATAATTTCTATTTTCCACTTTTCCAGTGTTTGAAAGCTAGTTTGTTATTTTTTAAATTTTTAGTGAAGTTGAATAAATGCTATTTTCCTTTATTAAAATATAACAGCTGAGGCAAATATCCCCTATGCATATATAATGCTAATTTAATGAAGAAATTGAAAACTAATTCATATAAATGGTTAACCTGGATCATAATATTTTTTACCCAGTGAAAGTATAAACTTTTTAATAAAGTAATCCTTTTCTTAGCTATATCTTGTAAGAAGAGGTATTAGATTTTAATGATCTGAATTATATTTTTCCTCACTTAATGCAGAAAAACAGTTAATACCTTTAGTAGCTCAACAATATAAACATTAATTAATAATTAAAATCTTAAAGAATGAGATATGAATCATCGTCAAAGATCACACCGAGTATTGAATTCGAAATAAGATTTATTTTATGCTGTCTTCAGCTTGATTTCCATCTGATCAATCGTGATATGATAATTCAGTAAATAAAATCTCTGAAAAAATCAATTTTTCAATGAAAAATAAAATTCCTATTTGAAATCTCTGCTAAAGATCATGCTTCATAGTGTCTCCAGATCGCTTATAATTTTGTTTGTTTTCGTTTCTTTCATATAATGGGGTTTATATTAATACCATTGATGTTTTTGATACAGCATCGTTTTACTTTTTTCCAAAAACAATGGGTTAACAGTCACTAAATTTTTTTTTCTTTTATCTGTCTGAATTGGTATTGCAATTATTTAGTATTACTTTTTACTCGCTTACTCTTAACATTTTAATTGAGATATGTGGTCAAAAATCAATAGACTTTTCCTCAACTCGGAAAATTGACTTTGCCATGACTTTGTGAAATTTAGTTAAAGAAGAAATTTAAATCTAGTTAAATAACCAGTATAAAATTAGGCATAGAAATAAAGTGGAAAACATATGATAGATGTTGAGAGTGCATAGTAAAGAATGCAAAAATAATAATTCAGTTCAAAAGGCTTCAAATCTGGATGGTTGGAGGCAAAAGATCTTTTGATAGCCGTATAATTATGCATATTAGATGTCATTGCGAACAAAGAAAGCGGATGTGTTAAGATTACTCTTGATTTCCTTGAAAACTGATAGAAACCTTCTGGGCGTAATACATCAATTTTCAGATAGTTATACTAGACATTATTCTTTACATAGTAATTAAGATACGAATAATTTTATTGTAAAAAGTTTGGTTTTTCTTTCTGAATGTGTCTGCTGCGATTTCACAGACATATGCTGGCTACGTTCCTTAAAATAGGGCAAAGGGCTCATTTGAATAACAACATTTGTTTTTTAACCAGTTAACCGGTTATGACGGAATATTGCAATGCGAAACGAGTTAAATTTAATTACTTGGTTAACGTATTATTGAAAAATGGGGAGGATTTGCCAATGTGAGGGAAAGATTAATAGAACGAGATTACAAAATTTGTTAGTATCGCAATATGTTTCCGGATAATATTATATTCATGAAAATTTAATAATATAATTAATTCATACAATTTTAAAAAGTAATTTATTTGAATTAAATTTTGAGAATAAAGTATAGGCATAGGCTGGGAAAACTGCGATAGATGTTGAGGTTGTTGTTGACCACTAAGGCCTAGATTATCAAATTTGATGGAATATTTTAGAAGTTGGAAATGTGCAATTCTTAATATTTAAATGCTTCAACAAATTAAAAATCAATGGAAGTAATATGTTTTAGCTATTACTTTCACCACAAAAATTATTTTTATATCATCTTAAGATTAAATATGTATTTCAGTGACATAAAGAGTTTTTTTTGTTGCTCATTTTTTTTTTCTGGTACGGAATGTAATTCCGTACATTTTTTTCTAAATTAATGAAAGAAATTTGCCTTAATATATTTTAAACAAATTTTACTGCACTACATTTGGTTGCGCTAAAATTCAAAGAGCATTATCATCAAAATTATTTTATCTTCAATTTTGATCCAAATGCTATTTATAAAGATAGGAAAGTAAGTCTACATTTTGATAGTTTTCCCATATGTAAGTTTTAGTTTAAGGTATGATTTCACTAAAAAATAATTTTGTTGTATGTACAAATAAAGTTTTACTTCAGAATTAGTTTCATTATAATTTGACGATTACATTTAAGATGAAACGAGAGGTTTATAGAGATTTGAATTCATCAGTCATTTAATAAAAAAATACGTATGTCTACTAAAATTCTAAATTTAAAAATATTTTTCTGTGAAGGGCATTAAAGTCGAATTAGAAAAATATATTCAATTAACTTCTGTAGAAACTATTAATCCAGGCAAACCAGATGATTAGTGCTTGAATATATTTGTAGAACGAATGTTTTTTTTTTAATACGATTGTGTCTGTTCTTTCTTTGATATTTTGAAAAAAAGTAACCTAAAAGCTTAAACAATTTTCTTAATTGCATATCTTTTTAATATTTTTCAAAGACAGTTGAAACTAATTTCTGAGAGACGGCCATACATTTAATGCAATGGTTGTACAATTATACATATATTTTCTTTGCATGTTGGCAGCCTTCTTGTTAAGAATTTCAAAGAGGTGAAGCTAACGAAATAAATCATGAACTAGGTAATATTACTCAACGGAAGCTTTTACACACAATAATCATTAAATTAATGGATCATTCGACTCAATGCCGCAACACAATTATTTTTCGAAAAATTCACTGTATTGGGCAGGAGAAACATGATTTAAAGTGCATGAATGTATTAAAGTCTTTCATCAAAAGAGTTTTTATTTCTAGAGAGAAAATATATTTATTAAATGGAATATAATAGGGAAAGTTCTGGAAAAGTGCATCCAGACAATGAAACGAACTGAAAAGAAGCAAGTTTCATTTTTCATTATCTGGAACACTATAAACATGACTTAGTATTTTTCATCTCAAGAATTAAAGGTTAGTTTTACTATCAAGGGTATTATACACACGCAAATGAAAATATTTCAATTATCAAGTAATTCGGATAAGAAATTTTGACGACTCTACATTTGCAGAGCCCTGAATACTAAAAACAATTACACCTGTCTATCTAAAAATACGACATTGCAAAAACACTTTCAGCTAGATAAATGGAACTTGGTTCATTGCCATAGCACGAAATGCGCAGTTTTCTGTTATTATGATCAAATTCCATGCATATTATATATAATCTTCTGAGTCTTTTGTTTACGAGTGAATGCGATGACTACAAAATGCAGATAATTAGAAAGAAAAGAAATAGCGCATAGTTACTATGCAATGAGTAGATACGTATTATTCGACAGCGGATTATAAAAACTTCTGCGCTTTTGTACATGCGTTAAGATGGGTTTAATTCGTAAAAATAGGGGTGAAAAGAAAGATGAAAAGAGGAGATGTTTACATTTGACAGTGAACACTGGCGGTTTTATGAAACATAAACATTCAGATCATTAGTAATACAGAAGAAAAACGGTGCTAATGAACATTATAATATTTCAAAGCCTTTTTTATTTAACGTAAAAGGCATAAATATTAAATTAGGAACAATAAATGAAAAAATTTTATTCTTAAAATTTGTTAATTACTTTTTTATAAAGTAATAATGATCTTTTTATATTAAAATGATTCTTTTTAATATGTTATTGAATTTTTTTCGGCAACAATTTACGATTAGCATACATGTATAAAGAAAATTGATCTAAAAATATCTAATGAAGAAAATCCAAGGTCAAAGATAAATACTGGAAATGCGCTTACCGTTCCGCGTCTCACATCTTAATGAAATGGAATGATCGAAATGTAGTCGTTTCAGAATCCGTTGACGAACAGTATCAAATTTTGAATGAATCTTTAAACGGTAGGCCATCTGTTATTTTGCATATTTACATACATGCAAGCATGATAACTCGATAATATGACTATATTAAGATACACCTTTATAAATGATACTTGATTACTTAAACTAATTATGGCATTCATGAAAAGTAGAATTTTGAAGGAAAAAACATACAATATATAAATAAGCTGTTGAACTTAATTTGAACATTATGCTCAAAACGATGAAGGAAATTGATTCTAATAAAAACATCACAGCAATCATTTGATTATAAATTATACCATATTATTCATTGCAACATTTTATTTTGTTATATTCATTACAGCGGTGTCTTCGTTTCTAGTTTCCACTCTCACTAGATCTTATCTGTGTTTATTGATGAATAATGGTGACAGTCCGAATATATAAGATATAGCCAAATATCCGGTTTTTCATTGTCGACACAAAAGAAAGGGCTCATTCATCGAAAAATAAAAGTTTTTTAAACTTTTCTATAAAATATTGTTAGAATGGTTAAAAAATCACGCAAGTTAAAAAATAGAAAAATTCTGAAGAGACACCGATAACTGGAAATATTTTTCTCTAAGAGCATCGATTCGATTAATCAAACTAAAGAGCTTTTAAATTGATATTTCAAGATTTTTTTTATTAAAATCTAACTTAATTGTCCTAGAATAAAATTTTAGGCATCTGAACTTTTGAAACTCAATCAATATTGAGAAGAGTGCATAAAAAGTTTTAATTGCCATGAAATGAATAACATAAAAATTTTTATCATAAGTTTTCATAAAAAAATATGCCGAAAAGTGAATGCCTTATGAATCCCTCATTTCCCAAATCGATGAAATTCAATTGACTGTATTCTTTACTGTATATATTTAAAACAATTATCTTTTATTACAAGAATTCACACCACTGAATTAAAAAAAAATTCAGTTACCTAATAATAAATAATTTCTTTCAGAAGCCAATCTGATTAACTCCATACTGTAATGTATAATGTATACAATTTGCTATTATCTATTATCAAGTAAAAAAAATTAGATTTTTTTTCTTCAGAAATTTTGAATAATATAATAAAAATATATAAAAAGGAAGCACTTTTCATTATAGTTCAGATGACGCAGAAGGACGTTTTGCTTACAAGTACTTTAGAAAAATATCTTTAATAATTACAGGGATATAATAAATTGGTCCAAAATGCACTGAATAAAATTAGAAAAATTGAAACTCTACTGTATAGAATTCAAGTATGGATTTAAAGAAGATACAGAATTTAATTTCATTAATATAAGAAAACGTGCAGCAAGTATATTAATATGTCTGGAAAATGTAGATCAGCTTTCATTGTATTCAACATGTAGAGTTATGATAAACGAAACAAGGAACTTCTTGTAATTCATACCTTCTATTAACCTATTAATTATTTAGACCTTTTCAAAAAATACTAATTTAAATTGTTATTATTATATAGATATATATAATTGTCATTGAATAAATTCGTCACAGAAAACGCACTTTTTCGTCATAAACATAAATTGCTCGTCATAAACAGTTAACTGGTTAAACATGATTATTGTCAAATTTTAAGGACAAATCGACACGATGAGAGTTGAAATACAGCTAACGAAACAGTCATTTATTTCTATGATGAATAAAATCAAACAAATTAATACACTATAATATTACTCTTCCTACATCTAACAAAGCAACAATTATTAACTTTTACTAAAACTTTAAATAAAAAACATATTTGCATAATGAAGTTTTTACAAAATAAAAATTGTATTTCAAAGAGTGAATTTGAATTAATATTTTTTTTCAATTCGTAGATCGATTAGCTTTTTTAATACAAAAAATGTAGCCTTAATAACTATTACTCCAAGGATATTTTAGCATATACATTCCGCACATCGCTAAATAAAAGATTTATATGTAGCAATACATTCTTCATCATGTTTTTGAATTTATAATTAAACCCATTTCATTACGTCTAAATTTTGAGCGCCTTGCCTTGCATGCTGAAGTCAAAATAAAATTCTAGCACATACTACGATATATTTTGACGACAGCAGTTTTTGTACACATGTTTATAACGAGATATATCGTAGTTGTTTACGAATGGATTAAAAATAATTTTGAAATAAATATATTTTATTTTTTCCAGTTTCTTGCTTTATGGAATTAATCAATTTGGTAAGCAAAACATATTATGAACTTACATTATTTTTATTACTCTTCACCATGTATTATTTTAATACATAGAAAAGAAAATGGCGAATAAAAATTTTGATAACACGAATTCCCTCCATATTTAGCAACAATAATGGTTGTCAGATTCACGCGTTCAAGATAAAGAAAACGTTCGTATATATTTAGAACTCACGGTAGACATTTCATGCTTCAGTGACAGGCGAACTTCAAGTAAGAACTTTTATTATTGCGCACGCATCTTTTGTGTCATGAACACATGATGAAACAGATAACTAAAATGGCTCACTTTACGAGACTTCTACACCCAAACAACTTTTTCAAAGAAAAAAATAGCATTGTTCTACGAATACAAAATATTGTGTTTTTTATTAACGGTTCTAACATAAAACTTTATGTAAGTTTGGAAGTCTTTTTTTAATTCTTATTAAATCTTTTTCGTTCGATTTTAGTGCCATGGAGTAGAGTAGCTGTTAGATATTTAACTGTTCTATGCAGTACAGAGTTTGAAATATTGTGGCGATTATTAGAAATTAATTTCAGCAGCAAATAGCAATGTATGAATTTCGTACTATAAGCAGATCTTTTCAATTTCGCTAAAGGAAACATTTATATTTACAAAAACTTTAATTCCATGCATATCGAATTTATATTATTAATAATCTCACTTTATATGATATTTTTAAGATATATAGCATTCTTATCCAAACTTTTAACAAATTAGTACTAATGACATTTTACTGAAAAGTTTGCAATAATATTTAAATAGTATAATACTTTTATTATTGTATGAATGCCAAAACTTTCTATCATCTTATTCTTTATTTTGCATGAGCATGACGATGAAGATGATGACGCAAAGGAAAGAGGGATGCAGTAGCTCCTGGAGCTAAAGATTTCTGAGCTCCCCAGGGCAGATGTCTGACTTTTTAGCTCATATAAAAATGACATTCCCACACTAGCTTGCTCAACCCTTTCTTACAAGTGGACTCTTTCATACACCTCACATATAGACTACAAGGTACATTGCAACCATGCTCGAACCAGAGCTCGAACCTGGGACTTCCGAATCAAGAGGAAGAAGTGCTGTCCTTATTCCAGGACAATCCTTTATTTTACATACAATTAAGAGTTAATAAATTCCTTATTATCACTCTAAATTGAACATATTTTAGGGGTTTTGAATTAAATGTTTTTGTTGTTGAAATTCTGTTTTAAAAAGATGCAGTCAATGAATTTCAAACAGTCAACTTTAGGCGATAACTTTTAGGATGATTTCTTTTAAAATTTATATAAAATATTTATATTTTTGAATTTTTTCTTAAAATAACTTGAAGATACACTTAAGACAAAAATAAGCGAGTGGAATTTAAATTATTTCTAATGGAATTTTTTGGGTTAAAGAAATGTATAGAGCTCTTTCTAGTTTAGAAGATTATCAAATTATTTGTTGCAAATATTTTAGATAATTAATTAATTAATTAATATATTACCCTAGTATCTGAAATAATTAGTTTATTTTTATTCAGTCTTCAAAATATAGAGGTTCATTGATAAATGATATGATTTTTTTATATCTTTTTATTTTTTTTATTTTTATCTTTTAAGTTTTTAAAAAAAAACCATGTTAAAATTGAATAATGAAAATTATTCTTTAAAACATAATAGAATAATTATGTATTACAGTTTAACTTATGAGGTTACTATCAGAATATTAAACTCATATTTTAGAGCTTGGTAAACAGCATATAATTAGGGAAACCCTCATTAAAACTTTAGGATTGAGAAATTTGTTATGAAAATTTACATTTTTATTGATTGAGAATATTGATGAAATTATTGAGAATATTGATTTTTCTTATTTAGAAAATTTACGTTTCTACATTCTAATGTTTTGAAATAAAAAAAAAATTATAAATTATACATTTTTGTAAACCTTTTTTAAACACCTTTTTAGTCATTATCTTGTTATGTTTAAATATGCAATAATAAATTTAAAAAATTACCTTCAATTTTAATGAAGAAATTTTTTATATAATATTTAAATTTCTGTTATCATGTAGTTTTATTGGTGGAATAATTATAAGGACTTTTGATTGGAATAATAGTTAAAGATTATTTTATACAATATTCTTTATATAAGCACGATACATTTTTCCTACAATATTTATTATTAAAGTGATTAGTCGGTTATAATTACGTGATCAATTCATTTTTCTTCCTTACCTACCCATAACGTAATCGATTCATTACTTTAATCGGTTTATGCTGATTTAACATTATTTATATACTTTTTTCCCGGTAATTACAATAACCGATTAACCATATTATACGTGACATACATATAGTACTAAAGATAAAACTTGACAATCTCGATATAAGATAATTAATAATGCTGTAAACGGTATGTTAAAAATTCATTTCCATACTTGTATAAAATGCCACAAAAACGATTTTTACAATTATAATTTTTTTACCTTTTAATTAATATAATTTTAAAATTATAATTATTATCTTTGAAATGATAATTTATATAATATTTTAAAATCATAATAATTTTAAATTTTATTTTATTGTAATTTTATATTTTAATTAAAAATTTGAACTCTAATTTCATAATAAGCTATAACTGAGCACTGCGTAAATTTCGTATAACTACAAATACACGTTTTCAAATTTTTAAATAGCTAGTAAATAATAAAACAAATAAAACTGATATTGTTTTGAGAAATTTTATTTAAAATATCTTAAAGAAATTTCAATTAATAAATGTATGTTTCCATTAATAAAGAATTGATTAATGTTTTCCTTGAGCATTAGTATTTATCATTACAAGACTCTTCGTTTAAACGCAATATAGATTTTTTTCCTTTCCAAAAATAAAAGACATATTTCTCAAATCTACCTTCTCATTGGTTTATTTAATAGCTATTAAATTTTCAGAGGCAGCAAAAACGTAAAATAATAAAGTGGAAAAGAAGAAGAGCATTCTACTGTGCACTAAAAGAAATATGAAAATTAATACAAGCAAGGATATTTTTCTTACAATGTTTCCTTACACCCGAACTTGAAATCTCTAAAACAGTCAACCATGAAATATTCTGCAATGAATCATGAGCAACATTATCAGTAATCCCATATATCAGACTGACAACTTTTATAACTGTATTCTTTGAACCGTTAAATTAACGACCAAAATGTGACATTGTAAAATAGGATACATTCGTACCGTTAAAAGCTATTCGTTAAAAGTATAAATGAAACTTTTTCGTGCATCTTTTAACATTCTAACAATAACTTTTACATTCGAAGTAATTGTGCAGAAAAAACTGGTTGCAACTTTGTTGTGAATAGATTAAAAAAGCAAGCGAAAGGAATGGCATCCTTGAGATTTTCTATCATATTCCTTAAATAAACGTAATGCCCCGATTGCTCTGTTCTTTGGGATCCATCCGCATACTTCATAGAGTTTTGCACTTCATAGAGAAGAAAAAAAAAAGAGAGTATGCATACTAGCAAAGTACGTAGAGTATGCGTTCTAGCAAAGTATGCAGTGTATGCATTCTAGCAAAATACGTAGACTGTGCAATCTAGCAAAGTATGCAGTGTGTGCATACTTTGCTAGAATGCACAGTCTACGTACGTGTGCGCAGTGTGTGTTGAAATTTTTTAAATGGATTTAAATTTTAATTAAATCAGGAGAATAATGCAGATGGAGTGTCAATGCTTTGTTGATATGGTTTTCAAAATTCGATACCTATCAAAACTTTAAAAACGAAAACTACGCAACTATTTAATTCGTCTATCTCATGAGAATTTAAGGCATTTACTTTCATTTAAACAAAAATAGACAAACTTCCTAAAAATTTCACCAACAGCCAATTGTTTTTATTCTGATGGCTAGAAAATTAAAGATTTGCTTTTCTTTTAAGCAATCGTAATTATTTAAAATGACTTGATAAAATTTAAAACATGCTGAATCAGAAATATGAATTTCTATTAGAAACTTAATAAATAAGAGATTTCAACTCAAAAATACATTTTCAACCGAACAGGAATTATATTTTTAGATGAAATAATTTGGTGGCGGTGGGGAAACGACAGTTCATGCATTTCTATATTAAATAATTATTCGCACGTAAAATCTTAAAAGATGAAAAGTCACCTGATAATGGTTTATAGTCTAAAGAACACTTGATGAAAGCCAGATATTACAAGAGAAAAGTGAAGACAGAAACATGCTAGAGATGTGTAGTAAGAAACAAAGAAAGTAATAATGTATTGAGTAAAACGATCGCTATTAATTTTCTCAACCCGTGGGAAAAGGAAAAAATCAAAGAACCAAAAGGCAATTGTTAAAAGATCTGGGAATTTATCCTGTGTTGATGTCGGACCAATCCTCAACAACTACCTGCAATCTGATCACGTATCTACCATCAATATGGCGTTTGAACGTGTCATTCTGTCCCTTTTGTGGTTTGTAATATCCCCTCTGCCATATAAAAGTGGTGACATATCAATAGTCATCATGTCCTAAGCCCATTCATCTTTTTCATCAATATATATTTTTTTCCAGAGACGTGCAAAACTTCTTATCTTAATTCGATCGGTTTATATCAATTTCGAATGTTTGTATCGGATTTATTAATGTTCCTTAGATGCTGACTGCTTATTAATATATGTTAATAATTTTGCCGCAAACCTGCTCCTATGTATTTTTAATTAGATACATGAGCAAGTCTGCCCATACTGAGGAAAATGTAAAAGAAAAACTTTTGGAATAGGAATCGGATCTCCATGTTTTATCATGGTAATGCTTATAGATTAAGATATTATTTCTAAGTTGGGATATGAGACGACGTAAAGGATAGAAAAAAAAAACTTTCAAAACGATCTGAAAGGTAGATTATTGAATCCATACCTGCCAAATTTGACTTGAAGATTTAGATACTAAGAAAGTTTTTCAAGATCAGATTCAGGTATTGAATTATTTTAAATTTTAATTAATTATTTTAGCTTTCAAACAGGTTTTTTAATTAATTCAGATTTTAACTATTTTAAATTTTAAACAGGTTTTAAAAATTAATTTGGATTTTAGTTAAGGTTTCAATTATTTAAAATTTTAATTAACTTTTTAATCAACTTAGCTTTCAATTTTAGATTTTTTAATAAATTAAGGCATCCGACTGCGTTGAAAACACTGAAAATCGATCACTTTGGCGAATTATTTTTATTTTTATTTCTTGTAGTTCAAACTTTCCTCTTTCCAAAATATTTATTTTTCCTAGGAAAAGGAAAGTCCAATCTATCAAACAGGGGAATTTGAGATAAAACATATTTTTCTGATAAACTATTTCTTTAACTTCAACTTTAATTTTCATCCAAATTTTTCATCTTTAGCATATCTCAAAAAATAATAGAGGTATTTACATAAAAAGTTCAGCATACTTGAAATTATATGGGCAATGAAATGTACCAAAAGTTTTATTGTTTGTGAAATACTTTTTCATTTATAGAAATTTTTAGAAAAATTAAGTAGTGAATTTATGCTGAAAATGCATGCATACGTATATGTTTACCCATAACTTATTTGCATCTCAATAATTTTCTCAGATTTTGGTTCATTTCATTCATCATTATCTTATTCTATAACTTGTCTGCAAAGAAAAATAGGATTACTGCATTACTGCATTTGTAGAATGTGAACCGTTTGGGTCAAATTTCATTAAAATTTACTACTAATTTTCTTATTTCTGAAAAAATATATTTTCAAATATTTTTTTGTATTTATGGTGCTAATAATTGATAATGTATCTAATAATCATATATGGTTTAAAAAAAAATAAATTTTTCAAAAACATTCCTTTGAATGTTGTCGGATATCTTAAATAAATTATTCAATTGTAATTTTTAATAAATTATTAAAATTGTAATGGTTTAACTCAATAACAGTGGAACATTTCAAAAACCAATTTTACATAATTTTAAATAAAAAAAACTTTTTAACAATACAAATTTTTGTACTGTAGAATTTTTTTTTAATTTTAGTAATTTTTTTTATATGTTCGTTGCTATGATACATATTTGTTATTCCATTAACTCAGCTAGACAATTAGCAGAAAATTTTAAAAATAAAAGTAGGGAAATAAAGTGATTTGTTATAGTACACAGTGTACGCTTCAGATTAATGTTTTCAGTAGATATTCCTTTTATACAATTCCAGAATTTTATTGATTATTCATTATAATATAGTATTATGTATTAATTTTTTACAAGTGTTATTAAAATATGAAATGAATTTTTATTTTCTGTTTTCACTTTAATGCTGCTTTTATACTGATATTCGCAATTTTATTTACGAAGAAATAAACAACAGACAGAAAATCAAAGCTGTAACAGAATAGGCAGATGATATTTATATATTTAAATAAAAGTAATTCTAATTAAAGTCATTATGGTAATTGGAAACTGATATCATTTAAATCAATAAAATAAATACAGAATAAAAAAGAAAATAACGAAACTAAATATGATATTTTTAAATATAATAATTTAATTAAGTATTAATTAACTAAGTACAACGGTTGTTTAAGGAAGTAAACTTGTTATACATAAACTTTGGAATTTTATCTATATTCAATAAAAGCATTTTTTTGTATGTAATGATTTTTTTATTCGTTGGACTTATTAAGGTGTTTGCATTTCCCCTGGAATCATTTGAGAAGTGTATTATTGATACTTATAAAGCTGCATTTTTATGCTGTACAAAAATTTTATTTTCCCTAGACGAAAAAAAAAATCAACTAAGCGAAATTTAAATTTATTTTTTAATGTAAAGGCACAAAAACTATTGGTTTTCATTTATGAATTTCTCATGTAATTCATAAATAAAAATTACGCATTTCACCTATATAAATAGTGTTTTACCTCGGCTTTTTACTATCTTTAAATTAAGCGACAGCAACTTAATTTTTAATTATTTAATTTTCAACCAAATATCGTTTTTTATTCTTCTGAATTCTTGAGTTTAAAATAATTTGTTGTTATGAAAAAGAACAGAACAGAACACTTTAGTTTAGTTATATTAACGTCCCGTTTTAAAGCAACACGAGGGCTATTTTTGGACGGACCTCGTAATTTTGAACCACGGTCAGATGACGAGGACGACACCTGAAGTGGCACCCCCTCTCCACACCACACCAACGGGAGGACGTTTGGCCTCAGAGATTTAACGCGCAAGAGACCCCCTTACACGACGGATCTTCGGTGGAATCGAGTCTCGGACCTGAAACCCTCCGGTTCCGAAGCCGAGACCTTACCACCAGGCCACCGCGGCTCCAGAACAGAACAGAAGGGGCGAAAATGTAAAAAAAAACTACAAATGTGGAAAATATTAATTTTTTGGGATGAATTATTTATTAAGTTTATTATTTTTTACTTTCTTTGATAGAAAATAGTGCAAACAAAAATATTCAATATAAAGTGTTTCCCATTCAAAAAAAAAAAACAGGTTTTGAGAACTTTTCATCAATTTATGAACATAATAACACAACGACCGTTTGAATTAAAAGAATGGAATGTATAGATTTTCATACAATTTTAAGCGGAACCCGTATTTAATCCATTTTAACTAAATCCGTTTTGTTTTTTTATCCGACTGCATATGAACACAATAAAAAGACCGGTGCTAGATAGGTGAACTATTTTTTGCACATTCAGCACGTAAAATACACATTCATAACAAATTTTGATTCAAATCTAGAGTTTCATCGTTTTTCGGTCTGCACAGATAAACACGATAATTCTGAAAAGAAGCACTTTATATAAATGAGATTTGATGTCTGATTTTGCTACTAAAAATATAGTTTTTGTCAAAGTTAGAATTCTGTCGTTGGTTAAAAAGGAATAGAAATGAATCCTTTTTCAATTCTTACTATTAGTTCACTTTCTCCATATGCACTATATTATAATGTATCGTTCAAATTTGAAATATCTAATAAAATAAATTTTAATCATCCATTCAAGTTCAAATACACTTTTTAAAACTTTTAGTGGATTACACCTAATGTTCATACAGTTTTCTAAACATTAATTAATTAAATTTTTAGTGCTTAGATATAGTTTTAGCAGTTTGTAATCAAAATTGAAATCAACAGGTAGTAATTAAATAGGGAAAATGCAAGGTTATCGGCTTTTTTCATGTGAAGGTGAAGAATAAGAATTCAATTCTTTCAAAAAAATCAATATTTTTTTAAGTAGTAAATAATTTGTACTAAGTACTTACTCAACTGAATCCCCAAAAAAATCTTTTCTTCGAATATCTAGCATATTGCAGAAATGTTTTTTTTTTCTTATTTTATAATATAATGTAAAAAATCTAATATACTTCTTGAACTTGTAACGTTCAATGTCTGATAAACTGATAGTGATAAAAACTTCAGAAATAAAATATTCGAAATGTCCGCTACCTAATTCATAGAATGTTTGAGTTATTGTACTTACATGCCCATAAAGATAGATAATCTTTTCTTTGACATATTTCATTAAAAATTTTTTAGAAATCTAAAATTTAGTTGGGACCATTTTATAAAGTTTACCAACACTGAAAAGCCTCAAACGCATCTGCAGCGCATCTGCAGCTTTTTTTGTTTGAGACACTCACGCAGACAGTTAACAGAGAATTCCTAAGGGATGTCCGAGTGTACATTTATTTAATAATCATCATTTAAGAGACTTTATTTTTTATATATCAGGAAGATGGGATGTCTTTGCAGTTTTTGAAGGACTAAGGTGCCTTTTTTATATTTGAAAGAGACACTTGGGTGTTCTAGTATTCAGAGATACGGAACTGATATAATCTTTCAAGTTTGCTGTCTTATTTTTCTATATTTTTATAAATGGACAAATATCCAAAATAAAAAAAAATGCTGTTGTGGTTATAGTTGATTCGGAAGACACAAAAATACCTGAAGCGATTTTAGAAAATTCAAATAGAATATATGACCTGTACAATTTTTAATCCTGATCCATTTCAGATACAAAAGGACATCTCCTACATAAATGCCGTAAGCTAAAATAAGGAATAAAAACTATACAACTACTTTAAGAAAAATTGCGCATTAAAACTATCACTTACATAACTACTTGATTAATAACATATACGACTACTGACTGCTTTTCAAAAGGAAAGGTTAGAAGTAAAAAAAAATAATAATAATAATAACTGGCTTAACCTTGATAAAAAGATCTTTTTGAGACGGAAAGGAAAAAAAAATTAGTTGTAAGTTCAACCTTATAATAAATCTTTACTTGAGATTTTTATTTGCAGTTTGTCACTTCATAACTTAATTACACATATTATTGCGATTTCTTGTATTTTCAAATACTAGCGAACGTCTTTTGAATTATAAATTTTTATGCAAAATTTTATGTAATATATAATAAATCATAATATTCAAAGCCTAAAAGTATTGCTTTAGCTGTTAAAGAAATCTAATTTGGAATAAAAATAGTTATTGGATATTTTTTCTTCTTCAAATATTGAAGGGTTACGATTTAAAAACAATGTTTTTAAATTTCCTTCTACAAATAATTTATAAATTTTATGCTTTGTATTTTTTATCTGACATAGATGAGTTTGAAAGCTTGAATTCACATTACCTATAAATTAAAATCCCTTATATTGATCCATCTATTCATATACGGATTAATTTATGTGTATAACTACAGATTAGGAGAATTCAATTCTTATATTTCAAACAAACAAAAACTCAATGTAAAGATTATAAGCTTTTCGATTTTAAATAATAGAAAATCAAAATAAGCAGGTTGGCAATAGATTGTACAATCAAAAGGGGCAGGATTTATTTTTACACAGCAAGACTAGAGCAATCTCTGACAGGATAATATTTACATATTCAGAAATACAGGGTGTCTATAAAAGAACTCCGGGGTTTTGAGGCAAAATATTTTAATGAAATAAAAAACATACATACATGTTTTATACATGACTGAAAAGCTTACATTTTCAAGTTTTTTTAACACGTAGTAAAGTTCTATATGAGCCCCGTTAGTGGCACGGCCGACGTCTAAACGGTATTCTACCTCTTCCCATATCCTGGTGAGCATGTCTGGGGGGACGGTTGCCACACAATTGACTATTCGTTCCCTGAGATGTTGAACATCACGAATTTTCTCTGCATACACAAGATTCTTGATATGCCCCCAGAAGAAAAAATCCAACGGAGTCAGATCAGGGCTCCTTAGAGGCCATGGAATAGGTCCTTCCCTTCCGATCCACCTGTTGCTGAGCCAAGCGTCCAATGCCTCACGCACATGTAAACTAAAGTGTGGCGGGGCTCATCTTGTTGAAAGTAAACTAAACCCTTCTTCGCCTCAATGTCATCTAACTGAGGAAAAAGATACTCCTCCAACATATCACAGTAGACATCACCATTGATATTTCTTTCAATAAAAATAAACGGACCTATGATTCTGTCATGCATAAGCGCACACCAAACATTTACTTTGGGCGTGTCGTGTTCGTGCTCGACGAACTCATGAGGCGGCTCAGAACCCCAAATTCTGCAATTATGCCGGTTTACGTGACCATTCAGATGAAAAGAAGCTTCTTCACTAAAAATTACACTCTTTAAAAAACCATTGTCATCAATTTTATCTAGCATTGAAACAGCAAAGTCGTATCTCTTAACCTTGTCTGCTGGTTTGATGTGGTGTACAAGTTGAATCTTGTAAGCAGTTAAACGTAGTCTTTTATGAAGTACCTTACCGACAGTTGATCTTGGTAACCCCAACTCCAGGCTGCGTCTTGTCAACGATTTCTTAGGGCTTCGAAGGCATGAAGCTTGGATTCTGTTCACTTTCTCTAGAGACACACTCGGCCTACCCGGCTACTTTTGCTTCAAAACACTTCCTGTTTCCTTAAATGCACTGAACCATTGACGAATGGTTTTGTCAGAAGGCGGGTTAACACCATAGTTACGTCGAAAGTTTCTTTGTACGGTAACTACAGACTTCGTTTCTATGAGCCAAATAACACATTGAGCCTTTTGTTGCGGAGTCGCCATCATTTCAAGGTCAACGCCTTGCAGCGCCGCCAACAGTTGATGCAAACATTCCCAATTCGTATGAGTAAAACTTTTTGGGCAACTCTTTTCAGAGAAATCGACTAAATTTTGCTATCTTTTATAGTTAGTGAGATATGAATTTTTAAAACCCCGGAGTTCTTTTATAGACACCCTGTATTAATTATGAATGATTGATTCGCAGGGGTATGGTCAGATATAAGAATGATAACCTTCCAGTATGATGGTAGGTACAGAAGCAGCGTAGGATTAGTTAAACCCTTCCTTAGAAGACATATCGCCAACGAGATAGATTTTACCGATACCGGTGAGGGCTGTTAGGACTCAACCATAGTTTCCATATATGTTGTTAAGGCATTTCTATCATTCAGTAGTACATTTGGACTGCTCAGAGGACTTTTTTGGATTTATTATCAAAAAATTTTGCCTTTCGTCACATCATTGCTGCTATTTCTGAAAAGTAGATAGTCCAATAGAATATTGACTGGCATATTGTCCAATTTTCTGGTTAGTTGAATGGTGCACAAATGGGGACATAACTGAATTCTTTCCTTTGTTCTTCCAGCAGTTAAAAATTCGATTAAGAAGGGCGAATAATTAGAGTTCATGGAAAATTAATTATCCCGATTAAAGGAGGTTTAATGGATAAACCAGATTTAATTGAGATAATTCTATCCCTTGTTTTCTGTAACAATCAAATTTTATACGAATGGATGATTATTCGCATTTTATATGATAATATATTCAAGGATTCTTTCAAATGACTGGATGCACTAACCAAACTGCTAATTCTGACGAAAATAGATATTGAACATGTGCTATCATATGTTCATAAATTATTTGAGCTGAATATTTTTCTCCTATTTTACTTACTGACTTCACTAATATAATTATTACCTGTTTAAATACAAAATGTTTATTAAAGCCTCAATATGAAATTTTTTGGTGATGTTTCCTTCAAAGGTCAGACACAATTGTTCAATGTGTGATATCGTATAATCACGATGTAGTTGGGTTGTAAATAGCTCATATTTTACACACAAAACTTTAGGATTATCTACACACATATATATCTTTATTACATGTTTAAATGTAAAATTATTTCCGAATGTTTTCCAATTAAAACTTTAATGTGGTCTCCTTCAAAGATCTGACATGACTTTTTAACTTATTTGGTTTTTCTTCAGATTTACCTTTAAGATTTTTTAAAAATTTAACTAGTTTAAACTCTCAGGCATAAAAAGAAGAATAGATTACATGATGCTTTTATAGATAACAACATACTCGATAATATTTCAACATCTAACTACATGTGCAGTTAAAAAGCTCTACAGTTTTATACCCAAACATAATTTCAATGGCTTATTCTAATATTATATGTATCTTAATTTTTATGCTGTATTTCGATCGATCTGTTGATGCTATAATTTAAAACACAAGCTATAATTATGATATGACATGGAACCTTTTCACTAATATAAATTTATTACATTATTATTAAATTTCTTGGATTATTTTTGTCTGTGCTTTATAATCAGACATGGGAATATAGATCTGCATGATAGAATGAAACATCTCACAATTACCTAGAGTATATCTTATTAGAAGTAAAATTCCTCATTTGTTTATTTATTCATTATTCATTATTTTCGTGGATATGAAGGTTTAATATCTTGTCCCATGCCCTGGAGTCATTTTCCTACAAATAAATAAATATAATACGAAACAAATAAATCGGATTTGTTAGATTTAAAAGTCGGTAATATTTTTGAATACGAAGAAAGGCCAAATAAAATTACTTAAGTCGGATAGAGGGAGTGTATTTTTAAATGGTTTTTAACCTAATATTTCAGCTAGGAAAATGTAATTTATCGCTTAAGTCTATTTGAAGATCGTAGTATATGTATAAAAATATTTAAATAAAAAAAATTAAATCTACGATTTCAGATTTCAGGTTATCATGTGAGAACAGAATTATTTTTAAGTCAATATTTGTCTTATTTTAAGTCATTCATCAGTCTAAACAGTCATTCATTTTCGATATTTCTACTTGGCAAACAAAGTTTTGGAGCTCGACTGACTTTGAGATGTAGGGAAAAAATCGTTTTTCTAAATATTGACGCATGCGTAATCTGATAGTCTCGTGATAAGTTCAAACCGGTTCAAGCTAGTTAAATACAAAATAATTAAGACAATTCGTAAGAAAACAGAGAATGATTAATTTGGAAATTAAGTCGCTACTTTAGTCGGCAGTAAAACGCCAAATGTGACAAATCTTCAGCCTTATTTTTTAAAAGTGAAAGATGGATGTCTCAAACGCGACAAATAGCCAATTTGTTGCCTACGTATTTTGAGGTTTCAAAAACATCCAAAACCATCATGCTCCAGTATGATAATAATTAACTATTAAGTGATGCAATTTCATCTCAAAGAGAATTAAGTTCCAAAATAAATTGTCATGGCTTATATAAATTTCGAAAAAATAATTTCAAACATTTTTAATATTATTTCCCCAATCTACATTTGTGCTCATTAATTCAAGGTTGAAAATAAAATTATAAAAATGGTAACGAAAAATAACAAAGTTATGATCAAAAGTAAAAAGAATTTATGATATCAACCTAGACATTAATTAATTAAAGATCCGAAAATATTTTAACTATATAAAAACATTTGTCTTTATACCTTCAATTAGCTGCCACCTAATTATATAGCATCCTACTAAAGATTTATAAATAGTCAATATACCTACATCGATAAAATTAATCTATGCAGTGAGATAATCTAACTTATAAATATTTTTAGAAAATGGGCTCATAGAATATGAAAAATTGGTCTATAGAATAAAGACCAATTAATCATTTCATGAAATTCCATTTTTATAGTTGTAGAATATCATTTTTGTTGGTACTTAAATGAAAATTATGTCATAATTAATGCATGTAACGAAAAAAAATGTTTTCATCTTCTTCATTAACGATACTTTCGAAATGATTAAGGAGGTGCTAATTTTCAAAGTTAATTTTTCATTCGAAATATAAATAATACAGTAATAGAATGCGAAATGAGATCGTATAAAAATATCAGAAGTAGTCTATAAGGGGCTATTTCTAATTTCTATTCGCAAAGCTGATATTCCTTAATGCATTAGCCTCGGATTCTAAAAATGACATCTCTGTTTTGCGTTACCTATTCTATTTTTTAATTGTAATTAACAAACTTTGTTATTTTTTGTAATATTTAATGACTCAAAATTTAATGATTCGGCTGACTAATTTCGTTTTTTAAAATCCATAATGTAACAGAAGTCAGATATTCAAAGATTTTATAGACTTCATCAAAATTTAACAAATAAATATTTTAAGGTATCCAACTACGCTGAAAAAAAAGGTTATCGGTCACATTGGCAAACATTGGCATCACAGTGGAGTGTTATTTCTTGTAGTTCAGACTTATTTTCTTTTCAAAACAGTTAATTTTTTTTCTTGGGAAAAGGAAGGTCTAACCTATTATCTAGGGAAATTTTAAGCAAAACATATTTTTCGGCTAAAATATGTCTTCAATTTTCTCAAAGCTTTAATTTTTTCAAAAATTCCCCACTGTTAACATTATATCACAAAAACTAATTGAGGTATTTAAAACACACGCTGCAATTTTTATGTAAATAATATGGGCAGTGAGATGAACCGAAAAATTTATTGTCGGTGAAATACTTTTACATGTATAAGTGTTTTTAGAAAAATTGAGAAGTGATTTAATGGAAAAAAGGCACATATGCGCATATTTTTACCCATAACTTCTGAGCATCTTAATTTTTCTTAGATTTTGGTTCATTTCATTCATCATTATATTTTATAACGTGTAGGAAGAAAAAAAAAGATTGCCGGATTAATATTTTGTGTAGAATGTTGATCGTTTTGGTTCAGTTTCATTAAAATTTACTACAAATCATATTTTTCAAAACATATTAATTTTTCAAATATTTTTGTTTTTGTATTTATAGTGTTTATAATCAATAATACATCTAAAAAGCATAAATGATTTTTTTAAATCCAATTTTTCAGTTTTTTTTCTCTTTGAATGTAGTTAGTTGGATACTTTAAACCTTTTTACAATTCTTATTATTCGTTCTCTATTAGTTAGCTCATATACTTTGTTCAAATTTTCAGTCGTTAGTGAAATACTTTTTATTCATCTACTCAAGTCCAAATACATTTTTTAAACTTGTAGCGGATGGCACTCAATACTTTTTTTGTTTCAAATATTAATTCATTAATTAAATTTAGTTAATTTTCAATACTTTAAATACAGTTTTAGTAGTTTGTTATAAACATGGAAATCAACAGGCAGTAATTTATTAGGTAAAATGCAAATATTTCAGTATTTTTCACATGGAGTTGAAGAATGCGAGTTCAGTTCTTGCGAAAAGCAGTAATTTTTTTATTATTATTTAATAGAAAATACCTAAAATAAAAATTTTTTTAACCGAAGTAAGAATTTAAATTTTTCTTTTATATCACGTGTTTTAATTACAGTCAGTCATTCAGTTACCAAATACTAAGCCATATGAAACAGGGATTATTGTGGTTGGCTGCTATGTTCCTTGACTATCCAGATGTTTCATATGAAAATAACGGCTGGCAGAAGTTCAGAGAATATCCAGATTGTTGGTAAAAGGCTAGAAATCTTTTCCATC
Source organism: Argiope trifasciata (assembly GCA_026543055.1). NCBI lineage: Eukaryota > Metazoa > Arthropoda > Arachnida > Araneae > Araneidae > Argiope > Argiope trifasciata. The sequence continues at coordinate 790,089 of JAPMOQ010052495.1, forward strand.
ATTTCTTTTCGTATTTTTTAATTTCCAGGGTATTGTAATATCGAGCTAAAATTATTATTCATAATGAGTTGCACTCTTTTTTTATTAATTTCAACACATTCTGTTAATGTCCCTACACATATTGAATGAACAACACAATGAACATATTCTGTTGTTCTGTTTCAACACTTGCTGTACCGAGCCTACTTTCCCGAGGTGTTGTTTTGCATCCTTCTGAATATATAAAGTTTATATCAGAAATATTCAGGAAATTTGTCATGTTCTTATATAATTTGTACTGTCTTCGGGTGAAAAAAGGTTTTCATAATTTTTTGGTTCCGTATGAATTCATATATGATGTATCATTTGCATGAGGTGATCCATCTATTGTGCCACTGTAAAGTCATCTAATTTTCTTCCTTAACATTTCGAATGATTTTGGGACTAAAATATTTATTTTAACAATTCAGTCAATATCATGTTTTAAAAATGAATCGGAATATTCAAAATGCGAAGAATATATCATTGAGATAGGAAGATATTTTACAGTTTAGCAAGAAAAAAAACTTTTTTTGTGCTTATATTCTTTGCTGTATAATTGTAGCATGACGTATTAATATCACAAATGAATGGATGCTTGCTTATGTGTGCACATGCTTATACGTGTGTGGGTGTCTCCGTGCACTGATGTGTGTTGGTGCTTAACAGAATAGGTTATTTCACCTAAAACTAAGATAACTGGGCACATATATGCAACAATCAAACTAATATCGAGGAATTATGGATATAACAGTTCTTTTTTTCTAATGAAATTTGTGAGATTTCGGCATTTTTCTCCATTGCCTTTTGAAATTATTTCTATATAAAAAAGTCTTCCAAAAATATGTAAAAATGTCAAAAGATTATTATTTTAATGATGCTTATTTAATTTCTCTACCTATATTTTCCAGAAATTTTTACGATTAAGAAAGTATTTACCGAAATAAAACTATCAGATTTGTTTTCGGAAGCCTTATATGAGTAATTTTTTTTTCATTGCCTAAAGTTAACGAAAGAAAATTGTTTACACTGTTCAGATTGTAATATGAATTATATTAATATGAACAACAATGTACAGTTAGAAACAATTTTATTTGAATAGTTACATTTTTAATAATACGATGAAAGGATTTCGTTGCAAGGATTCAGACTCGTAGGACAAGTGTAGGCTTATTAAAATAACACAGCCTTAATGCATCACAATTTAATGCTTAATGCCGATTTGAATAATTAATGAAATATAAGTTATGAATTAGACATTTAATTCAAATTAAAAAATATTAATAGTCCCATCAAATAGCTGGTAATCAATGGTGATTAGTAAGTTACCAATCATAAAACAGAAAGATTTTGCAACCGATATGAAAGACTTTATTGACTACTTTGTTGATACGTATAAATAAATATTTGTCTATTAAAATAAACTATTCGTAAGATTAATCTTATTATTATAAAAATATCACCAAATGTTTTATTGCTTTATTGAAATATAGTATGCTACATCTCCGATAAATATTAGGAAACTCATACACAAAATGTGCTAACTAATTGTGATATTAGTAAAAAATTTGTCCAAGCAAACTTTATTCTGAAATTTTGTACTTTACACGCAAGGTTTTAATAGCAGCAAATTTTACATTTAAAAAAAGTTAATTTAGATTTAGAAATATTAATAAGTTATAAATAACAAATTAAAACTAAAGTTTTTGAAAAATTGTGTGCATCAGTAAAATATTCCTTTTAGGACGCTCCAACTAAATTTCTAAATTAAAAGAATTATCCAGGTTCTTCAACATAATTCTTTAATTGCGATATTATTTGATAGAAATTACACATTTTACTCAAGTTTTTAATTTTAACTAGCTTTTAATAGCAATAATATTTAAATTAAAAAAAAATTTCTAGAATTTATAACTAACAAATTGAATTAAAACCAAAGTTTCCATTTAAAAAAAAAATCTTAATGATTTAATTTCATAGAATTATAAAGATTCTTGAAGAAAATTTTCTAACCAAAAATAAAATCAAATTTGGCAGGCAGTATATTGCAAATAACTGGGATTTATTCGCTGATTAGGTTTAACAAGGTTTTAATTACAGCAAAATTTGCACTATAAATTTAAAATTTTATTCCAAACTTAGAATACTTTTTTCAGAACTCAAATAATAAATTGAATTAAAACCAAAATTGCCAATTTTCTTCAAGCTTCAGAAACAAAATTCAAAATAAAACAAATCTAATTAAATTTCTAAATTTGCAGATTTATCCAGGTCCTTGGATACAGAATTCTTGATGAAAAGCAAGCATCATTTTTCCAAGAAATTCAAATTTAGCAGGCAATATATAGTAAACAACTCCAATCACCGGCGCGAAAAAGACGAGCTACAAGAAAAACTACAGTCAACACGCGCGTCTCTTGGGGTTTCAAAACACGATCACCTACTAGCGCTACCCCGCTTCGAACCGAAATTAAATGCGCACGAAGCTTCACCACCTGGTGCAAAGAATACGGAAATCTTCCCAGAGTGCACGCCCTCTCATTTGCGCATTCTCCCGTCCTCCCACGCACGCTAACACGCTCCATTATTGCATATTCGAATCACGAGCAGTAAATTCTGCGAAATGCCGCCGAAAAATCGACAGTTCATATCCATGCCGATAATGAAACGAAGACAGCTCTGCAACCTGTTCAAACAACCCTGATACGTTCGGTCACACTGTGTGACAAACAGGATTCCATTCCCAGGTCTAAATTTAGAGACGCTATTGTAGTGTGAGTTTGTCTAGTGACAGGTGAATGCTAAAGATGTCGCATGTTTTTTAAGACCACGAAAAAACTGCAAGGTTGGAAGTTTGGACAGAGTTCATCTACACGCCATTTTTTTTATGATCACGAAGCCTTGGATGCTTGACTTGAATACAATAGCGTATTATAAACGAAAGAAGAGATGATAAAATATTAATTAGCGATCAAATCGAGCTCTAATACAAAAGAACGAAAATAATTCCTTGAGCAATGTTAGCATTCAGTAAATTAACCTCATTTACACAGTTAATAATCATTTACACAGTTAATAATCATTTACACAGTTAATGAATCAGTTTTGTATTTTAACACGAAAGTATTCTCTTACTTTTCCTACGGCGATTATTTTCTATTTCCTTTTCTTCTCTTGTCCTGTCTTTCTGTCGTCAATTATAGTGACAAATAATTCCCTGGTAATTATTTCATTATGACCTCTGCATTTTTTAAAATCACATTTTTATTTCTACAAATTTTGAAATTATTGATGTCCATTATTGATGAAATTATTAAATCCACAATACATATCTTCATTTTTGAATAACATATTTCATTTTTTCTCTGCTTGTGCACTATTTTAATGCACAAATAGTATTAAAATACAGCACAAAATTTTTCATGCAAAAGATTCATACATTTATTCGGGATCGGTTTGCTTTATAATTTATCAAGAATTTATAATTATTCCAGAATTTATTTAAATCTAATGGCTTCTTTCAATTTGAATCTAAAAATCAAATTTTAATACTTACAAATGTTTGCAAATACATTATCTTAATGCATTTTACAATCGACTTCAATGTTGAATCTTTTTTTCACACCATTTCTTACAAATCGCCACTATATGAGCTTATCCGCATAAAATTTAAGCGCATATGATTTATAGTTTGTTGAATACAAATTTAGATTATTTTCTAAAAGAAAAAAAAAAATTAAATATTTCCACTTATTTTTCAAAATTTTTCAAAATAATGTTAAAATAAAGCTGGTAGTTAAATATGCTATTCGAGACCCATATAATTATCTACAATGTTCTTAGCTTTCTAACTCAAGTTTATATATAACTTAAACAATAATGCAGTTTAATATATTAATAGTTTCAACATCAACTGAATTATATATTAATTATGACCTCAGATAATGTTTGATATTCTTGCCCTCCTACTCAGGCTTATATATTAATCGACAATATATTTGAAATTTCTCAATTCCTGTAAATCCACTTTATTTTCTAATACCGTAGAGTTAATTTTAACTTCATCTTGGCCGAAATGGCGCTATAATATTTAGGCTTATAAGCCTCTCAGCTGCTCTAAATGTAAGATAGGCAGATATTACTTTGCACATGATAGAAATTATATAATCATTAAAAAATGCATTTCAGTTCCAAATATGTTTACAAAGAACTAATCTTAATTTTCTAAGACATACATTAGTAAGCCATTAGAATTATCTAAAAGAATGATTCAGTCCTTTGATGACAGAGTATAAGACTTTTACTATTTCAGAAATTATGTTGTTATTCTTCAAGAAACATTTCAGAGCTCAAAACGACAAAGAAATGTCATTTTTTTTCAAGAACAGAAAATTGTCAGATACTATTATCTTATTTATCAAGGTTGTTTATAAGTCAGGTTATATAGAGTTCCCATAAAATCAGCAATAAATTCAAGCATATTGTCTCCCAAATGAACATAAATCAATTATCCACATAAACGTGTTAAGGACAAATTTAACAGCAAAATAAAATAGCAGATCTCTGAAAAGAATTTTTAAAACTCCTTTACAAATTAAGAATAATCAGTGTCTGAATTGTATCTTACAAACCTCCAATCGGGAGTTTCATTAGATTACCTAATACATACAAACATTTTCTGAAAAAAAAATTGGTTTGGGATAAAATATTCAATCTCATCTTATTTTCGCCATTCTTAACACTTGAAAAGTCATTTTGATTTTAAAATATTTCAATCTAAGAATAAATATACTTAGAAGTTGAACAATAATCATTCGCCCATAATTTCAGGGATAAAGGAGTAAATGAATCTATAATCCAATGTTTATTCAGAAGTTATATTTATCAATACTTCATTTAAATACATACATTAATTTTCTTATGCCCTGAAATTAATACTCACTTGGATATTTTTATAATATTTGTGTCCATAACTTATAAAAATCAAAATATTTCTTTTCTTAATCAGTAATTCGATTTCAGTAGTATGAGATCAGTGACATTAAATGGCCTGAAGAGCCAATGCGTGAGGGAACGTGTTAAAACAAGCAGTGTTGTGAATATGAAATCTGTATTTAAATGATGTTGATCCACCTACACTCAAATCCATTTTGAAGTAGGACAAAACATTTGTTTAAGCAAGGTGACAATTCGTGATCAAGGAAAAAGGAAATTCTTAACGACCATCTATCCTTGAGGAAATAATGAAACGTGTTAAAGAAACAGGACATCACTGGTCGTGACATCTTTCTTTGGGATGTGTAAAGGGACACGATTATATAACTCCACTATCTAATATATCAGAAACTAATCAGCCAATCTATCATACTGAACATGCTTGACAAGGCGTGGTTGAATATTGATTAAGTCTATATGTGTTACGTGGGAACACATGTCCAGAACACATATTGAATGTTCGTATTTCCAAAAAGTACTCCAAACTTAATGTAGTTATGTACGTTTAACTTTTCAAAATCAAGGTCCATTTTCAGTTTAATCTACATATTTATCATAAAAAGACTTGCTTTATATTTGTAAAGTAGTTTTTACTCTATTTGTTATACTTTGGACATTTGTTTTGCATTCAAGGTCCCTATTCTACCTCTGCAACCAATGAATCATTGAAAAATATCATAGAATAACTCAATATCTATGATGAGGAACATGTTATATTACGAAATTATAATTATTATAAATTAAATTCAAATTTCTTGTACCAAATTCAATCAAGATCTATGCTGGAGACCATATTAAATTATGAGATTAATTTGGAATGCCTTATAAATAATTGTAATTTCGTAATTTAATATGTTCGCCATCATAGATCTTGAATGAATTTAGTGCAAGGAATTTGAATTTAATTCAGAATCTCTTAAAATAAACGTAAATTTAAATTTCTTATACCAAATTCGCATTATTATGCTAAGGAAAAACTTATTTAGTTTCATTAATAGCAGAATCCAGAGTGACATGACGCATAATCTTCTACAACTATTGAATTCAGCTTTCAACTTAATAATTTATCGTATTAGGTAGGTTTGAAATTTAATAGTGACAACCATCTAATTAAAATAATAACAATTAGATGGTTGCCACTATCAACATTGAATATAGTTTGTTTTCAGTCATGTTGAAATCATAGCATACTTGAAAGAATATTGGATTTATTGAACATTTCATTGGCGAATGAAGTAAATTTAAGTCATGGATTCATTCTTGGGAATCCAATCATTATCATAGGAACTTAAATTCTGATATATCAAAACTAGCTCCACAATCGAAAAAACTTAGTTATTGAAATATTTCAGATATTCTTAAGACCGCTCTAGGGTAATCACTAACAAGTATTTTACGGTCTCCATTTCTTTACAAATTTGTTTTATACAATGCTTGTGACTTTATCAAACGACTATAAACGCTTCAAGACGGTAACAATATAGAATGAATTGTAATTATATGGTTGCAATTGTTAAAAGTCCATTCGTCGTAAAAAGTAAAATATTGTAATCGTCAATATTCTTATTTAAAATTTTCTTCGGTAAACAAATAAAACGAGTACATTTTTTGGAAGTATACCTTTTTGCATACTGTTTAGTCTGAATGCATACTATCTCAGAAATGTGAAAAAAATTAAAAGGTGAGATTCGATACATGATTTTGTCATAAAAAGGTTAAAGAATCTCAAATTGTTTTCCGTTACATAGTAAGTATTTGAAAGCGATAATGCAAATTTTGAGCTCATTTAATCAGCAGTAACAGATTCAATTCTAAAATTCTTAATGACTTCAAATCGCAAACGACCAAAGCTATGCTTAAATCGTTCCATAATATGAAAATATCCATTAAAAAATGGGAGATAAAGTTTAGTCAGGAAACATTTTCACAGATTCTACAAAATTTTATAATATTTGTTAAATAAAGAATTCAAATATCATCTCAATATAATAAAAACTAAAGTAAACTTAAATTTTAAACTAAATTAAAGTATAGTATAAGTTACTAATTGAATAAGTATACTTTATTTAGTTAGTTTTATTATAGTTAGTATATTAGTAATTTTTAAATATAATTTGCAATAATATATTTTTTGTATAGCTTAATTTGAAATAATTTTCATTAATGATAATATTTAATCCCGTTTTTTTCAATTGATGATGATTAATATATGATTTTATTCATTTTTAATTCGATTTGGTTTCAGTGCATGATATGATTTTTAAAAAATCCGATATTTTATTTTCGAAGATTTATGCAATGAGGTTTAATTTCAGAACCAAGCAATGACAAAACATTTTTATACACTATTGCCCTTTCATGTGATATTGTTGCATAATATATTATGAAATTTATCAGCTTTTACTCCCTTATAATTGTGGGAAACAGTCAAGCTCTAAGCTCTAAAAATTGTATTTATCACCTTGGAAATTTGATTAACATTTTAATTATTCCATATATTTGAAATTCATAGCAATAATCTCCATGGTAAAATCATGTATTAGAAGCTTAATGTATTATAAGAAATACAATAAAAATTCTTATATGTCAGATTAATCTTACATCAGAGTTTTATGGTCTTGACATCAATTCAAGTCGTTACTTCCACTCAACAATGAAGATTTATATCAAATTTTAATTCTTAAATATTTGCTATCGTCATGTCATGTGGGTGACTTTACGGTTCATAGAGCTGACGTTTATGACGATGAAACACGAAATAAGCTTTCTGAAATAGCTATTATACAATCAGATTTCAGAGAGTTGACTCAGCTGTTTACGAAACATTCGAATAAATTTCCGTATAGAATAATATATCAACTAAAGATTAAAAAATCTAATATTTACAAATAATAAAGATGAATTTGTAAATTGAATTTCACAGGTAGACTTTGCTTTACAGTACCAAAATGCCAACTATATAGCTTGGAAAGTGAGAATCCGCAAGCTGGAGTGAATTTTTGGCTACTAATTAGAATTTAAATTCAACATTAAGATGAATTTTGGTGTTTTTCAACAATAACTTTCGAAAACAGTATTGCATAAAAATAAATTTATCTAAAATTTTTAACTGTCTTCTTACTGGTACTAATCAAATATAGTCGTACAAATGTTTCCTGAATGTTGGCATTTTTTTATTCGTTTTCATTTTTATTTTCATCAATTTTTACAAGCTAATCAAATGATCTTAAAAGATGACCAGAATAATAATATTTTAAGCAAAATATTACACAATTGTTTACCAAATATAAGAAAAATCTCCGTGTAGCATAATATATAAAATCAACTAAAGATTTGTTTAAATTTAAATCTTATATCTACAAATAATAAGAATAATGTGTAAATGGCGCCTTTTAGATAGACCACTTGATTTACAGATACAGAATTCGGTAACTTATGCAACTTGGAAGGTGGGAATGTACATATTGGAGTTACATTTTAAGCATTTAAATCAAAATTAAGATTGCATTTAGGCGATTTTTTTCCTTCATGACTTCCAAAAATTGTATCGAAAAAAAAATTATGTATTTAAATCTTAAAACAACTGGTTTTTTACTGATGCCTATTCAATAGTTATGCAAATTTTATCCTAACACTGACAATATTTTTCTTCCTTAATTTACATCAACGATTTGCACTTTTGCTCTAAATTCCTAAACATTTTCAATTTTTTCATCAAATCTTTAATTGTTATTTCCAATGCTGACTGATAGAGAAAAATACGTAATGGATTTGCTATAAAAAAAGAAATTTGGTACCATAAAAGTTTAAAATAGATGAAAAACAATTATTTTTTTAATGGGGCTAAGACCTCATCGAATTATTGTCCATTAGAATGATATATGCGTACAATGAACAAAATGTGCTTAAGACCACTAAAATAACACGGCTTTAAAGTCTGAAAATTAGAGGCACAAAAATAGATTTTTTTATAAAATCCTGTTCAGAAAGTTAATTTGGAAAATCTAATTGAATTAAACAACCAAACCTCTCCAGTTAATCAAGTGGTGGTGAAAGACGACTAATACAGTATTACATGTAGCAATGTATAAAATAATTGTTGGCTAATAATCGTAGAAATAAATCTTTGCATAGCATAAGAAATAATATCAGGAAATAATGAAAACATAAATCTAATTATATAAGATGCGAGCAGTTATATAAAAACCAGACATTACTTTTATTAATATTTCCTTTTAAATCAAGTATGCAAAACGTCGCATAAGAGCCAGCTTGCTGTTTAAATTTGTAAGACTCCCATCGCTTCCTTTTCAAGAAATAAATATCTTAATTTTTTTCAAAAAAAGAATCATCGTATAAATGGGACTGTCAGCCTTGGACAGATTAAGATATTAAAAGAGCTATTAGAAAAAGGCGTAAGTAGGGCGTTCCATAAATCCATGTTTAAGAAGAGCTATGCTGTAATTACCAATATAATATTTTTTTTTATTTAACATTTAGCATGACTCCTCCAGAGTTGTCATAGTATGCTGAATATTGGAAAAAAATAAAACAAAAATATGCCATAAAGCAAAATTAATTAAAGTAAAGAAAAATTTTAGCCCCTTTTTTGCCCCAGATTAAAATAATAGACACTAAAAATGAAAAATTATTAAAACTCAAGATGCATTTGACGGAAAAAACCATTATAAAACAATTATCATAACTGCTGGCTTCACAATTTGGCAGTTGGCGCAACTCGTTGAAATATTACTTATTTTCTCTTAGCGATCAGCAACAAAAAACAAAACAAAACTTTGAACTCCCTATAAATCTGCCAACCGGGTTTTACAGATAAAATCTTACAATTATTTATAATTTAGATCCTATAGATATGTACCATTTTTTTTTATCCAGCTCTTTACGCTTTATAATTATTAAGTGCCCTTGACTCACAGATTTTCTCCGATTGAACTCTTAATGAACTTTGATAAAGATCTACAAATCGAATTCAAATACTATATACCAAATATCAGCGATTTAAATCCACTTTTTAATTTATCCTGTTCACAAGATGGCATGCCCACGTACTGGCATAATAGTAGCTCATCTTCCCCGTGATTTGGACGTCCAGAGTTCAAGTCCCGGTTCGGGCATGCTTGTTCTTCCTCTGTGAGACGTGTGAATGCGCCCACCTGTAAAAACGGATTGCGCAAACGAATGAGTAACTAAATCAAACTCTTGGTCCCAGATGGCACTATTAAAATACAAAAGACGTAAAAACTTCGGTTTAAATTGGCTGAATTAGTCAATTGAGCTTGTATATGACAAGTGCCCTCAGAAACAATAGCAACAACAGAGTGGCATTATTAATAAAAGTGTTTATTGGATTCAGAGAGGTAAGAAACTTAAGGATTCATTAAAATATCGAGCTCCTTTTTTTAACGATTGCGATACTTTTTCTATACTTCCTGTATGAGAAAGTAAAAATTTAATTACTATTTTCTTACATCCTTTGTTGCTCAGTAAACAACATTTTATTACGTAAAATCAACAACCAATAAAGAATATTTATACATTCAAAAGTACCTGTGTAGCGATTTATTTATAATTATTAAAAACAAATATGTTATATTAACCCTTTGCACTCTGTTGGAGCATTTCACTCATCATTCAAGACGATGCATCATTCTGAATTCTTTTTTAAATTTTAATTGTTAAAACTATCTACAGAATGAGATTAAGATGTAGATTAATTTTTCAAATAAATTAAACTAAAAACAATTTTATGTATAGATATTTTGGATCAATAAACAAACCTTTGTATAAATTGAACAATTATGCACTTTTCTCTAGTATAAAAGGTCAAGTTATATATCTATATATGAAATAGCAACAAAAAATGCTTTCGATTTAACATTGCCAACATTTCCAAAACAAATGCTCCTAGAACATTATTCTTCATCATAAAAGCAAATTCCAAACTATTTTTTTTGTCACTAATTATTTCTCAGACTTCGTTACTGGAATTTCTAAAGAGAGAAGGAAAAAAAACGGTGCGTGCCCTCTTCATTAAAATTTTGCAGTCAATTCTTATTCAATTTCCGTTGTTTATTAGCTCTCTTTGATTGTTTGGGCGACGAATTCCTTTTTCTGCTGTTTTATTTTTGGCCCGCTCTGTTATGCACTTCGAATTTCGATCTTTTATTTAATACAAAATGCGGAAATTCAATTCACGTTTCGTCGGGAAGCGCTCTATAGGTGGATGCGAAAATTCCATTAAGGGTCTTCAAATGTGGTCGCAGAAAAATTCGGATTCTTTTCTTTAATTAAGCACGTTGGGTAAGTAATTGGATCGAAGATGAGAAGACTATAATGAGACATTATTAATATTTTTTTCAAAAAATTACGTGATGTGGAATTTATTAAGTTATTCTTCTACTAATCTAATTGTATGCTCACTTAGGAGATGCAACAGTTATGAAGTCTTTCTAAAGATAAATGCAACTTTAGCGAATAATTGCAAAAATGTAAGATGTACCCCATAATTTTAACAAGGAATGAAAACAAAGTAAGTTAAAAGTTTATTAAGTTTTTCTACTTTATTCCTATTTCTATACTTTGTTCAAAGCATCCGGGAGGTTTCAATTGTTGAATAAGTCGCAGCTGCTAAGGAGTCGACAAATAATTTTAGTAAGTTATAAGATAATCTAAATTCTTGATTTGAAAATCAATTGAATTTACATTTCACAGGGATAAGGGAACAAAAAAAACTTTATAAATACCTTTTCAATAATTATTGGAATTTACAGTTAAATGAAAGTTCTTAACATTTTTACGTTCGATAACAATAGTGCAATATCATTGATAAATCCGTATTTATTTGCAGATGATATCAATGTGAGGTTATTAGCAAGTCAGTCACTATTTACCTGTGAAAATATGTTGCTATTGGCATGCCGGTCATTATTTGCCATTGTCAAGTCGGTTATTACTTGCTAATGACATCAATGTGGTGTCATTGGCAAGTAGATCGTTATTTGCTGGTCTACATCAATAAAGTGCCATTGATATGCTACGACGAGATGTCACAGACTCTTCATATGAAATGTGATAATTGGTGTGTATCTTACGGAGTAGCGTTACATTTAGCAGATAATTTTTTTACATTTCTTTAAAAAATAATTAATAGATAATGAGCCATTTTAAAAAGTGAATTAAATGGATTTTGCTTCTTCTACAAATATATTTAAACTAAAATATCTTTAAAAGTAATCCTTTAAAATATATTGATAAAATCAAATAAATAACTTATTGAATTTAAAGATGTAATTATCTAGTAGCGGTCATTTTTTATCTGTTGGTTTGTTCAGTTCAGCTATTTGAACGGCGTATTCTAATGTCTGAATTGAATAAATTGTTTCTTCATCAAATTTTAGCACATGTCAAATACAAAATATTAATGATAATGGGTGTACTATGTCGACATTTGAGCATAAACATAGATATTTCACACGGATGACTTATATTCAGATATCAAAAAAGAAAGTTCTAATGAGTATTCCATGCATATGTTGACTTACATGCATGCATGTGAATTATTCTTTTAAATAAATATATATTTGCATCACAATTTAGATACGCATTTTTTGAAAAGGTCGAGGCAGTTAACTGTTTAAAAGCATAGATTGTTTTAAAAAAATCAGATATTTCGTCAATTCGATTGACTTGAAATTTGATTCGCACTATTTTCTAAATTGAACAATAGGCAGGGATGGTTTCGTAATCTATTTATTGTAAGATATGGACAATTATTGATCATGATCATTCAGAACATCAAGCAATATCAGAAACCTCTTCACTTAATCTACGACCACCTGTTTAATAACTTTAGTGCAACATAATTTTGTAATGTCCGAAATAGCAATTTGGGATTCGAAATAGCCGTAGGGGTTTGGGATTCGAATGAAACATTTTGAAATCTTTATAAAAATTAGACCTATTTATTTTTTATTGAAAAATATACATTTATTTAAGAAAACCATGAAAAATAATATCAAATGATAAAACCTTATATAACTTTATTAAAAGAAAAACATAGCTACAGCATTGGCAATTCTTGATTGGTTTGTGTTTCATAACATATAAAAATAAATTATTCTGTGATCCTTAATTGATTGGTAAGGTTATAAAAGAATTCTCTGGAATATACATGATTTATAGCTGTCACAACATAATTAATCACGAATTCCAAGAGATATGGGAACCCATTAATTATGAATAACTGTCAAACACTCACATGTCTAATTAGAGTGTAAAAGTTCAAAACTTAAAAAAAAATTATATTTAAGCAAATGTTTCTTTTTTTTCTATATTTTTACTATCGTTATTTTGCCTTTTTCTGTTCCCCATATGAGAAAGGTGTAGTAAATTACAGTGGAACTTCAATTACCTGGTTTATATGGAAACAGACCCCACCTGGAAAATTGGCTAATTGGTAGGGAGAAAGAGTTATTTCTTAAGGGAAGAATACGAAATTTGCTTATAATTTATTCAGTTAATGATTTCAAGAAAATTTGTTTATTTCTTGTGTACTAAAACACACTGCATTAAAATATCAATGTACGACACGTTAGATGTTTTGATAGTTTATTCATTCTTATTCGGTAAAAGAAGTTCGGTTAATCGAAATTCTATTATGCTAATACTACACCTAAGCATTTTGAATGAATATACTTTAAAAATAACTTACATACGCATCATTAACTTTAAATACTGAAATAAATAAAAAATAATGTTTGTGATAAATTATAGAAGGTTTACTTTTTTTATAATTACAGTAAAAATTTTCGATTGTTCTAGTATTCTTTATCTAATTAGCAAGAAGAAACTAGAGAATCATTTTAGAAAGAAAACTTTTAATTAGAAAAAAAATACAATAATTCATGCTTAGTTAAACCAAACGAAAAATGAATTTACAGATCGAATGATACACATGTTTAGAATATTCTTTATTTAATGTTGAGAATATCGTTCCATGTCTATTTCAAACTCCTTGCATTGTTACACAATAAATTTTTATCTAATGTATTCTCATATTTAAATTTTAAACACATTCTGAAAATTAAGAAGTCCACTCACTGTATTTTAAATATTCATCTCCAAAATTGATACATTTTACAGTGAAATATGATGCCTTAGTATTTTATTAGCAAAAATTTATAAACTAAGACTTATCTTTCATAATAAATAATATTTTTCCTATGGCACTTGCCATCGGAAGACCCCGCTGTTACGAAGAAAATTAAGCCGATAGGGTGCGTCTCTTTGTTCTAATATCCCCAACTAGGGCCAAGGAAGCGACTTTGCCACTCACGCATCAGTCATTTATTTGCACAGCCCCTTTTATTAGAGGACACATTCACACATCTCACAGATAGAACAGAGGAAGAACAACCATGCCCAACCCGGGACTCAAACCCATGACGCCCAGATCACGGAAAAGACGCGCTACCTCTATTCCAGAAAGCCGGCTCCTAATCAATAGTTGTAATATCTATTGCAATTCATAATCAGGCTGTATTTTTAGACAAATTGCTTGAACCCTACTATAAAAATTCTTCTTGGCAAGCTGGAAGGCCAAGGGTGCATTTTTTAAAAATCTAAATCTTTATAAATCTAATTTTAAGCAAAAAAAAAAAAAAGACTTTTTAGCCCTGAATTTCTAAGATATTGCAATTATCAAAACACTTTGTATTCTTAATGAGGGGCTAAATTGACTTATTTTTCTATCTTCAATATCAAGAAATTTAGGGCGAAAAAAACATTCCAACCTCACGCCATTTTCACCCATTTGATCTAAATGGACTATTTATGAACTCGTGCGATTTTTCTATATTTCTAATAACATATTCCAGAAGAAAATACTGCAGTTACCTTGTTCCTAAGATAACGTGGGAAAAGCATAATATGCACATATATATCTTTTTATATTATTTACAAACTTTTGAAAGAAAGGTGGTTTTGGGTACCATGATCGACGAAGATCAGCAGTATTTATTTAAAGTCGAATCATGAGAACCATTATAATAGTCTTTCTACAGTAATATACCTAAAATTACCTCTTTGTCATTAATACAACTGCATCAACTAATGACTGCATAAAACCTAACGATTATCCACTCATTGAATAAAATTGAAGCTATATAGTATCTAATTATTAGTGATTGATTTTTGTGGAAAAATTATTTAGACTATGAAGATGAAGGTGTAGACTGATACTAAGCATACTTGATTAACATACGAGATCTTACTTGAATGATCTTTAACATATGAGATCTTAATACTGTTTTCGTTAGGAGGTTTTGAACAATTGAAGACAACAAATAATTGAAGTTCGAAATATCACAGACAATGAATAAAGCATAATTGACAATGTCCATCAACATCTTTCAATTACATATATTTTTTGCCTGCTTTTAACAGTATTGCATTATTATTATCATCATCATATATGCCTCTTTAAAAGCAGATGCGTTTTCAAAATGTTGACCTGCTTTTACCAGCATTGATTTATTAGTGCATATGGATCTTTGGCGGCAGATGCGTTTTTAAAAGTTTGAGCTATGACATCATAGCTGTTATTTTCATGGAATGGAATTTTTTTCGGAGGAAATGAAATAAATTAATTTACATAATATGCTTAAAAACACTTGACTCGCGTTTAATAACAGTTTGTAACTTCACTAACTCACTAATTCTTAAGGCGAAATATTGAAGGATTTGACTCCTGTTCTGAGATTAATCCATTATAAAACTGTATTATGATCTCAGAAAATAGAAAATGGCAGTTTCTCTTTCAAAAAATATATTGTTTTCATAAAAATTCTATTTAAATTAATAGGTTTAAGAAACTATTGGTAAATAGTTCATCATTTGGATATCACATACATACTATATTTAAAGACAGAGAGGAGAGGGAAGAGAATAGAGATCGATCCGGAAGCTTCGTGATTGTTTCAAACCAGTTTCAACTGGTTTGCGATCATAGATTTCATTTTCATTTTATTTTTTTAAAATGAGAGAAGGGGCTAATTTCCCCTTTCACCACACACTAGTAAGCAAAAATCGTTGACGCTTTTCATTGTAAAGTAGAACAGATTGATGCGAACTATTTTTATCTTTCATATTATAATTAACCTCCACCATTGCTTCTTGAAAATTAAAACAGATAAGAGGAGCAAAATTATCCATAGGATAACAGAGAAATATTAAAATTTTGAGCGCAAATTTTCGTAGTTCAATATCTACAACAATTACTGCACGCACAGGAAAAGAGTTATGCTATTACAACAGATAAATTACCGACAAATAAAAGGTTGAAATTACTTTTTAAAATTTATATTCAGAGATAACTACATGTTTTTAATGAAAACAATCAAAACTCACTAAATACAACCCAGTGTAAAATTTTCTCCAATAATGTGGAAGTAAACAATTCATTTTTAAAATACTCTGATTTAAAAGAATCTGTAAAGCATCCGATTCTACTTAAAAGATTTTTTAAATCTGTTTTAACTGTAACTTTAATCTAATTTGTTTTAACCGTAATTTGAAACTGGAGAAAATCCAAACAAAGTTTGAGCATAATGTAAACTCATTCTAAATAAAGTTAGGCAAGATAAATATAGTTAGAATATATAAATTCTTTTCGATTTATTCTATAAACTTTATCAAAAGAAACATGAAATGCAGTTAAAAGATGAAATCAGACGGTATAACAAGCAACAAGTCATCTGTCCATATTATATATATTTATGAGAGAGAGAGACTCATCTTGAAATTCAGCTTTCATTGACGGCTTCTTAAAACTATGATAATTTATTGCTGATGGCTTCTTAAAACTTTGATAATTTATTGCACGTTATTAGTAATCGTATCAAGAAGAAAGGGACATATAACAATAAAATAAGAAAGGGGGACATAAACAATATAAAACAGCAATGCAAGTACCACATAAATTTAAGATGATGGCATCGTATGGAGTTGACAAAAAGGTTCTAATAGTTATAATTTTTTGTGTGTGAAAAATCGCGGTTTTTTTTCAGGAAAGCTACCTATATAGATGAACTTAAAGAGAAATAACTTATCTAAACATAAAATTTAATGAAAATCGTTACCATAATTTCTAGGATACACGAAATATTATACAATTGATAGTTTAAATATATATAAAATTTTATATTTATTTATTTAACAGTTTGTTATTTATATTTGGTATATCATATGTGTTATTATTATTCATGATTAATTAAAGTTTGATAAATAATTTTGCGAAATTTGTAATATATAAAGTCTTTTTAAGTCCCTATATTTACTTTTATTAAAGGTTAAAAACGTTTAAGCATTTTGAATTTATATTCACTATGATAAATTATTTGCCACACAAATATTTTATTGACAAATCGTGTGTTAATAAAAACAAAGATGACCTTTTCATCTGCATGAATCTCGAGAATATAATTTTTTTTATGTGTAAAATGGGGTTTTCGTCAGGAAAGACATTTATATAGATAAAAAGCAAAACCTTATTTAAATATAAAATTTGATCAAAATATTTACCGCCGTTTCTGAGACACACCAAATAAATTTATATCCGTGCAAGAACTCCTCGTTTAAAGTGAGAAAATAAATGGATTTTTTCTCATAGAAATTAACTGAAATATCCATTACTATTTTCGATGGAAATCGATAGAAAAAAGGTATTGACCAGACATAAGTTTTAAAACAAAAAACAATTTAATAAATAAAAGCAAATAAAATATAGACATTGATATCTAAATTTTGCCTTCTCTGCGCGAGTATCACCTCGATCGGGCGAACTTGTTATTTAATGATTTTCATATTTATTCATTCACATTTTAATATATACTTAATTCTTGGATAATATATTCTAACACCTGATAAGTAGTTCCGAGAGGGTTTAAACAGAAGACCTTGAGTACGAAAGATAAATTTTAATTAAGAACTAATAACAGATGTAGATTCACATATTCAGATCATGTAATTGTTACATAAACGAAAAACTTCGTCTTTTATTTATATGAATTCCTAGAAAAAATGGAAGAACGAAACATGATTTTTTTATTCGATCATTTTGTGTTAAAAGGTTCAGAAACAGCATATTTCAGATTAATTGTACGCTGTACAAAAATTTGGCATATTAATCGTCGGTTATGTTTACAAGGTTGTTATTAAATCAAGTTATGAATATCTTATGTTCTTTAGTTTTCATACAGAAAAAAATATTATGTAAATCTTGATTTTTATTACTTAAGGGAGAAAACGCTTTAATGAGCTTAATAAATTTCTTGAAAACTGAGGAATATGAAAAGCTGTCAAAATCCTAGACACCTGTTGAGTTAAATACAATATTATTGAAATTTGTTACATCAGCTGCAGGATGATAATTTCTTTAAAAATCTGATAAAGTTTATTAGACAGACAACTATCTGTAAATTTTTATCATGCGACAAACCTTTATAATGCAAAAATAATTCAAAATGACAGTCTACTTTTTCAAGAAACATTATAGATCAACAGCTATCAAATTTATGACGTAGTTATTTATTGAATATTAGCTAATTCTTTAAAATTAAAAAAATAAGCCTTGTAATGGTACCACTTTATATTTTAACAATATTATTGTCATATTTTTATTTATTTTTAAATATAGTTTACTTTCTTCCATGCGAGGTATAGAAACAGACTTTATTTAAATCGTCAACAAATTCAACCACGATGTTTTGAAGAATATCCAGATTTTAGATCTCTTCAATTCCAAAAACACATTTAAAAAGATATATGTAACGTTTGCACTAATCCATTTAAACTTCATAAAATAAAATGCGTCTGTAAATTTGGATTACAGACAAACATCTCCGAAATTTTGAATGAAAGGAAGTCTGTTTATTGCAGAAAGTCTGACTTTCCGAGTCTAAATGAATACAATAATGACAAAACGTGGAGATTGACGGGTAAAAACTGGTAAGCAAATTTAGCATCTAAAGACAGATTCTCTAACAAAATTTGAACCCAATCTGTTGAAAGTATTGATCTGCATGTGCGTAAATGCTCAAAAACGCTGTAATTTAGATTAAAGGAAAATATGTATTCAATTTTAGTATCTAAAGTATACATCTTTATTATTATTAGGAATTTTTTATGTCATCGTGGTTCTAATCAAAAGCATTTTTTTTAAATAACAGACCAATTAAGTTTAACAATGTCATACTATGTTGCTTGTTGCATACTACTTGCTTTCTTACAGTTTAAAATTTGGCGAATAATATGAAATTTCAAAAAGAGCAGTATATTGTAAATTTGCTTGTTATTGTTTAATTATTTAGTTTTTAACTCTCTTTTTCGCTCTGAAAAAGATGTTTTCCCTTCTAATGGAAATATATATATCTTAAGAGTCTGTATTTTAGATATTACATGCATAAAAATTACCTTACAATTAATATAGATGAATGGACATCATGATAAAACGATATTTAATGCAAATCAATGCACAAAAGCATTTCCCCTCTGTACTTCGAAATTATAATTGTCTGATTTTAATATCCCATTCCATTCGAAAAATTCATCAATTTTACAAAATGATCTTTTTTTTAATTGGTTGTATAAGGCTCTATAGATTCGTTTAAGTAAACAGTATTAATATTTGCCATATGATGTTATCTTTCGAAACGAGAGACCTTAAAAAAGTCTTCAAGCGGTGGAAAATGATTAATTGCTTTTGTGATTTTCATTAATCAATAAAAAATGTGAGACTTTAGTAATAGCATACTAACAAAAGCCCTTTCGCTTGTCTCATTTATCATTATAAATTTACATACTGGGCAACATTTTTTTTCTAGAGAAATCATTTGTTGCTATATTCAGTATACAAAATATTGTAATTAAAAAAATTGAAATTATGTTGACTGATTTCCATGTTTTAGCCTTTTATCAGTATGAAAGCTGATTTTTGAAAAGTCCTGATCGTATCTCTGCTCGTCTGCAAACAAAATAACCTAGATGCGCTTAAAGCAAATTTCAGTCCAACGGCTAGACATCTGAAATTGGATATGCATTTTTTGAAAAAATTTGCAGATTTCTTTTAAATTTTACATCAAATCTATTCAAGAAACATGCTTTTCTGAGAGCAAGTGAGCAAGATAACTTCAAAGTGAATATAGCTACATCAATAAAATTTGGGAAATATTTCTTTAACCAACTATAATTAAATATAGATTATAAATTATTGAATGATATAAATTTTCTGTAATTTTGTTCCAAATCCATTATAAGGTAAAGCGACTCTCATATATTTTCACATGATATTCAAAAATCCCTAGTCAGATATAAGAAAGTTAGTATTTAATCTTGGATCTGTAAACTTTTTGCATCTGTCGATTGATAAACTGTTTTCCAAAATACATATTCGGTTTTCTTTTCTATATTACGAAGTCAAAAACGTTCAGTGCAGGAAACTGAGAATTAAAATTTGACCATTTGTCACCGTGCAATATTCATTAAGGCTCATAAATTGTAAATGCAGTTCCCCTTCATTCCATTTTTTAGGAAACATTCAAAATGGTTTAGAGGACACCGCAGCTATAGATTTACTTCGATGCAGCTATTATGAATCCAATTTGCAAGATTACACAAATGGCTATGGAAATGTGATGCATATCTACTAATTCCAAGTTACATTTGCTGTTTAGACAAATATTTAGTTTTGGTTTTCAAATTTCCTTTCTCGAACGCGAATGATACAAAAAGAAAATACTGCAACCATTAAAGAATAATAATTTGGGATTTTGAAAAATTTCTACATTACATAGAAGCCGAGAGTGAAAAATACGTTTTTGGAATTATATCTATATGTCTGGAAAAATTATAACTCAAAAAAGGCTTTGAAATCGAGGAATGAAATTAATACTTAATCTTAATTTCTATGAAGTATTAAACAAAATTCATTCAGAGAAAGTTTGGCTACAAACAGTTATCATACGACACTTGGATAAATAAAATTTGGTACACATATTAAACATCGATAAAGGGTCGAATATGTGTCAAATTAGTTCTAAAGAATAGTTGTCAGTTAGTTGTCAGTCAGTCAGTCAGTCTGTCTGTCTGTCTGTCTGTTTTTCACATGCATATAATTGCTGCAATTCTACATCTAGGGTAAATGAAAATTATTTCCTGACAAAATTCTAACGTCAATAGTATAGAATGTCATCAGATTTTGAATCCCACCTGTCAAAGAATTGACTGCCTTTGGGTATTTGATTTTATAAGCATGCGAATGCAATATCACAAACAAATTTCGATTTATATACATGAGAATGGGTTCTCGGGTTTAATTATATATCTGAATCAAATTTTAATATAAATCAATCGGTGATAAAAAGGCGATCAAAATGCTCACTGAGGTGTCTGGAACTTATAGTATATTAACTATATCACGGATATTAATCTTCAAAGACCGCATGTTAATTAGCTTATTTGTAACTTAATGAGATAAGAGTAATAAAATATATTTATTAGGGTGCATGTAAATTCAGGCAAGGACACTCCTTTCAGTCTTAATACATTTCTTCAGATATATTCGAAATATTCTAATTAGAATACATTCTAAAATAAATCTTTTTAAACGAAACAAAGTATCCCAGGATGCCATAATACTTTAAATACGTCTACTGAATATCTACTATATAATCTCTGTAATCCGCTCACGTATGATCGTTTATAGCATTCCAATGACAAGGGGGAAAAACTTGTCCACCAGAGAAGAAGGTAGCAACACCTGTCAAGTGTGAAAGTGCTTCAAATAGATATTTCGTTTAAGGGTATAGTTATTGTACTTTAGGAAAAAAAAATACTGCTAGACGTTGACATTCATTTTCAGTACAGTAATATATTCATTCCCACAATTAAAAAAAAATTCTTGTTAGAATTTTTGAATGCGTTAAAAAAAATTCGAGCTTCAGAATGGAATTTACTTTCGCAATTCGGTTGTCAGATTTTTTTTTTACTTGAATTTATTTTGAATCTCAGTGAAAAATATATTAAAAAATTTCAAACTTCCATGTTGCACAAAAGAATATATATAATATTTATATAGAAATGCATATTTTTCTTTTAAAAATGCATTTGTTAGTAACTTGTTTCATTGAATAAATTTAACAAATATTTTCAGCTCTAAATAATAGAATTCATAATTTTTTTTTATCAGTAACGTGTTTATCATTAAATTCAAATAATATATGTTATAATTTTTATGTAAAGAAAAAAAACTGACAAATAGAAATTTTTCAAATGTATTTATCAATTAAATATAAGATTTGGGCATTAATTGAGATGGAATTTTATTAAAGTAATAAAAAAACACATCTGCATTTTTAATGGCAAGGCACATGGGAAAAAATTTCGAAATAAGGATTTTAGAAAATTTCATATCACAACAGAAAGGTTTAGTTTAGTTATATTAACGTCCCATTTAAAGCAACTCGAGGGCTATTTTGGGACGGACCTCGTAATTTTGAACCACGGTCAGATGACGAGTCACAACAGAAAGGAAAAATACATATTTAAAAGTAAATAGAATTTCCTTTCATTTTTGTATAATTTTGAATGTAAAACAAATGGTTTAAAATTTCTGCATGCTACTAACCATGCAAGATTAGGAATTTACATTTCCTTTTCCTTAGAGACAAAAAATTTCCCTAAAATGCTTTTACAATCATAAACACGAAAATCCTAATATTACCAAACTTCTAGTAGTATAGTAAAAGGATAAAAGGAGAATTTGTTTATGCTCGAGGTGAATAATTATTTTTACTAGACCAAAATCACGCTTTTTAAACTCCAGGAAAGGCATTTCGATTCAAAAGACAATTCTCGCTATTTTGAATCAATTTCTTCTATTCATTTTTAATCATCAAAAAAGTATCTAATTCAGAATTTCCCTCAAACATTTGTAATTTTTAGCTAACCTCTTTTGAGATGTACTTCGTTATTTTACATCACTGACCATCTAATTTTAATACTCAAGGATCAGATCAAAAATTGATTCAAAATGTTCTCTCCGAAATTCTAAATTACCGAATCAGGAGGAAAACCACCTCTCCCGGTTTGAATTGCAGTATAAACTTGATGAATCTAAGGAAATTAGGCCTCGAAACCTGCTGAGATTTGTCCACCAGGTCACCGTGACCTAATGGCAAATTTAGAAAAAAATGCAAAAGACTATAAAAAACAAAAAAAGAAAATTTAAATAAAAATACATTTGTTGCATTATAAATACGTATATTTACCTTCTCCTGCACATGGAGGTTAGCTCCATTTTATGGCTGCAATTCAGAAATCCTGTATTATATTCAAGTAACTGAATTTTGAAAAGAAATCAAATTTTTCAAGCTAAACTTTGATTTGAAGATTAAGTCCTGTTAAGGGCTCTATTTTTTTCCAATAATTTGAGATATCTGAACGTTGAAAAACGCATTTGGGCTGTCTGTATGAGAGAAAATTAAGTAAAGAAAATTAAATCTTCAATTAAGGTCTATTAATCTTTCCAAAGCATTGTTATTCAGAGAACATCCCTCATATCCTTTACGATTTTTTCTCCTTTCAAACTCGAATAAGATTGCAGAACTTAATTACTGTTAAAAATTTACTTTTTGGAAAATTTTTTAAATAGACTTCATACATTTTTCTTTCAAAAAAGTCTCAGTTATAAACCACAGAATTATTAAGACTTATATAAAAGTTTGAAATGTTCGATTTTCATAACCAATGACATTGAATAGAACGCGATGTACTTGAGAAAAGTTTTAAATCCTGAATTGCTATGTAATTGCAGGTTGTCTAGAACTAACTCTGGCGCTGACACGCTTTATAATATCAATCTCAAGATCATATACTAAAATTTATACATTGTGAACATTCAGATAGAAATGCAATCCAACGTACAGCACATTACATGATATTACGCAATATTGTTCGATAGCATATATTATATTTTCGATATTGTACGGTATCTTGGGTACTGAACGATAGTTTCGATATTGTGCCATATTATATAGCATTTTTCGATATTGTACAATATTATACAGCATTTTTCGATATTG
>JAPMOQ010052495.1:814434-827448 GCA_026543055.1 Argiope trifasciata
CTGTGCAATATTGTATAGCATTTTCGATACTGTGCAATATTGTATAGTATTTTCGATACTGTGCAATATTGTATAGTATTTTCGATACTGTACGATATTGTATAGTATTTTCGATACTGTACAATATTATATAGTATTTTTGATACTGTACAATATTATATAGTATTTTCGATACTGTACAATATTATATAGTATTTTCGATACTGTACAATACTGTATAGTATTTTCGATACTGTACAATACTGTATAGTATTTTCGAAACTGTACAATATTATATAGTATTTTCGATACTGTAAAATACTGTATAGTATTTTCGATATTGTACAATATTATGTAGTATTTTCGATGTTGGACTTATTATATGTTATTCATTCTGCATTATAAATTAGCGTGCGTCTGGCTGGTTCAATAGAAAATTGCAAGAGCTTTTAAGAGAATATATACGGAAATTTCTTTTAATCTAGTTTAGTTATATTAACGTCGCATTTTCAACGAGTGATTTTGAACTGCAATCATATAAATAATATGGCACTTGAGCTAGCATCCCTCTCTTCACACCCCACCAGCAGGAGGGCGTTTAACCCAGACAGTTTGAACGTGCATTGGACCACCTTATACGATGGTTCTTTTGCGGAATTTTGTCTCGAACCTAAATTCCTCCGATTCCGAGTCAAGTCCTTACCACTTGGCCACAGAGCTTCAAATTTTCATTTAAAACTCGAATAAAGAATTAGAAAATATATATAAAATTTCTCCATCTGCAGCTTGATACAATTTCATTCATTTCTTTCTTATAGACTTACTAAAGAATGAATGTTCCTTTAAAATAAACCACATTATGATCGCTCAAAAAATCTCATCTGATTAACTTATTACATTTATGAATTACAATGCTCACAGAAAGATGAGACAAAAGCAAGCGAAAGTAAGTTTTTTTTTATATAATTATTTAATAAGACTTGAAAATAAGGGTTAAAAATATACGAAGGTCAATTTTTCTGCGAATTGTTATATTCTGTTGCTTTTTATTTTTCTTAAGTGGAAATAAAAATAATATAAAAGAAAAACATCATAAATGATTCAATTCGAAGAATTAAATTACTTAAGACTTGGAAAAATCCTTTTAAACTCGTCTTTTCTATGATTTTTATTTTTTCTAATTCAGTACGCATCGTCAATACTTTCCATTAATATAAAAGATGAATATTAGTTGACGTAAAAGGTAATTCGACAAGACAGATTAAATTTGTTACAAACATCCCATAATTTTATAAACTATTCGCTCTAATTACCTTTGTCCTTGATAATTTTTTATCTGGGAAAATTTCACGAAATACTAAGTAAAGTACTGAAAGTCAAGCGCGTATTCATTTAAATAATATATATATTTTTTCCTTTTTTTACTATTTGACTGAAAAAATCCTCATAGTGATTTTCTTGAATGGGGTATAGTCAAATATTATTGATGCTAAAAATTATCATAGATCTCTAGGGACTATTAATGATATAAAAAAACTCTTTGAAATGAAAATGCAATTTTTGACATATAATTATACGGAGAAAGAAAAATTACTCGTTATCATCAGAATCCCCTAAGAAGCGTAAAAAAAAAAAGATTTTTGTTCTGATTGCCATAATAACTTAAGTAATCAGCGGTTAAGAAAACTTATTAATACATTCTTTGAGCTCGTAAACAGTCACAAAGGAGGTTATCAATATTTTCTGCAATGAAAAACTCAAAGGTCAAATTAAAAATTCTAAAGATTTTTTTTTTATTTAAAATGATTGACAAGGTAATTTATCAAATATCGCTTTGGATTTCGGAGAGTTCTGCTTTCTGCTTGTCGAGTAGGTAGAGTATCATAAATCATTCAATAGGTTGATTTTTTTTAAATCTTTTTCCATGACATTTTGATAATTTGAGGAATAAATTTAACTCAAAACAGTCTAAAGATATCAGTGAAGATGAAATATAACATCAATTAGAATCAGTCATCGGTTGGCTGATCGTGACAAAGTAGTCTTGAAATCCGTGAAGTAGAATTCGGTACACAAGAAAAAATAATATTCCGATTTGCATAACTGGTTAAAGACTATATATCAATCCTCAAAATTTATTTAAACAAAATCCAAAAATATACTATTAAATTATTTCTTTACTATTCAGTGTTTGTACCTCATCGAACAATAAATTTGATACTGTAATATTCGCTAAAATATTTTGCATATCTAATTAGTATATTACAAATTATACAGATGCTGGAATATTCCATATGACAGGAACCTGTCATATGCAGTTAAAGTCTATGAAATAGTACTTGTCATCTTTTTCATTCAAATAATAATAAGCTTGTAACTGAAAAATTCAGCCACTTCATTTCAGTTATCACAAAATATTATTAAAAGAACAGACTCATAACGCTTTGTATTTCCTGGCAATTATTAATTTTTTTATTATATGTTAAAATTATTAATTTTTATTAAATGTTAAAATTATTAATTTTTATTAAATTTTAGAATTTTTTAATATTAAATTTTAGAATTTTTTAAAATTAAATTTTAGAATTTTTTAAAATTAAATTTTAGAATTTTTTAAAATTAAATTTTAGAATTTTTTAAAATTAAATTTTAGAATTTTTTGAAATTAAATTTTAGAATTAGCCGCTTTTAGAGACGAGTTGGATCAGCAAGATTATTTACGTTTTAGACTGTTAAATTATTAATAAAGGATGTATTTCTTAACAAAAACATTTAACCTTATAATTTCAAATGAATTAAAGACAAGAATTTTAAAAAATTACTGCAATTTATAAAGCGAATATATTACGAAATAAATGCATAAATATCAATTTTTCCATTCACTTAATAATTGGCAAAAGCACATGCTTTAATGCTTTGATGCTCATAACATTTGAAAACATTATTTCAAATAGTATGTCAAATTGAATTGAAAATATTACTGAAGTTTAATGAAAAATTTTACAAAAAATTATATTTTTTAAAAGGTATCTTTTTATGATGACTTGCCCACGTTAAGCCTCGTGCCAACAACCGGAAAATCTTCAAGCGGGGTGCATTACCCGTTTTCCTTCTATTACTGTTTCTTAGGTGCTTTAATATTTGTTCAGTTTACCGACAAATTTTCGATGTAGTAGCTTCTGATGGTAAAGACCCCTGAACACCCCAGGGCAGTCTGACTTCTAGCTCATATAGTGATGATGACACTCACACACTCGCTTGCCCTCTTTATACAGAGGGCTCTTTCACATACCTCACAGATGGAAAATAGGATAAATAACCACGCCCGAATCAAAACTCGAACCCGAGGTGCGCAGATCACAAGGAAAATGCCCCGCCTCTAGACCAGAAAGCTGGTTACTCTTTTTACTCTTAAAACAATGCATAAAGATTTATAAGAAATGAGAAGATATGAATATGAACTTCCCATAGGTAAGTCATAATGATTACGACTAGACTTAAAATTTGTATACGACTCCAATATCGAAATTTTTTTGATGTGATTTCTCGCTAAATATAATCATAACAATTTTTACTAGTAACTTCAAAAACCGATTGATACATTTTTGGTATACTCCCAGGATTGTAGATGTTCCTTTGACAATTGGCAGGATTTTGATGTACTTGGCGAGAAACAGTACATTAATGTTGTCTTTACTTGATTATTATTCTAGCAACTGTTTAAGTCTATATTTTCGCTTCAGGAAACTTTTAGTTCGAAGCCTTGTTTTTGATTTCTTTTCTATCTTTTGCCCTCTGGCCGAATATACTTTTTGATGAGATGGCAAAATATTTCTAATATTTTGTAACTCTAATTAGCTAAAATATGTGTTTCATTCAGTATAGCTGTAAGAATGTTAAATGAATAAAGGGATCTGAAATTTGTATGATATTCTGTTCATATTTGACAGTTACCATTCTACAATTAAAAATAAATTTATATGCCACGTACGTTAGCGTTCAATATTATATATAGTCAAAAAACATTAATTTATACTCTATAAATATGAATACCTCCAATACCTAATTAAAGTATTTTAATAATATCTTCATGCACCCATCCATCTTAACTCTTGAGAAATTAAGATATGCTACTTGAATGTGTTAGCAAAATATCTGTTGCATCTATAAGAGGCGTGACACATACAGATGAACATAATCAAAACCCTAAATAAAAGTTAAGACAAATCATATCAGATCACGTGATCAATAGTTCAGAAAATCCTTTAAAAAATCCACTTATCAAGGAATTAAGTAGCCAATAATCATCTTACAAATCATCTATGGTGAGAAAGAACATTATCTCTCTGTGACTACATATGTAGAAGTACTGCCAAAAGCCAAATAGTAAGAAATTAGGCCATTAACAAAATGCATCAGTCACCATTCAACAAAATGATGTTCAAAATAATACCAATCAAACACCTTCTATAACTGACACATTACACATTTGCATAAAATTGTTACTAATAATAAACCTCTTATATGAAGAATGGATATTTTGTTTGTTTGAAGGTTGCTCGTTTTGGCGATTGATTCAAACAACGTTCGTCTATCTAATTATTTTTGGTAAATAAATATTTTATTCTGCCCGAAGCGGAACCCATTTATAAAATTCTAAATGCTGATCTAAAGTTCCGATAGTTTGTCAGTGGAGTCTACGAGTGCTAAATAGATGCCAGTAATTACGTTAAATGTTCTCTGTAATAACTGCTTTGGATACAGCCCCGCAGTGTAATAAATATTTCCACCTAAATCATACAGTAGAATGAGGGGTATTGTCTAATAGATTGCTCATATAAAAAACTGAAGGTTACATGAGAAATAAATAAGCCATTAATGTCAGTTATTTGCAATCACTTTTACAAACCTCCCTTCCTCTGCAATTAGTAAAAAAATCCAGCAATTTGTAATCTCTAAATCGTTCTGTAAATACGTTACTTGAAAGAAGCTGGAAACATAGAAAGCAATGCTAATATTTTTTTGCAGCTAGCCCGGTGGCCGTTGTTGCCTGGTGATAAAATCTCGGGTACGGAGCAGGATGACTTAAGATTTCAGATCCAATTCCAACAAAGAACCGCAGCATCAAACACTTGAAGATTCCGTCGGGGTCAAACGTCCTCCTTTATTATGAATGTGAAAGTTTGGAAAGGTTGTGCCAGCTGAAGTATCGTAATTGTTTTCAGACCAAAATATCCCTAGTTTTGCTTTAAAACGGATTGTTAATATAATTAAGCTAAACTATCAAGCCTGGCATTTCGATTACAAACAATATAAGCTTCAACATTCAACTCATTTTCACCGAATTACTATATGGACTTTTTATTGGATGGCTTACTATGTAAGCATTTGCAAATATATTTTTACTCCGGAGTATTTTACTAATATTCGAAAATATTTAAATTTTCTTTTTCTCTAATTTCCATACAAAACAGTTTTATATCGGAATTTTGATGTAATAAACATTTCCATTTAATTTTGTCCTAACCCCCTCTAAATTTTAACCCTTTGCACTATAAAGGCATCTCTCCCTCACCATTCAACACTGTGCATCATTTTGGTGTTTTCTTTATTTTTCAATTTAGATTGTTAAAAATACACAGAGAATAGTAAAAAGTCATAGATTAAATTTTTAGGAAATTTCAACTTAAAGCAATTTGATATTATATTTGAAGCAACAAACATGTCCTTTTATTAAGTGAGTAATTATGCATTGACTTATTTTTTCCGAGATGAAAGGGTTAAAATAGGAAATCTTAAATTTTGTTAGTAGAAGTCAGAAATTTTGTAATTTCATAGGTAAATTTTAAAAACTTTTTTCTAATTAACGCTTTTATGCTTGGAGCGCCATATAAAAACAATTGTTTAAACTTTTTAAATTGAAATTTCTGCAGTAGCACAAATGCTTTCATACAATTATTTTTTATTTGTAATTAGAAATAAATCTATAATTGAACTATTTATAAGGATAAACTTTTATTTTACCATTTTTGTCACACCCTACATATAAAATTAAGTTTAAACACTTTGGGTTGCATTTGCTCTGAAATAGAGCTTTTTATTTAAAACATATAATCTTTTCTAGACGATTTAAGACAAATATTATGGCTTAAAAAAGAAATAATATCTATATATTTCTTCTTTTCTTGTGCCCACGTGTTTTAAAACCTTTTTAAAGAGATTATGTGCATTTGTAATTTCCTGTGAAGGTCATTAAGCTTAATAACAGCATACAAAATAGAATTGAAAAAATACAGTATTAGAAGCAAGACTTATTTAAATGGAAAATGTTTAACATTGTCTGAGAAGAAACGTTAAATGTGTCATAAAAATTTACAGCACGTCGTTCTAAGAAAAAGACATAGTTGCATGCCATTTTTAAGGCTTTATAGTTAATTACATTTTAGTAACTATTGGGTTTTAACAATTTACATATTAGCAGTTCCTTTGCAGATAAATAAAATACCAGAAACATCTTAACTTTTACGATTACAGATAAGGCGAGTAGTAAGCAAGCTATTATCAGTGGTATTTTTGTGCTTCTCTAGATCAATTGTAAGCGCAATTTATAACCCTAGACTAAAATTCGTTTTGTTAACATCAGCCCCAAAACTTTTCAAACTATTGGATTTCTACAATAGTTAAGATTGGTTTATACATTTTTTCCTTACTTTCTTTGAAAATAGAATTTTAGCTCATACCCTTTTTTTCCCTTAGTGCGAGAAGTGTTCAAAAAATTTTTAAGCAGCAGTATTCGGAAAATAGAAATTGTGGGGGGGGGGGATATTGTTACCCAGAGGGAAGATATATGATATTAATTGTCTTAGATAGGTCGTTCGAGCAGATAGTATTGGTACTAAGCTATAAAAGAGTGACAGTAATAGCAAGACATATAGAGAATTGGAAGTGCAAGCCGTGATACGATTTCTATGGGCCAAGAATACGTCTCCATCAGACATTCATAGACACATCGTTGAAGTTTAAGGAGAGAGACGAAGAAATAAGTAGAAAACAGGACGAAATGATGGCGTTCTTTTGAAGCGGGCAGACAGATTGCTGGAAGGTCTGGAGCCACCCTTTATACAGGCCCGATTTTGTTTATTATTTCCTTTTCCAGGCATTCAAGAAACACTTGGCCGAAAAAAGGTTCATATCAGATTATGATGTTCAAAAAAGTGCCGAGAATAGGCTCAATAAACAAGGACCTAATTATTACCAAAATGAGCCAAACAAATTGGTTCAGCAGTGTGATAAAGGCTTCAACAGGTTTGGTGATTATGGAGAGAAGTGGAAGCCACAAATGTCTTAATTACCGTTTGTATTCTAAATCTATTAATACAGCATTTTTCCTTTGTGTGTCTTCTCGGGCGTCATTCAATGCAGTGCATCATTTCGCCGTTTCATTTAATTATTTTCTTAAATTTTTACTGGCAGAAATACTTAAGAGAGTAAAAATATGTAAATTAATTTTCTTTGAAAATTCAACTTAAAAGAATTCATATACATTAATTTTTCGGAACAATAAACAAGCCCCCTTATTCGGCAAATATTTTTGCATCGAGTTACTTTTCGGGGCCTTTTGTCTTTGCCTTATAAGCTTTTTTGGATCATACCTCACATTTTCGAAATTAGAAAATATTAACTACAAGCAGGTACCCGGCACGTTGCTGCCGCAGAAGAAATAATTTTTTAAATATCGTTTGAAATTTTAAAAAATAACTCTTGTTTAATTAGAAATGATAAAATAATATTTATTTTCACATCGGAAATGAATACATTCATTGAAATGATGTATAAAGGAGGAAAGTGTATTATATTTAACTTAATGATTCAAGAGCTTTCGGGTAGGCGATAGTTTTTTTCGATGTTTTTCCGTCTTCAACATAAACAAACTTTTAGAGTAGACGAATCGTAAGCATCCAAAATAGAAATGAATAGATTCGGATGAGCGGTACTGCTGCGTAAAAGAAACATACAGAAAAACATTCATTTTTATTTATATAGATTTAGTTTTTATTTCGTTTGAGAGATTTTTCTTTGTCATTGGTACAATTCTTTTATTTGATGTTTTTCATTAGAATTGAGAGCTCCCAGATTTTAAAAAATAAACTACGTCGTCTCTCTGTGAATATAACTGAAAATCTCCAGGGGTAAAAATTGGTTACCCAATTTTGTATTTTCATTACAGATTTGTAACATTTTAAAATTAACTTTTGAATAAAATTTATTTAGAGAAAGTCTGTCTTATTTTTTGAATACAAACTATCTCAATAGCTACAAAAACCAAAAAAAATTTAAAAGCGTAGAAATTTGATACATAAATTTAGCGTTTGGAAAGTGGATTCATAAGAAATACGAACCAAATCTGTCGAAGAGACGATTGCCTGTCGGTTTGGTATTTCACTAACAAATAAATTCATAAATGTAATGAATTAAATCAATTAATTCAATGTCATTTTGTGACTACACTTATAATGCTGTTACACATTTTACTTTCAGGGAGTCTTCAAAAAAGCATCCAAATATTATATTATATTATATTTTATATATATATATATATATTCGCATGATAGTAAATATGCTAGACTCATACCAAACAAACTTTTCGTAATAATTGAGACAATGTCATGCAAGGCATTCGTATCCATACTGATCCAAAATCTTATGCTAGAAGTGAATAGCATCTTTAGTACAAAGTATGCTAGAATTACAAACCCTTCAGTGCATCGTGGAGCCATTCGTCTATACGCTTTTATTTCCATTTATAAGCTTCACGTGATTATTCTGTTGCTGCTTATCCCCCTTGGTTTGAACTCCAATTCAAACCAAGTCCAAGAGATCGGGGAAAGAGGGGTGCAATAGTTTCTGATGGTAAGGACACTTGAGCACTCGAGGTTAGAAGCCTTAAACTTACGCCTCTTATGTAAATGACGCTCACACATTCGCTTGCACAATTCTTTTTTACATAGGGGCCTTACTGATAGAGCACAAGAAAGCGAACAACCACCCACGAACCAGGATTCAAACCCGGGAAGCCCATATCATGAGGAAGAGGCGCTAACCCAAGGCCAGATCAAAGGTACAGGGATTTATTTAATTCTGTTCATAATGTAGCCATTAAGGCACATATTTATTTTTTTATTTTAGAAAAAATGCAAATGCTTAAATATTTTCCCCAATTTCATGTAATTATTCAAAACACACATATTTCTTTGTGAAAAATAAAAATTAATTCATTCTAGGGTGAAGGGTAATTACTACTGCTGTCTTATTTTAAAACTCAATATATTTGTATATACGCTTCGTGTATGCATTAACCATGGCGCATGTAAATTATTACTAATGACTAATTAGTACTTAAGATAACTAATTGGATACTAGTTAGCCTTAAGTACTAATTAGTCATTTCATTAAAAAATAATTTATGCACATATTCTTCAGAAAAATTTCTTTTAAAGATCAGCTGGAATGTTAAGGTCGTAATTTTTTTTCTATTGAATAATAGAGACTTTGTCTTTGCAATGTTAGATGTACTTACTGCAAGGATGGTGAAATTTATTTTAGCTTTTGCATTGCGTTGCAACTCTTTTTGGTGTTTATTTTTCCAGTCTTAAACACAGTTTTTATTGCCAGTACTTCCATAAATATCTCAATATATTTCAGCCTTCTTGACATTGTTTTCGAACACTATGTAAATGAGAAGTAACTGAAAACATCTGCTCGAGCATTAAGCTGAAAGGGAAAAAAATGAAAATTGCAGATATTGAAGTCTGGTGATATAAATTTCAGCTCGATTCTAAAAGCGGTTTCCTTCATACTGTGAAGTTGTATTAATTTCTGCTTTGATTAGAATTAAAAAATATCTGCCTTTTTTATATACAATAACCAACAGGATGCCTTATAAATATGAAACGAATTGATATTCTACATTTTCAAAATTCCTATTCAAGAAAAATCAGTTTTTGAAATATTTTCTGGTATAGGGTGACTAAAGTTAATTTTCATGACTGTGAATCACATGACTGTGAATCTGTGAATGACTGTGAACACATGACTGTGAACGAAATACCGCTCTCAAAATTATAATTCACATATGTTACAATTGAACATATGTGAATGTCCATAATTCCCAAACATCAGTATATAATTCGCAAACTGAACATAATTTGCAAATACTTCTTATATATTACGGATCTATAAAAAACACATTCACGAAAGATGCCATCTACTTATATAATAAAAGTAAAGCAGTTAACTCAATGAATTCTCGTCACTGTTTGTTGTCAAAATAATACCTATTTTGGCATGACTTAATGTGGAATATGTTATTTTGAGATATCCGTAAATGAGAAATTAGGAGAAATTTATATTAAATATTGTCTACAAATAAGAAAAGTTTTAAAAGCACAATGCATAAAAATAACATAATTAGTGTTTCATTAATATGAGCAACAAATCATTCAAAAATCTTGATTTTGGTAAGATGAGGCAACTGCTATTTTTGGATTCCATCAAATGACATTTAAAGATTCGGATAGCAGTGACAATTTTAGCGTACTTTGCAACTAGGAAGGTTAGGAAGACCTCGAAATTTTGTCAGGTTAAAGATTAAAATGTCCAAAAGGGTCTTCCTCATTATCTGAACACAAATGAAAGTTAGATTGCTTTTTGATTGCTTATAAACGACATAATACGGGGCACTAGGGGGATAAATGTTGGGTAACAAACTGGAAAATCTGAGTTTAAGAAAAAAGATGGTAACTTTTTGGGCGAAAATGTTATTTCCGTCTGGCTCTGCTGGGAGTTTAGGATATTCAGTTTGTTGTTCATGACTTAAGTATTCTAAATGATTAGCAGTTTTGAATCCTTAACACCACAAAGGTTGCCTTTCCCGTCATAAAGTGCTAGAGGTCAAATGACATGTCAAAATATAGAATTAAAAAGTCTCTACATCGAATTTAATTAACTGTTCCGATTCCCCTTTTGCATGCTGAAAACATGAAACGAGAGAATTTGTGATAAATTTGACTAGACGAAAAATAGCTTTTGCAACATTTTGAAAGGACGGCCAGCATCCAAGAACTATTCTGTCGATACTGCAACGTTCAGTGGTGGCTGGGTGGTCGGCTGTAAGCAAGAAGAAGCATCCAAAAACTAAAATGTTTGTAAAAAATCAGACTTTTAATTAATTTAAAGGAGTCTATGGATATATAGCATCAATTGAGAATCACCAATCAGATTATTTGCTTGTCTACAGTATGAAACAACCGTATTGGAAAAGTAGTTAATGTAAATTAAGGAAAACTAGTATTTGGGGAAATGCAATGTTTTGGCTCTTATTCACATTAGCTTCCGAGAATCTCTCAACGGAAGATTTTTACTCAATTTGATTATAGTTCAGATTTACTCAAAATTCTGTTACATTCATAAACTGAAGTACTGAAAAAATGCAAATGAAATTCTAATGTTAAATATAAATAACATATATCATTGTTCTATAGTTTTATATTTAACTAACAGCTGGACTAAATCTGAAAAAAATGATATAGTCTTAAAAAATCAAGAAAGTTTTCCCATAATCAAGTATTTGGAAAATAAGTTTCAAATTAAGCTTTTCTTCTATACATATAGATAATACTATATATCATATACAAGATGTGGATAATTGTATTCAATAGTAAATTTCAAAGTCATTCTAAATAAATATATACATAATTCCAGTCAAGAAGAAACTTTGAAAGACAGGAGAAATACCTTGCATGTTATCTGAACCAAATATATTTCAGAAAAAGTTGCAAATTTCTCCTTTATATACGGTTCCTCGGTCTTATCAATTATTTAGTAAATGTATATGATAAAAAATAAATTTTATGACTAAATTTAACCGTATTATAGATATTTCAGCTAAACTGTGGCCATAATCATTTGGAGGAATAATTTAAAATGTAACCAAAGAATGGATCTTAATTTCAATTTGAGAGGAATCTTAATTGCCACGGCATACCGAATTCATTCATAAAATTAATTTAAAATAGTAGTTTATGACATTTTATTAGTTTTTGACTAAAAAGAACGTAGATGAAGATTGAATTTTTTTTTATCCATATGCTTCAATATCAAGAATACTTTATTATGATTAATAAGCCGGATGACAATATATAAAGTTATATATAGTAATTCATTTAGAAATTTGCCAATTCTAAAACAATATAAAGTATAATACTTCCCATAATTTAAAGAATTTCTATTATACTATATATATGTATATATAAGGGTTTAGAATTAGCTATCGGATGAAGATATGAATTTATCCTCTATAAAGATATCATATGTAATAATATTTGATGCTGTAGAGAACAAAATATATGCAGAATGATTAAATTATCTGACAATATAAACTGAATGATTTCGTTGGAAAGTTTCGAATATTGAATTTAACATGCAATATAACAGTACAATTTTTGACAGCTTGGACAAAATTTTTATACATATCAGAAATTACAGTAAAGAATCTATATTGAATTTTCTTTAGTTAACTTCTTATTTTTCTGTAATAAAGTGAATAAAGCCCCGAGTTAACCTGACCGATAGTTAGCCCATCCATTATTGCTTTTCTCCCAAAATTCTACAAGGATTTATAGATATAAAATAATCAAACTGTCGTGTTCAAAAATATATGGTTGAAGGGGAAGGCAAGATTTCCCTTGGATGAATTGCTTTCCGACTGAAACAGAAATGTGCAGTTTTTATATTAAAAACAGCAGGTCAAACATCATTGATTATACTGATTCTGAGTTATTTTCATAGATAGACAAATAGGATTTTAAAAATAACTCGAAAATATCTAGACATAAAGATTTACAATTTTTTTTCTTTTACATATATTTTTTGAATTGCAGAATATTTTTAATACTAATATCTTAAATTAGAAAGTGAAATTTTACAAATCTTGAAATTCCAATTTTATATTATATTATATTATATTATATTATATTA
>JAPMOQ010052495.1:827548-855348 GCA_026543055.1 Argiope trifasciata
TATATATATATATATATATATATATATAATGCTATTATTTGTTTAACAAAATAATCATTTAAAATTTTTTTCATCACTAAGGACCAGAATGTTTTTTAATTATTATTTTTTTAAAAATTAAGCGTATTTCACAGTTTTATCTTCTTTAGTGGAATTAAACTCAAATAATTTTCATTATTGTCACTAAAATGCCATCTGGGTATTTTTACCCAATTACTGGCTATCAAGCTAAGAGTACTTGGGTTATTTTCTCATGTTCAGTAGACTTTCAGTATAAGGTAATTATTTTATAAGAAATTTTAATTTTGTGGTACATTAACTTAAAATTTATATTTCAGAACGAAGCAATATTTATTATAATCCATTTTCAAGCAGTGAAGATCAATACTGTGAAATATTTGAACACATAAAAATTCAAATATAAAATTAGGAAAAATGGTAGTACAATAAAAAAAATAAAAATAAAAAAGATATATTATTTTAGAATATCTTTTATATAAAAATAAGTCCACTAAAATTTGTTGAAAAATATTTTATACGGAGACCAAATATAAAGAAGTTTTTTTTTAATTCATTTATAAAGAAATTTTTAGCTACCATTTATTTAGAACCAACTAGTCACCAAATGTGTTTAGTAAAGCTATAAAAAGATTTTATGATAAAGTATAAAATTCCAGAAAAGAAATCCGAATCTTATTCATTAGCGCACAAAAAGCCAACAATTAGGAGTCTCATTAATAAGAAGTTAAAAAATCTCACAGCAGCGCATGCATACATACATAAATAAAAGTTCTTTTTTTTCCGAATGAATTACGATTCAAAACGAGAAGACAGAAAGCGAAACGCGCGTAGAGAAACATCGTGATGACGAAAGTTCGCCGTGGGCAGTCAATTAAAAGTTTGCTCATTACTGTTTTAACAAGTGCGGAATCCGACTCTGACTAATTAACATAAAAATAATGATGTTAGTAGCGGAAAAAATGCTGGAAGCAGCACCGAATTTCAGCATGGGGTGAAATAATAAATTTAGAGGCTAAAAATATCAGAATAACCCAATAATGATAATTATTTCAAGGCCCACTTGAAGAAATTCGGATTTGGAATTTTGTCTCCATTTTTGATTGTGAATTTCTTCAAATTGGAAGTCGTATTGAATTATACAGATTAACCATCAAATATCTGCATTTAAAGAAGTCGATTTTATAATGCTATTTTTCTATTATTTCTTAATTAAAGCACAAAAATACGTTAAATGTATTTTAAAAAATCAATTTTTTTCTATTTACAGGGAAAATGCATCTTGTTGAATACTGGAAATACTTGACTTTAATTAAAGGTAAATAAGAAAAATTAATAAGATAAAAAGAAAATAATTGTGAATTGATTTAAAGATTAATTTAAAGTCTAAATTGATTGTATCAAATTGTTTCACAAAAACGAACATTACTCTAAACAAGTAATATTTTTAAAAAAATTTGAAGTCACTTCTCTACTTAGGCAAACAAAGAAATTTTTTTATATTTTAGTTACTGTTTATTAAATAATTACAATTAATATAAATATGTATATACATAGGACAGAATTATATTAAGTAGCAATAGTATTTTTTTCCGGTGATCAACACGCTTCGCCACTGGCGGTATTCATTCCTAATTTATATTCTGCTAAATATCTTATATGAGAGAAAAAATTTCTTTCATATAAAAACTAAAATCAATTAATTTATCAAAAAATTGATTTTCGCCAGATTTGAGCTCGCATCCTTCATTTTCGCATAGAAAATATTGAAATCCCTGCGTTTTACCAATTGAGCTACTGTTTGTCGATTTCAGTTTTCATTACAAACTGCTAAAACTCTAAAGTATTAAAAACTAATTAAATTTAATTAATGAATTAATATTTAAAAGTAAATCTGTATTAACATCAAGTGCCACACACTAAACTTTTTTAAAAAGGCATTTGAACTTGATAGGATGAATAAAAAGTATTTTCTTGACGACTGAAAATGTTAACAAGATACATAATTATAGGGTGAGCGAGAACTAATAGGAATTGAAAAAGAAAGAAGTATGAAAGTGCAATACAATGCTGCAATATCCCTCACCGTACGAACCAAATAAAAATAACACGAAATCAAAAGTGAAAAAATATCAACTTGTTTATCATTATTATTACTTAAATTAACCTGTGTGACCTCACGAGGCTTAAAAGACCTTTCCATCTAATAACTGGACAATGCAGTTTCACATTCCAAAATATTTTGCACTATTTAATGTGCTAATGATAACTTTTAATTTTGTAAAATTGACCGCAATTATCAGTTATGTGCATTACGGTAATATAAATTAATTCAATATTACATATAAAAGCATATAATTATCATAGTTGCAAGGAACAACCAGCAAACAAATACATACTTAAAAGCTTATTGTACAAGACCTTTCTTTGGAATAAACCATAAAGAATTTTTTAAAATAATATTTAATATAATTAATTATATTTGAATTTACATGTATAATATTAAAATAGTTCATTATTAAATTATTCATGAAATTGATATAAACGCATTAATGCGGATATCTAATTCAATTCTCTCACTTTATAGTTCATGGAATCTGTAGTTTTAATTTTTTGTAAATTTATTTCGCAGCCTGGAAAACGATATTTTTAATCGGCCTGCCTGTTCTTCTCCACCACTCCTCAGCACATTAGTCATAGGTAGCTACCTAGTGGGTAATACGCCATTCGAAATATGTTATTTATATGTATTCACACCACCAACTACAGGCATTTACAATTTTGCCTAAGAGAATGCATTAAAATGATACGATATGACATGTTACAACTCAGGTATGCTCGTTTAAAATGGCCTTAGATATTAATTGTTGGTTTTGTGACTCTGCATTGATTTGTGTGGGGTCGCGGTGGCCTGGTGGTAAGGTCCCGACTTTAGAACCGGAGAATTATATGTTTGACCTCTGATTCCACCAAAGAAGCGCCGTTTAAGCATGTTTGGCGCATGTTAAATTCGTCAATACCAAACATCCTTCCTCTAGCTTGGCATGTAATTTCGGAAAGGAAGTTACCAACTCATCCTAGTCATCTTACTGTGGTTCAAAGTTACGCTGTAAATCCAAAATAGCCCTAGTCTTACTTTGAAAAACGGAACGTTAGCATAACCAAAATTATATTCAACAAAAGTACGCCATTCTTATATAAAAAATACATAATTTCTAAATTTTGATAAATATATACATAAAAAGAAATAAAATCGGTATTTAAATTAGCAAATTTTTATTCTGATTTTTTTTTTCAGAATAAAATTTATGAAATGAAAATATTATAACTTAACCTTTTAAGCACACATGACAATTTTGTTGTCTCTTACTTCAATACATGAAATAAAGTAATTACGAAAATAAATCCATAATTCAATAATCAATGAAAATTTAATAATAATAATAGATACGGCTTATACCGTATATATTTCAGTATTTATATTTGGCATAGTTTCTGTTGAATAAATTTCTAAATTTGAGAATAGCTCTTTTATTCCAAGTATTATGCGATATAAATTTTCATCTACATCGCATATGATGCTTTTAAATTAATACGATTACTATACAAAATGGTAAAAACAATGAAATATATTTGTGCACTTGAGATTAAAATTAATTAATTCGGATGTTTTCTAAAATATAATTCTTAAAGTTATTATGATATTCCAAAATTCCAATTTCTGGTAAATAACATTTATCATTGCAAAGAATCTGAAACTCATTCTTTGAAATAATTAGAATATTGGGGCCTTTGAGAACCTTTTTTTATATTTGTAGAATTAAAAATGGGATTAAATTATTTAAATTGTGGATAGTTAAATGATTTCTAACTG
This sequence comes from Argiope trifasciata, assembly GCA_026543055.1. Lineage (NCBI taxonomy): Eukaryota > Metazoa > Arthropoda > Arachnida > Araneae > Araneidae > Argiope > Argiope trifasciata. The sequence goes on from JAPMOQ010052495.1 coordinate 831,441, forward strand.
ATCATTAAATGGTTTCTGAAAATGGGTTCGAAATTTATGAGATAAAAGCATAGGAATAAATTAATAAAAAGTGCGAGTCGCATAACTAAGCGTGTTTAGTTTCACAAATAACGCAAACAGGGAATTTGAGGTTGTATATAATATTTAGTCCTCAAATAAAAATAAAATATTTATAAGCTGAATTTTAATGGCTTTTACAGTATATGATATTTATTCACAATACTGTATAAATAATATATAGATGACACAAAGGCATTGAAAAATAATACTCGGTGTTAATTTAGAATGAATTTCAATTTAAAAAAGTGATTAAATTTTTGCTTTCGAGAACTATTGCAAATAGAGCGCACAAGACTTCCAAATTTGAAATTTACGCATTAATTACAATTTGAATGTAAAATTTTTTTTTAAAAAACAAAAAGTGTTCTAGATATTAAACAACAGTTGTAGCACTCTGTTTTCCCCCTACACTATGATCCACTCATTACACGCCGCCCTCTGGCGAGTGCTTGGAGAGACAATCAGTTAAGCCTCTGTTATCGTTATGTGTTGACGTGTTTTTTGTCCACTCTCTGTTTGTGTCCGTGTGTAACGTAACCTTATATGTTTTAATAATAAATTATTGTTACACAAGAAGGCTCATTTTAATTAGAACCCACCAACCACCGGTCACACAGTTTAATTCATGTATAAATCTAAATATCTGATGCAATTTCACTTTATCATAAAATTAAAATTACAGCTAGTACTCTGAAATAATGATATTCGCTAAAGTTCAATAATTCGATAAAGTCCAATAGCTTAGTTAATATATTATTGCTAAATATAAAATTTAATAAAAAAACATGCAAATTACTAATAATGCTGTAAAATATATAATCTCCCTTCCCATATTAAGTATGCAGAAATTGGAATTAATGTAGTGTTCTTTGAAGAAAAAATGCAAGTATATAATCTGATAATGATTTTATACATGTTGTACTATGATTATATTAAAATTTCGCGGTCAAAAGTTTTAGTGCATAACAAGGAATCTTAATAATTCTAGACTGAAGTTATGTAATGTTGAATAGCTTGACAAATGGGGGAAAAATCTTGTTCTCGTGCACTGTGGGGAAAAAAAATTTGCAATCAATTGAATAAAAAAAGATTGGAAAATGTATTAAGTTTTATTGCTTTGTTTTATTTAAATTTTGTTTTAAAATAAGTTTTTTGATAGTATATCAGGAAGTAAAATTTTATTTTCTTCCTTTCCTATTTTTAATTTCAAAATTTATTATTCTTTAAGTGAAAATAATATTTCATTTCTTTATTAACTGATAAATATCTGAAGCCATAAATGCATGTTAATATGTGTTCCTATTTTCATCCATCCAGTTGCGAAACAATGATTATCGAGTATGTAAATACTTTGATTTGTCAAATGTTTATTAAGAGAAGTTGGAGATGTATATTAATATTTGAATTACCCGAAAGGGGCGACAATTACTTGAATTGATAAAAAGTTTAAATACAAATCAAGAGATTCTTCCCATTTGTGACTTGGTTTCCAATCGTTGTCCTTAAACTAAATTTTTTCTAATTTAAAAGAATATTAAGATAATTAAATAAAATCTCATTTGGGGACATTTCTACGTTTTACAGGACTAGAGATGGAATGAACGATAAATTATTTGCCAAAGAATTTATACCATTGAATTTCCCCATTTGTCTCTTTGAAATGTCAAGAATTAGAAGACAATATAATGTTATCTTCTTTCAAAAAATTTAAAATGCCAAAATCTGCTTTTAAACAGATTTAATAATTAGTTATCTTTGAAGATCAGCTTTTCCAGCAGGATTGTTGGTTAAGTAAAATTTCATTTACATATTTTGTAAATCATTTAAAAGAATTTCTGTATTCATGTAACAAGCACCTTTTCAGTTTCCTTCGTAATTGTATGCCTCTTTAATATTTGGATCACTGACCTAATATTTATTGGCAAAAACATTCGCTAGTATTCTTTGAATTGAATCCTGACCTTTAATTGACTTAAAGACAGCTAATATATTATAATAATTATAATTTTTAATAATTCAGCTAATATATTACAATTTTCTATGTATTCAAAAATATATTTCATGATATACCAGAAAATTATTCACCAAAAGGTCTCTAATTCAATTATAAAATCATTATGTGTGCATAAAAAAGGTTTTATTTTTATTTTTAACTATTTTATACTTTTAGACACCTGTAACATTCAAAACATTAAATGATTTTAATAAAAGCTTGCTTTTAAAAAAATTTCAGAATGAAAAGATGAACTGAAACTTCGTATTCTTAACCATCAATATTGAAACTATAATCCAGGTTACTAGCAATTATGAGAATATTATTCTAAAATGTATATTACAACGATAACATTATTATAAAATGTATAAGAAATTCTATGTCTACCTTAAAAAGTTAAATGAGTTTAGATTTTAAAAGTTTATGACAGCTAAAATGACAGCCATGAAGAGCTTTTTTTAAAAAAAATTTTTAGTTCCGTAAAACGGAGCAAAATTCATTTTTGCGATATTATATTTTTCGACGGAATCAAGGAAAAACTAAAAAAATTGTTTTCCATTAATTAAATTGCCGATTAAAAGTCAAAGCAATTTCAAATTACATCTTACTCTTTAAAGCATATCCAAACCAGATTTAGTAACTCTGACTTGAACGGCGCCTTGCATAGCATGCCAATGTATTTTTTTTTTTTTTACTCATAATAAAGTTAGAGGTTAACTATTGCAATGAAAGTATTTAAGGACATTGATATTTTTTTAAAAATCAAATTATGTTAATAAACTTTCAATACGCCTATTAACATAACTATTTTAGATTCCCCATTACACTTTCAGAACACCTTGTTGAGAGCAATCAAGATAGATTTATTGCCTGTCTGTTCATTTCGTAGCAGAGCGATGAGGTTTAAATATTACAAATTCCATATTAAGTTGTCAACTAACAAGTGGTAAAAAACGAATTAAGATTTATTTTATCGGTGGAAGAAAACCCTTAAGCCATTTCACAGGAATAGTTTATGGTACAATTATGTAACTTCTTGCCTAACATCAGCAAAGTTATATCTTAAACTAGAAGTGGGCTGCTTGAAAAAGTTTCTCATGGAAAGTTAATAAAGAACTAAGTATGGGAAAATTTATAATTCATTTTATCTAGGGTTTTATGCAGAGGATTTTAACTTTAGATCATTTTCATATAGCAAAAATTGTTTTAACGTTTCTATAAAAAGGATTAATGCGTTAAAAGTGTTTTTAGAATAAGATTATTCAATAATTGGTAATTTTTTTTACGTTGTGCTTTGCATTCAGTTTTACAAACAATTTAATGAATTTGTAATATAGTTTTAAGAATGTTGGCAAAATTATTAATGTTTTTCAGCTTAAATTTTTACTTCTATTGATCCATTCCGATGTAAATACAGATTTTTATCAAAGAATACTTATGTTATCTAAAAGTACTGATTTCGTCATCCATTAATACAACATGTTTATATTATATATAGTGTATATTAAAAGCACCATTAACTGTATACATCTGCTACCTTCTATTTAATAAAGCAAATGATGTTGTCTTATTAATATCAGAGTATATTTCTCATTTTCCTTCGTGGGGGCCTTTATTAGAGTATATTCTAAATTGGTGTTGTGTGTTTTCGTGGTCGTCTTTGTTTTATCTTGTGAAATGTGGATTTTTTTTTCTTGTGAAATTTGGAAGTATCAAACAACTATTCCTGAAATTCGTCTAATATTTTCATCTACCTCATGATGAATTTATAAAAAGTCTCATTCATCTACACAACATTTCGTTGCCTATAGTGCAATATTGCAATATAGATTGAAACGGAATAAAAATGCGTCACTAAATAAACGAATGTCATAAGTTTTCACTGACAATAAATTGAAAAAGATATCTTTATAATTCAAGAACGGAAACTCGAATTTTAAAAAGAATATAAACAGAAAAATAGGATTTAACGGAAAAATTATATTGAAGGGAAAAAAAACTACCTATGACTTTACTTTGAGCTTTTTTTTTTTTTTGCCAATAAATTTTATTTCTTTTACATATGCCCTTGACCATCATGACAAAAGCAAGATATTTTTGAAAAACAAATATTCATATTTTGTCTTAAAATATGAATATATATTATTGAAGAACCAAATTCAAAAATGCGAAATAAATGTATAGAAAATGGAAGAAATAATATGCTTTTTAGAGAAATGTAGCTGTCAAAGGGGAAAAATCAGTACTATTTGAATGTGTCATTTTTCAAGGAAACAGTAATTTTTTTTCAGGAAAAAATAGAAAAAATATTTTATTATTTAATACAAAATCTTTCTTGTAGTAATGTGTATTCTTTCAGTTTTGGCTTCATTTTTTTTAAATGAGAAAGTTTTTAAGATTTATTATTAGGCAAAATTTATTGTATCACATATGATTTAATTTACTAAATAAAAGCATTACAGAAAAATAAATGCTTAACAAACTATAAAAATATTCCTTTTTATTTTTTCAGATAAGTATTGATTCAAAATATAAATATGAATAATAAAATCAGCAGTGTATTTATTATTAACATGCATTGTCTATAAAACATTTTTAAATAGGATCAATAACAAGCAAGGCAAAAAATTACATAAGGAAATATTTTTAATTTGTAGGAAATTAGCTTTCAATGGATTTAATTTATATTTTTCTATTGAAAAAAAACTTTATAGCTCGTTTTTGTTTGTTTTTAATATAAAATAATTGCAACTGTGCCATATTTTTGCCTTTTCTACAGTAACAATATCGAAAATCTTTTATTAACAAGAAAAGCAAATCATCCCAATTTCCAAGTTCAACAAAATTAATAAAATATGTTGCAATAAATATTTTTTTTTTCAAATCTGGAATAAATATTGGATCAAACTATATAGCTAGAAACGAAAAAGAAAAACTATTTCCTTATTAATTGAAAACATTTCGGGTTTTAACCTCGCTCTTGTAGATATGTATTTTTTTAATTGAGATCCTTGCGTTTGTTAGTTACCGAGTTTATTTGCACTCCAATAACCAAACATATATCCTACACATGGATTTCAATCAAAATTTAATAAAAATCCTCGAATTTAGAAATAAGTTCATATACCAAATTTGAGCTGTCTACATTTTTTATTGGTTCATCAAGTTAAAAGACAATGCCAAAGGTGTGTTTTTAGAATTCAAGGTGATTAGAAACTTGAAGATTGGTCAGAATTTTCTAATTCCAATTTTGGATGACCAAAATTTCTTTTTTTTTTTTTTTGCACACTTCGATAGAAAATGAATCGAAAGGTTTTGAAGAAAGAACACTTTAAATCTATCTTTAGAAAAAAAATCACTCAATGGCTTAGTAAAAATATTTATGTACAGTAATTATCTTTCCCAAATTTGTTAAATATACACAATGATTCGGAATCTTTTTCTTGCTTTATAGTGGATAAACTTCTTTCTTAAGCTCCTATTTTTGTATTTGGTTATTAAGCAATTTTACATTCCGTTTTGAGCATTTTCTTATCGTTTTCAACACATTTTATCTTTCCCCATAAATTATGTATGCACCTAATATGCTTCTTCCTATTTCAGTTTTTCGTTTATTCTTTTAAACCATAAATAATATAAAAATGTAATTTTACACAAAGTTTTAACACGGAATTTTTCCAAATAATACTTTTACAAATCCATATTATTAATATTTTATTCCGGCATAGCTACTGCCTACAACATAGCATATTTAGCGACATTCTTGAAACTTCCCAAGAAAATATATGCTTTCTGATTTGAATAGCTCTGACAGCCGTCAGAACGTAAATTAGCTGCCATGTCGGGATATGACAATTTCTCCCAACAAGCAAAGCGAAATAATGATTTTCGTGCGCCTTCGTTGTCCTTGAGAAACCCTGAATGGAATAGAGAATCGAAACTATCAGAAAATTGTTCACTTGAGGCAAAATTGTCTTTCTTATCGCTAGCAATACATATTTAAATAGCCACAGAAACGAATTTTATAACCCCAAACTTTTATTGTGTTATCAAAAGAGTATGGCTTGTACAAAAAACTTTATTCATAACAGACTTGCATGAAAGGAATGACAAACTGTCTTTCAGATCGATCCAGGAAATGAAACGAATAATGGTGGTGACAAATTGTATAGAGTAGCATTAAAATAAAGCGAATTGTAACAAGCCATTTTTAAATAAAGTAAATTGTAACAAGCCATTTTTAAATAAAGTAAATTGTAGAAAGCCATTTTTAAATAAAGTAAATTGTAGAAACCCATTTAAAATAAAGTGAAATGTAGAAAGTAATTAAAATAAGAAAGTACCTTATTTGAAACTCTTAGTTTGTGAAATCTTATTAGAAAAACATTCGCAATTAGTTAAAGCAATGTATGTTACAAATTAAAAATAAATTAAACCAGCAGGATCGGTTTCCTCCTAACTTTCAAAATTTCTGTCTAATTATGACCTCCTCAAGCTCGTTAAAAATTATGGAATTTCACCAAGGCTATGCACCTAACAAGTACTAAGATATTTTTACCTTCAGAATCTAGCAAGTGAGCGGTTTGTTCTTCATAATATAGAGAAGAAACACAAGCACGCATTTTGATTGCCTCGTTTGAAATCGCTTCGTTTTGAAGTTAACTAGTATAAGTAAATGCAGATGGACAGGCAGTAAACATCTTGTTGAAAATGATTGAGCAGTGGATGCAGATGTGCGTTTAATTTGTTACATTAATGAACTAAATTTCCAATTTATCTTTATACGAGCTTATATCATTGTATATATTTCATTTGTATTCGACATAATTAGAGTTCTTAATGTTAAATGACTTTGTCGTCTATTTAACCAATATTTACAAATTTAATATAAAAACTAACAAAATGTATTCATAAAGTTCTGAATTATATGCCATTATTCCTTATGATTCTGGATTATCTCGATAATTCCATAAATGTATTTTTTTAATTACAATAAAATATTCTTTTCACACTTGATATACAAATTTAGATTAATAATATAAAGCAAAGTCAATTGATTTTAAATATGCAGTTAAAATTCATTAACGAAATAAATTTATCACCTTTCAAGCATTTTACTTATAGTGTAGCAATGTGGATTGTTTTCCGATGCGGTAGAATATAAATTAAAATCCTTCTGAAATAGTTAAACTATTTTTAAAAAAAGAGATTCCATCGTCAACATTCATGACAAAAAATTATTGCTTTTCTATAAAACAGCTTTAATAAAGTAATCAGAACGCGAAATTATTGGTATTAGAGTAGCAACAAAAGAAGATTTAATCTTAAGCTGTGTAGATCAAATAAGTCATTGTATTTGGAAGATTTAATATAAAAAGACATTTTATATCAATTTTCAGGCTGGAGGGAACTTTGTAACTATTTAATTAAACTAGTCGCGACTACTACTATTACAAAATGCACATTTGATAGTTCAATGTAATCTAATTTTGTGATAAAATATCTTGAGTGAAAATTCCACGTTTTCAAAGAAAAAGCACTAGCCCTATATTTCATTAAATATTATAAGCAAACATTTTTTCTGTCAAATCTATTTTAAAAAATAATTTACAATGTGAAAAAAAGTGTATAACAAGAAATACAATATTTTTGATGTCTGTACATTTTTGTACTGTATTTTAAATCACTAAACGCTTGGCAACATTAATAAATATTAAAAATAAAAATATTTGAATAATATATTATATTTGAAAACATTCGCACACCTTTAATGCTTATCTCTGAATAATATAAAATTAAAAAAATATATTTTTATATTTTTTATAAATGAAATTCATGAAAATACATTAGTTTGGGATAGTGTAAGAATATTCACAATTCTCCATGTCGGGATTTGTAGACCTCCTTGAAACGCATCTTTGGAATTATGTATAACGGATTGTGAATAATATAATTGAAAAATACTTTGAGCTAGACAGAGGAATTTAAGCATGTCTCTATATAAAATAGGTGAATTTCTTTCATATTATGAATAAAATACATTCAGAGGTTGCTCAACTGAGTGAAGGTGAATACAATAAGTACAAAATGGAAATAGATCCAATTTGGTGTAGAGATTTAATATCTAAAAAGAATAAAGATCAAATTTCGAATCAAATCCGCCAAATAATTATTTCTCTGGATTCAGTTGGGCACAACAAGTAAAAAACATTAAGATATATATATGGATCTAATTTAGTATAGAGACTTTATATATATATATAAAATGAAGATCTTTATGAAATTTTGAATCAAATCTGTCAAATAATTGGTTGTCTGCCATCGCATCGACCAGACGTTGCAATTGAATGCAATGAAAGATGAATATTTTTTTGGTGGATTTTTATGCTATATGGCAACTAATATTGCAATTATCCAAATTTCGGCATCATCTGATCGAATAAAGGGGTCCACAAAATGCGTACCCCTTTCTTTCATTATATTCCAAAACAGAAAACATAAATGTACAGAAATCTTATATGCGTATCCGTGGCGCTTTGGGCATAATTGACGCCGAATGTTATGCATACAGGAGAAGGAGGGATACACTTTTAACTATAGAACGTGTAAAAAAAATTCGGTGAGGACATTCTAGTTTATTTTTACGTGTGCCTCAATTTTTAGAATAAAAAAAGCAAGAAATTTACAAAAGGTGAATGGTGTTACAAAAATAAAACAATGAATATAATTACCAAGACTTGCATAAAATAATCAGAATATTCTTGTTTAATCATTAATCTTATTTTAATTCCTAAGATATTTCAGTCCATTTTTACTCTTTATCAGGCTATTTCTGGATTTTACTTAACAGGAGGGTTTCTCAGATTACATTAATTATTGAACGTGTCCAATTATGCAGAAAATTTAAGCTTGACATAAACTTCTCTTCCGTCATTCGTACATTCGAGATTATATAGTTCTAAAATTAATGATATCATGAAGAAGAATAATGATATGTTGGTGTCCTCCAGGATAATGATAAACACTTCTATTTTAAGATAAGATTTTTAAAGCAGATGAAAGTTATTCCCGCCACGTCTGAACATCTCAATTATTAATCAATTTCAGACATTTTATTACTCCACACGCGCACAATTAAAATTTCTAGAAAATAAAAACATGTTTTTTTTTTAAAGTACAAGCAGTTTTAAAGAAATCAAAACAAATTCCTTATTTGCTCTGAATCCAAATAATCTTTACAGAGATGCATGAGGAAAGCTGAATTGAATTTTATCAAACCATAAGTTCCAAATCTCATATATATATTAAAAAGTATTACCAAGTTCTTAATCGAAAAATAAGCCTGTATTTCTATTTTATCTATCGATATTTTGATATCTATCCATATCGATAGGATTCTGTTGGTAAATAACATGAAATACTCATTTTTTGTTCACATGATGAAGGATTAAAACAACTGCAAATTTTTTAACCAAGCATATTCTTAATCTTTAGCTCAATAACGACAGAAGATAATGGATAAATTATTAGACCTAGTTTTTTTATAGAAAAATGCATGCACTGAAATTTAATTTATGCGGGGTTTTTTTTGTAAGATCTTTACAAAAATAAATTTTTTTCAAGAAATATGATGCATTGACTGCCCATCTAAATTTCCTTCAATGTAATTCTATGGCCCTTCCCCCCTCCCATGGCTGTCAACGTGTTATAAGAAATAAAATAGTATGAGAATTTAAGTTATTCTAGTATACAAAAAAAATAAAATAATTAAGTGGATACAATCAGACCCACTCTAATCACCCCGAAAATGCCAATTTATATTTATAAAAAAAAAGAATACAAATATGAACAATTAACAAAAATTCAAAAGCTTTCACGAAGAAAAATTCTCAAACATCAAAAATATTGAATAAAATAAAAAAGGTATTTTCGTCATAAATCGAAATTTATTGTAATTACGTACCTTAAAACTATTAGCATATTGCATAATGTGCTTTTTCACGCCGAATTACTTCAACCTTGTCATCTCCAGTGTGATTTATAAAAATAATGAAGTGGATACAATCGACGAATTGCAAATTTCATTATTAGTCATTGCATATCCCCGAAAATGATAATTCAACTCATGACATAACCTCATTACACTCACATGAGAAGGATTGAATTATGAGGTGAAACAACAAAACCTGTATTCATCAATGAATTAATATATAGATATATTTTTCCTTGATGGATCACTCCAGGAAGTTATGATTAGTAGCTGCTTAGAACCGATGATTTCAATATCATTGTGTTATTACAGACGCATAAATCAAGCATTGTTTCTATTTTTATATTTCAGGTTTATATATTTATGTAATTTATCGTTCGACGGAGCATGTTCAAGACATTATTCCTTAATTACTTTACTTCTAAAGGTTTCCAAAATCTTCATGAAGTCGAACTATTGGACAAATGCGTCATTATCAATAGAATATAAACGGTCATGAATGATTTCTTAGCTACTATATCATTCCATATTTTTTCTATATACATGAACTGACAGATCTGAATACTCAATTACGAATAAATTATTACCATCTATGTTTCTCCAAAGAATGGATAAGTTTCCTTATCCAAAAGATCTTAATTTATTTGCTTTTAGACATTTGTTTTATTTTTAGAAAAGATATTTAAAAGATGATAAAACTTACACGCTTGCTATCGAAAATTACATGAAATGAATCACGTATCTGATTAAAGGAACTAGCTTTTCACATTCATTTGCAAAACTAAATAAACTCTTAATAATTTAAACGATCATTTACATTGATAAAACTTAACCTTAATACAAAATAAATTGCATCAACTACGAAAGCAACATGCTATTTAATCATGATCATGATATTCATTCAAATCAATTTTACGTCCTTCCAATACTACAAGAAATATATAATTTAAATTTTATTCGTATAACTGATCATTCATGTATAATGAAAGCAAATCCTAAAAATACAGTAGAACGGATTATTGAAGTATAATTAGAGTGTGAATATGGTAACAAGGAATTGGCTATATTTATAGAGAATATTTTCCGTGTTTCCACAGAATTATTGTAGCCTTTAATGACTCTTTACACACAATATTAAAGGTTATGGGCGCGGTTAACGTCAATAAAAATCGTGACAAAGCACAAGAAGTTTTCGCTTTCCCATTGAAATTATTTTGGTATGTATATATTATGCAGCAGTTAGAGCTAAAGCGTTTATATTAGAGAAAAAGTAAAAGAATAAAAATAAGACTAACTGCATTTACTCAGTAATAGGTTAATCAGAACAAGCAATCATTTATTACATGAGTATTTGTGCCTTTTAAAAATTTTAAATGCATCGATCCTAAACTGACATTGATAAATTATAAGTCGAATTTTAATATGTATCATTAACATTTTTTAAACAATATGAAGGTCATATTCAGTCATACTGATTTAGAAACTAGCCTTAATTTTAAGTTCAGTTAAATCCATATAATTTGTATCACGTCGCAACATAATTTATTCCGAAATTATAGGGTAAAATTTTGGAATGAATGCAGATTTTCTAGGATTACAAATTAATGTATATCCAATAATTACAGTGGAATGTAAATTAATTCTATCTATAATAAAAGGTCCCGAACGCTCGTTCAAAGAAACTACGGATGACGTCCGAGTGACTTAGAATCGCAGCAAACTCTCCATTCCTTACCATTAAGTTGTTATTGATTAAATACCCATATCGCTTGCTCCGTTTTTTAGAGATGATTACCTAGATAAATTTGAAGGAAGTTTTCTTAGGTCTTTTATAGGATATTGCTTAAGAACCGTCAGCTAAGCGAGTACATCTTTTGTATACATGTGTTACCATTGCATTTTTTGGCGTGTGTAAAACTTTTTCTTTTCATTAAAAGAGAAGCTTGGAAATTCCAATATTCTGAGGAATTTGAATTCGGATGATCTTATATGAATCAGAAAGTTCATAGTTCTTTGAAAGCGAGTCTAAGAATTTGTCTTGAGACTACCATATTAGATATTTTTCTCTACGCCTTGAGATTCTATAACATTGATTCAAATAAATTGTCTTCTATAAGTAAAACTCAAAATTTCTAGCAATTGTAAACAAAATTAACCTTTATTGCGGGATAATTACCCTTTTAACGCAATAATCTTAATAAATTACGATTCAATGCATAAATTTCGTTATGGGATAAGCATGTTGAAAAATTCCTTCAAATCTCTATAGGAAATGCCATTAAATCTAGACTATCCAAATAGTGAAGTACCTACATTTCAGTCATTGGAGATACAAAGAAAGCATTTTCAAAATTTTGATGGGGTTTAAAAAATATTAATTGAACCAAAAAGATTTAATCAATAACTGTCGTTCACATTATTGCACAAGTATCTTTACAATGTTTAAAAAATTTAAATGTCAGCTAAACCAATTTCATTGCTACAGGTAACCTTTTCTTATTAATTTTAATAAATTTAAATAAGTACTGTTTATTTCAGCATTCTAAAACAACCACTTTTCAACTATTCTCTCACACTAAGGGGAAAGACGTGAAACGATGAGGGCACTTCTGGAATTTTCCTCATTTTTTTCTTACCTTGGTTTTAGCTCTATTAGACATTTTTTCCGTTAAATGTTTTTTTATTTACATGTGAGTATCGTATCGTTTCTTATATTATTATTTTAAGCGAATGATCTGATTTTATGCTATTGTTAAAAGTTTACCTCTCTTCCTTTCATCATATATCCTACCCTTATTTTGACGAATTAAACCTATCTTAACACATGCAGAAAAGCACGGAGTGTTTTAGAATACGCTGTCGAACAATATCTATATAAATAAAAATGAATGTATGTCTCTTATGCTTTCTTAAATTGTTCATCCGATTGCGATGAAGCTTGGTCAGCTTATTGTTTATACCTACGGGATGGTTATAGAAATAGTACCATTATCTAAAATTTAAAAAAAAAATTAAGTCTCAACCGCATCTATTTACCAAAGATTAATCTCAAAATAACTCGCTCAGCAGACAATAGAATCAGTAAAAATGCTAAATCCAAGTTAAATCAATGTAATTTAAGTCTTTCTTAGAGGTAACAAGTGTATTACAAATTATACGAGAAATTTTTGGTGAGATGAACACTGGGGATTTTATATTTTAATCAAATTTTAGCACTTTTCGTAGTAACCATCAAAAATAGTGTAGTACAAACAATGTTGCACCTTCCTAATTTTCAAAAATTATCGTTTCAACTATAATAACGATTTTATAGCGTAAATATGTTTTCTATGTTTAACCAATTTTAAAAGAAAATATTTTAATCACATTTTTTTTAAACTGAATTTGAGGATTCTGAACGAATATTAAACGAGTTACGAGATACAATAAATAGTTTATTTCATTACCATTCTGAAAGAACACCAAGCAATACAATTCTAAAAGAATACACAAATCTAATATATAAATATTTGTCTGTTCGTATTTTATATCCTATCGTACGGTTCATCCTTTTTCGATGAGTCCTTTCCAAATTATTGATTGATTGCACTTAATATAATCTTTTTCGGCGGCAGCAAAGCGCCGGGTACCAGCTAGTATATTTTATATTAGAATGTATTAGATTATTTTTCATTGTTTTAACTACTTAATTTATACTCCTATACGTTCTAGTAATATTAAATAAATTTTTGTGTCCAAGCTATAGCTGTAAAATTGTGAAAATAAATTAATAATAGACGTGACAGCATTATAATGCCATTGATTATAAGTTTCGAAGTCAGAATATGTTTTTATTAATTTTTTTATGAATTAAACAGTAGTTATGCAGAATGTTTTGCACATATTTGGAATTAGAGATATATCCCCTATTTTAAGAGTCTAAAACTTAAAAATAGTCTTCTTTTGCTAGCAATTAATTACTTCAAATTCCTTGGAAAAACTATTTGTAACATATAATTTACCGCCGTAGTAAAATTCAAATACATTTTATTATTTCTTCGAATCTTTTAAGGTGTTTTCTTCTGAATAAAAAAAATTAAGAAATGCTTGTAAATGTTTGTAAATAGCAATTCCAAAGTATAATATTTATTAGCATGTGGCCTTGGAGCTTTTCTTTCCGTAAATAGTGTAACTTAAAAATCGTTACTCCCAGAATGTAATAACAGATGAAATCTAGCGAGTCTTACACGAGTTGGCTGAATGAAGATTAAAATACCATTATGCAATGACATTTCTTTTTACTTGTTCGAAATCTATAACACTTGACTGTCCAGTTCTTTACATAACATTCTACTTCTAACAGTTTCATTGTTTCACTTATTAATAAAGAACAGTCTGACAAGAATATACCTTCAAAGACCATTAGAGGACAAAGCCCATAGTTTGCTTAAAGATTCAACACATTCAAAGTTCTGATTTCCTGCATTTTTTTATTTTAAAATTTTCCTTATAATATTAATTAAGTTAAATATTTCTAATTAAGTTAAATACTTCTAATTTATAATCGGCACATACCTGATATAATGGACCACAACTTCTTTCCCTATCCATTGACATTTAACCTGCGGCAATCAATTATTCGGCATCGTGACGACCTTTGTCACAAAAGGAAAAAAAATCCATTACGAAATATTAAAGAAGTTAATTTATAACTTTATTGCTTCTTCTCAGAAAGTTGATAATTTGATATCGAACCTCAGGGAAAACCACACCCTTTCCATCATTTTTACAGAAAAGACGCGATGATCCAAATACAACAATTCAGTTTGTGCAATAAATGTGGACACAGCGTCACATGCCCACGTTTTAATAAAGATGGATTGCAAGGTAAAAATAAAAATGATGATGATGAGAGCCAATAGGCAATTATTTAGATCTGTAATTTGAATTTCCTATGTAGATTTTAGGTTTTTTGCTTGATTAATAGATTCCAGAATTAAGCTGGAAAACTGATATTATACAAGATACCGCATAATGAATAATCTTAAATGTTTTAAATAGAACACACCTCTTTCATATCGCAGCAATTCATAAACTATGACTGACATAATGAAGATATATATATGCGGAAGGAATTCATCATAATCAATGTTTTTTCATGGCATTTCTCAATTTCATATTAGTTATCATCCGTCAGCAGAATTTCACTTCTAGGAGTTATAAAAACTTTTTTATATTCTTTGCAATATTGGAATTAAGATCGATTCAAAGCGTTAACATTTATACGAAGAATCTTTGAGTGATATTTTTTTATTACTTGAGTCCAAATCTAAGAATATTTGGTTTTAAAATATCATATGGTAATGATTTAACTTGTCATGATGATACGATACCTTAATTAATTTTTAATTTATTAAGGTATGTTGATAAAACTATATCGCCCTTCTATAATGAGTTATTAGTTAATAAATAGTTTTTACGAGGAAATGAAATTTCGTTTTTTTGGTAATGTCATCACACCAAGAAATAATCCTTATTTACAAGAAAAGTATTATGATGTTTAGAGGCAAGACCACATCATTAAAAAATGTTTTGCGGTAGAGAATATACACATCAAATTTGTAAATAGTAAAAAGATTAAATATCAGACGTTTCATGCACAAGGAATACGTAAGGTCTCTTCTTCCATACGAAACGTTTCCTGCCTGTATAATGCATGTAAAACTATCACATCTAGTGCACGGAATATGGATACTGTTTTTGACTTGTAAATTTAATATGGACATTTATTTTTAGGCTGTGAATGAAATATGGATACATTTCTTAATAGAAGGAGTTTAATTAAATTTACCTTATGATATAGAATATTTTTTAAATTATAATTTCATTTTTAATAAATAAAAACGTTAAAATGAATATTTCTATTTCAAACATTTTATAAATTTGAATTATTGAATAAAATGTTTGATTATTACTTACTGCAAAACCTTATCTTCTCATTTAAAAATAAAAATAAAACTTTATAATTTTAAATCATCTCAACAATATTAAGTCATACAATTTATTTAAAAATGACTGAAATATAAAAGTTTAACGCTTTTTTAAAAAAATTCATTTCTTAGTTTCAAAACATGAAATTCTACACACATAAAAAATCCTGAATGAAAAAGATACTTTAATGAGCACAGGGCTGTATCAATTAAATGCAAAATCTTCAGAGAAAACAGTTACATTTTCTCTTTCAAAATAAAGTATTTTTTTTTTAATTTGAAAGACATCCTATCTATAAGAATCTTTGGATTTTAATGAGTCTTAATCATTTATTTTCATTTTTTAATTCGGATTAATTTAGTTTTGTTAGAAATTGATAAACATATCTAATCTGAATTCTATCAAAAAGTTTACAAAGAAAAATATTTCTAATCATTCATCAAAATTTCCGTAATTAGTTTTAATATTATTGCATTTTTTTCAAACAATTTTATTAAATTCATTATTGTTGATAAATGTTAAGATAATTCTTGCAAATTATTTTATCGAACTACTGAATATTATCTTAATGAATTTCTTGAAATAACTACTAAATTATAGTTTTGCTAATAAATCTACTTAATTTAATTGTAAATAATTTATATATTAATGTAGCCATAGTAATGTATAGTTTCTGAGTAATAAATATTAACATTTTAAGCGCGACCAAATTAATAAATATACATTAAATTAGAATTCTTAAGATCAAAATATTGTAATGTTTGTCTATTTCTCAGTTATGAATTAATATGATACATATTTAATATTCAAACAAAAAATTAATAAATGAGTCAAAGTATTGAAAACTAAAAAAAAATATTTTAATTCTTTGATAATCTAACAATAAAATTAATGTGTAGAAACAAATAATAATCAATCCAAAACAAAAAAAAAATGAAAAATCCTTCAAAACCAGTTTAATAATCGAATAAGAAATAATGATAAAAAAATTCTCTAAAATTCAAGTTGGATCATTTTTAATAACCATTATTTCCTAGCACTTTTTACTAATTCATTATAAAATAATTTAAAACAAGCCAAAAGACAAAAACTATATTTAAAAAGTGAAAGTAGTCAAAGACCCATTGTCTGGAAAATACTTTCATAAATACAAATTTCTTGACTACTTCAAAAGAAATAAATTTTCCTTTATTTCCAATATTTCGAGCAGAATTTCTATTTCATATTAATCTCTTTCGTCATTTTTATTGTTGTTGTGATTTCTATTTGAACAAAACGGACTTCTATTTACTTCCCTTTCCTGAAGTGCAATGAGGGAAAAAAAGAAAATTCGAAAATGCATAGACTATATATATTTATATGAATGCGAAGGCGTTGTTTTTCCCTTTTTGTTTTGCTGAGAATCCTCATTTTTCTCCCTAAAAGGGAATTTCACTTCTTAGGTAGAATGTATTGGAAAAAGAAAAACTTTCACTGAAGAGAAATTTGCTGACTTCCTGCTAGTTGCTGAAATCCTAAAAACGCAATTATATTTCGATGAAAAGTAAACAAAAAAGAAGTAAGACTTGTAAGAAAGTGATGAGAACGTCTTTGAAGATTTGTTGACGAAGCAAACGCTTTCCTCATAAATTCCAAATAATAAACAATATATTCTTTATATTTTGCTATTTCGTGGATGGAAACGAGTTTGATTCTAAAATTGAATTGAAATGTACTATATTGATCATATCTTTTTTCTATATATTTATAATCGTTCTAGTAGTCAATTTTTTTACTGCGAAGATCTTAGTAATAGAGACGCCAACGCATGATTACAACAGATATTTAATCAGAAAGAACGACGGTTAAAAAAAAAAGAACTTTTTTCTAAGGTGCGTTTGCTTTTTACATTTAATAACTCTATTAAAAATGCCTTACTTCATATAAACAGGGGATTATCACCGTATTTTAGTACTTATCCCAAACTATATTTTGTTCCATTATCACCCTGAACTTCTAAGCATAGAAGTTGGCAACACTGAGACTATATTCAAACATCAATCAGAGCTACAAAATTTTAAAAGTGAAGGTAGGAGAAAAATGGTTCAGGGTTTTTTTTTCATAATTTTTTTTAATGAAAGTAATTTTTAATAATACCATTTGTCATTCCAGCCCAAAATACAAATGTAGAAAAAATATTGCTCTTATGAACTCTTTAGAGGAAAAAGAAAACAAGTTATCAAACAATCGAATCTTTTTGATTTATTATTTTCCTTTGTTATAATTTTTTAACGACATATACCCGGTATTATAATTATAGGAAAGGATATTAGTAAATTAAAATAAAAAATATTTCTAGGACAGAAAGCCTTAACCTGGCATCTTTTTATTATTTTAATTATTATTTTTTTATTTTATTAGTTTGCTTAAAGTTGCCATTTATGATACAAAAAAAAACTGTAGATGGTCCACTTTTTATGACTTTATTTAATGATTATTATCTTATGATTTATTTAATACTTAAAATTTTGGAAATTATGACTAATCTCTAAATAGAGAGAAGAATGAGATATGGTGCACACTAAATCAATATAAACAAACTGAATTAACTGAATTATAAAGGCAAGGGATTTTTACTTAATATTACAGCAAAGAATATTACTAAACATGTTAGGCCTCATTTTTAGTCTGACGGAAAGCAAAATTTGCAGAATTGCATCGTTAAAAAAAATACGATCTGGAAGAAAATTTTATTTTTATTATTTTTTTTTCATGTATACAAAAACACAGACCAACAAACGGTCAACTCTGAAGAGATCTAGTTTAAAATTTCGTAATGAACTATGCCACATATTTAGAATTGTATGTCAAATCTTATCGAATTCTTTATGCTTTTCAATTATCATTTTCAGCCATACTAAGGAAGCATGATAGGCGCATTTCCACTCGTAGGATTTCGTTCAAAATTTGATATAAATCTATTAACTTTGATTTAAAGAGATTTTCGAAGTAAACCAAAGTGAAACATACTAAACTTTTGATATGAATACTTGCACATCTATTGCGTAATTTCCAAATAACCTATCAACTATAAGACGCTGAAAGACAAGGCTGTTTTGAAGAAGTTTTTGCTGAAGAAATATCCTATGATATGGAACCTGGTGAAATAAAAATAAAAATCTACAGCCCATAGAATTTGTTATTTCTAAATTGATTAATTTAAATATTTCTAATAAAATTATAGTAAATATTTCCTTTCTCCGCCTTATATTTTTTAGCATGTGTCGATTATCAAAGAAATCAACTCGTTTGGTATTCAAGAGAGAATTATGCTCCTAAATCTCATAAGTTAAACCGATGAAATCACTATCATCTACGAATTCTTTTAAGCATAACAAAATAGCAAGCTCAGATAAAAATAATAAACGAAATTGAACTCATTTGTAACTTGCATTTATGTGTCAAGAGCCATTTCAAAAACTTATTTTTTTAAAAATAACACTAGAAAAAAGATTTCTTTGCTTAATAATTTGTAAAACTTTTAACAACCGACAAACAGCAAATAAAATTAGTACCAAAACAGGAATATAATGCTTCCTCTCAGACAGTTTTAAAATTATGGGCTTATATTTAAAACACCTGGACAACGTCCTTTCTTTTTGAGTTAAAAATCTTGTAATCTAATCACATCCAGCACATTTATAATTAAATTATGAAAATCTTCGACTCTGCGTTGAATTTCAAAAACAATTCTGCCTAGATATTCCATCAAAGAAAAATAAATTATAAAACCTTTGCACATACTTTAATCCATGTTACTTTTTCTAGAGATAGTGTTATCTATTTTGTACAAATACTTTTTTTCCCTATTATGAATAGAAAAAGCAGAATGATACACAAGAATGAAAAGTTAATTAACTTGCAGAGCATTTCAGATAAGAATTTTAAATGGATTTATTCCCAAATGCAAAACGGCAAAAAATTTCAAAAAAATATATATATATTTAGTTTGCATTAATTTTTTTTGATAGCATTATGGTAATTGGAAAGAAAATTTAAATTACTTTTGGTTTTAAATGTATTTTAAAATTAATTTTTAATAGACTTTTTAGATTGATATAAAAACATAATAAAATTATAATAATTGCATAAATATATGATTCCCTGTGGAAAACTTAAAATTTCATCAAATATAAAAATATAAATTTCAAGAGCTATTTGTAATCCACTGTGGTAAGCAGAGATGGTGCGGGCACTTTAATCTTAAAGTTAAGTCTTATTATCGAATCTAAACTGTTGAAGGCCTTTGTTTTAAATTTAGCAGTTTTGAGTTATGTAGACTAATTTAATTATTAGCAAAAGTCTTTGATTTTATGAAGGTAAAATTTAAAAAATAATCAATTGTTTTTTTAGAAATTTTTATCAATGTATTAAATTTTTTTCCAAGCAATTTTTAATTTTTTAAAATAAAGATGCTCTCAATTATTAAACACATGCCCTTTTCTCTTCTTATTTATGAAAAAAGTCTTATATATTTTGTCATTAACTTTTATTTATCTTTAGTTACTCCCTTTTGATATTTATATTCAAATTTCTTGTTTAAAAAAATTCTGAAGAATAAAATGCGTAAAATATTAGTTTCAGCACCTCTAAAAGATATTATTGAAAGCAACGCATCCGAGTTATTCCTGCTCATGCTCAACAGTAGAAGTAAGTTCTACTTATAAACATGATTACTGCTAGGTTACGTGTGAGTTATTTGACTGATAATTGAAGACTACAGTTTAAAATCGTTTCACCTCTGAATAATTAAAGCTCCAAAATGATCGGTATCAAATCATTAACAAACTTAGATATTTAATTCAAATTAAATTTAAATCTGTGCATGCGATTAAAATTTACAAATTATGAAAGAAAACAAAACTGGAATTATAAGGGACTTCTGATTGAAGTTGAAAACAATATAAATATGCAAAAGATAAATAAAAAAATCTGTTCTTTTATCGTTTTCCTTTTATGTTCAAACAATTTTGATGAACTCAATTTATTACAATTTATACATGATTTATAATTTTGGAACCTAGTATAAATGGTTGCTCTTGATGACAATACAATTTTATTAAAAAATTCTCATTACCAGGCTGTCAATTAAATAATTGATTTAATTAAATTTTCATTTCGTACCAGATGGCTCCATTTAGATGTACAAAAACTGATCTTTTAATGAATCTTGAATATCACGGCGTTCCAAAATAAAAATTAAAATATAGGAAAAAAATTAAAATATTTTATACCTATAAATACGCTAATAAAAACGCACTTTAATATTCAACTTGTTTCTTTTTAATTAAATAATAAATATTTATTTTATTCCAAATATTGAAAGAAATTACAAATATTGTTCTAAAGGAAGAGTTTTCAATTTATTTTTTGGAAAATTTGCTTTTGCATTAGCTTTGTGCATTAAAACATTGATTCTAATTTAAAAAGTTTTCAGCGTATTTTCCTTTCCAGACAGACAAAAAATTCCAAAGATTTCTTCTTTGAATTCCAGGAGATCTGAATAGTGGAACTCCATCATAATCTTCAGTTTATGACATTTATTTATTTTGACGATCACTATACTTTCTCTAATTCGTATACGAGATAGCAAGGGATTAACCCTTTATTTACTGACGGTACTTAAAAATACCATTTAAATCTAGCTTATATCTTTACTATTACGCCATTTTTGCCGATGGTATTCTAAAGAACACAGGGAATGTAACCCGAGTAACATGAAGTTAATACAAGCTAAAAGTAGGAATTAAAAATATTTAATTAATAATTAAACTAATTAAGATATTTCTGTTAATTACATTTTTTTTCTTGGGTTCCCTGAGATTATTTTGCAAGGAAACTAAACGACTGGTGCAAAAATGAAGTTAAAAAATTGATGGCGACATAATTCAGTAAATAAAGGGTTAAGAAGAAAAACATTATTGACGAAAGGCTCAAAATTGGATTCACTGATGAATAATTTTTTTATTTCATGATTTTCATAACTATGTGTTACAAAAAGCAATTATGTAAGTTTTCGCTGCTAGAATTTATGCAAAAATAAGCATTGAAAAAGGGTAAGGGGATTATATTCTGTCGGTTATTTAAAGAGATTACCAAAAGGGGAAAAATGAAAAAACTTAAAAACTGAATTTTAACGTTTATTTTATTTTCCAGTATACAGCGCGCGTATACAAAAAGAACAGCAATCGACTTCGAGATTTTAAAAAAACATTGTCAGAATTTTTTTTTACCGGTTATCATTGCATATAATCGAAGAAACTGAATAATGAAAAACTGTCCTTTATTCTATAAACATTCCTGAACATTGGAGCCTTAGGCATCCAACAAACGGCCCAAGATATCCACTCTAAAAACCTCATTGATAGACATTAACGATTCAATCAGATATTAAATCGCCAGTCATAAAAAGTAATGACACTCAAAGTAAACAAGACACTTTGCTCTGTAATCAACTCTTCAAAAAGATAATTATCTTTTGCATGCGTTAGCCTCTCCTTATATTAGGTCCTCCCGTCCTTCCTCAATACAAAGTCGGAAGAAATTTTTCACAATAATTCGAGGTTTTGATTAAGACAAGAGAGTAAAAAAAGAGAGAGAGAGAGAGAAAGTTCTAATTATTACAGCTCGCTGGTATTTTATCGCCAAATTCGTTAAATGGTCGCCAAGTTCAAAGATTTATTTGGTATCGATTCAGATTCCATGACAAATCATGAGAATTGCGATCTGGATTACCAATAGTGAAAGAGGCCTAATGCTTTTTTCCCACTGAGCATTCTGTCACCAATTTCGGGTTCATTAACTAGGCAACCATTCAGAATCCATTAAAAATATCTTTAAATTTCACTTTCTAGCGATGAGGCTAGGCAAGAAAGTTTTATTAAGGACTTGTGGCAATCTTAATCGCTAACCCCCGCCCCATTTCAAAATTTCAACTTATTGTACTAGAATGGACGTCTGGTAATGTCAACATTCATTATACTTCGTCCTACATTTCCATTTTTTATTAACCTCATAAGATGTCTCCTTCAGAATGGAATTACAAGCTTGAAATTATATGTCAAAGACCAGACATTACTTAATTACATAGCATCTTATCTGAATCTTAATAATTATTTAATGAAACGCAGAGTAATATGAGTTTTGATATCCAAATATCTGCGATATATTGATTGGGGATAACACATTTTTAGTTATTCTATATACAAAAAGTAATTATATTAGCTTAATGCTTTCTGTCTTTGATTTCCTTATATATTCAAACAATTTATGGCGATCTGTGTTTAAATTTGCCATAAAATAAACCAAAACGTTCTATTTAGCAATAATTCTCAAAATTGATTTAAAATTACAAAAAAGCAATAGATGATTAAGGCTTAGCCGAAAAATCGTTATTCAACACAAATCCCCACCTTTACGCTTTAGTTCAATTAACCGAAGTTATATTGCACATATAAGCAATCTATTTCAACCTCCAAACTAAACTTTAACTGAATATTTATTAAGTCAAAATCGAAGGAGAAGTTCAGCAATATTAAATTGACAAACTGTGATTATGACATATTAATGGTCTTCCAGAGATCCTTTCCTCTCAAATTCGAACTCCAAGTCTAATATTTTAGAGAATACAATAACGGAACCTTAAGGAAGAGAAAGTTCTCCCCAATCAATATCTCGCAGATATTTGGATATCAAAACTCATATTACTCTGCGTTTCATTAAATAATTATTAAGATTCAGATAAGAGGCTATGTAATTAAGTAATGTCTGGTCTTTGACATCTCATAATTTCAAGCTTGTAATTCCATTCTGAAGGAGATTTGATTGTTTAATGAAATTCAATTCGAGGGACAAAA
>JAPMOQ010052495.1:855358-872899 GCA_026543055.1 Argiope trifasciata
GATGGCAATTTTGTAATTACTATTAGCAAAGACCTGTAATTTAGATAATCTGAGAGGTCAACGGCAACCGTGGAATGACCTTAATTACACTCTCTAATATATATTTGAATTACTTTAAAATAATAAAAAAGCAACACATTTATTGCCAAAATTTATTATACAAAAGATCAAATTCACCTATTTAATACTGTAACCTATTTATATCCTACCTATGTACCTGGCCCGTAATCTTTGTACTCCAAATTGTAAAAAAAGCTTCGGATTACAACAGGCAAAAAAGGCCGCCTAGAATAGAATGCCTCATTAATGTATCAATCCAATTTATCTTTTATATAAAGCTTTTTCCTTTGATTTTGAAATTTTCAAAGTTAAATAAATGAAAATATTAAAAGGTATTGATTCAAAATTAAAATTTAGAATGTATTAGTTTAAAAATTTATTGTTGCACAAATTAATTGAAATAATGTTTTGCAAATTGCTACTGGAAGTAGTTAAAAGAAAAGAATTCATATACAGTACCAATAAACAAGGATAAAACGAATTTTAAATTTAATGAAGTTTACAATCAAGCCTTTCAATCTCAAACAGAATCTATTTTTATATTATCACATTGACTGAATATTTCATTTTATATATTTTCATGTTTTTATAAAGTTTTTTTAATCTACGGAAACTATTTTATAGAAAAAATAAATTCATTTGCTTTAAATGGAAATCAAATTTTAAACGTGTTAAAAAAAATTACAGGATGCAGAAATTTGTTATGACTGAAAATAGGAAATAACTATTGACTAAATACCAATAAAATAAATTCCATAGTTGATAGAATCTATATTAAACTTCCATTTATCTGTATTGTCGTACGTTATGATTAGTCTTTCTGTGATTGTTTCCATAATATGAACGCAATCCAAAATGATGACATTTGATTTAGCCACAATTTCAAAATCAGTTCCTTTTTACAAAGATAAAAGTCACTCATTTGTCATAGCAATTCCGGAAGTCGAGTCCAATGGAGAGTTTATTAAATTCATTGCTTTGACAACCAACGAATTATTGTGTGATTTACTGTATATGTTTGCTTTTATCCAATAGAAACAATCAGGATTTCCAGAAATATCATTCCGATAAAAATGTCCCAAATATTCTCTTTATTAGGAAGGAGAAAAAATGCCCACGATAAATTCTGTTTTCCTTTCTGATACTCGCCGATGCCGAATTTTGAAATTTCCGGTGCAATAAAGGCAACGCAACCAATTTGCGATCAACGAAGTTGTTATAAATATCAATATTGACCAATTAATTGTTTTTGACTGATGTACTCTCCATAGAAAAGTATCACATTTTGAGTTATGCGAGTTTATTCGTCAGGAATAATAAGTAGAGACAGTTTGCAGTTTGAATTACAATTTTTCGCAAAAAGACAAACATATTCATAAATTGCAAAATGTTTAAAATATTTTGAGTGCAAGGCAAAATCAAAGGAACAAATAAAATATTATCGGTAATTATAAAAATAAACATTCACTTAATATCATTGCTTTTCTTAATATATCATTGTGTAATGTTAATGATTTCAGAGGCAATTAGGCAACCATATAATTGTTTTATACTATAAAGTATTGTGTCTAGAAAGAAAAACTGAGTTGAGGATCCTTTTGCACCATATTTTGTTCAATACCATTCTCCAAAGCAGCAAATTAAAATATTTTTTTCCTTTCGTTTGTATGCAAAAAATGTATGCTCGTTCAAGTAAATAAATATAATATATTTTAAACAATACTAGTTACACGCATATTAAAATGAAAAATAAATGAATGACTTCTACTTTCACTAATATTTGGTTGGCATTTTTTTAGAAATTTAATTTTATCATGTTTATATAATGTGTCCTTTTCATAACAGTAAGGTTCCAGCTTGTCAACAGACGAATTTATGTGTAATATAATTAACGTTAGAAAAATATTTAGACTAATATTTCAATCTAAAAATCCTATGAAAAGAAATTAAATGTTTGTGTCTTGTTTAAGGATATTAGACAAATCCGATTTAGCACAAACTATTTAATAAATGGCTAGCTTAACTAACAGAGCAATTAAAGAAAGTAATTATATTTTATTTTTATATTTGACAAATGATGCTGCATTTTTATAGCAAATATTGTATAATCTTAACTGAATGTCGTTTATATTAGAGGGAATTCAACTAGTTTGAATCTAAAATTATCATTTTATAATAAATGAACAAAATAAAATATTCGCAGTTTCGCAGTTTCCCATACCTCTCATTCCTTTATTAATAGTTTACTAGGTTTTTAATACATTTTAAAAACAACAAAGGAAATATATTAAAATAATAATATTCCAGCTGCGATGGACAAAAATTACTTTGCTAAATAAATTCGTTTGTGCAAAATAAATTAAAATGCTTTACGAATATTTCTTGTTAGTATGAAATAAAACGGGATTAAAAATATAGCTACATACATATGTTTTATTAACTACCTTTCATACTTCGAAAGTTATGAAATTTAAGAGAACAGACATTTCCAAACACTTCAAAATAACGTTAGTTAAATAGAGTAATGTATAGGTTCTTAAAAAATATGTTTACGATCAAAATAAGCTTAAGCTCAAATAACAAATGCTTAAAAAATTCTTTTAAAGAAAAATAGCTTCAGAAAAGTAAATAAATAATTAAATATTTAACAAAGTTGGTACAGCCATCTAGGATTATTTGTTCTTTGTGCCAACTAAATTCTGGTTTTAAGATTTTTTTTCTGAAATACTTAATGAAACGAAATATTCGAAGTGACAATTCTTTCCAGAAAAAAATTTCGAATAAAAAATTATTATTCATTTTCAAAGACCATTCAAAAGTGACATTTATTTTTTACGAGTTTTCTAAAATGACACCGCCAGCCAGAAATACGTATTCCTTTCAAAAATCAATAATTATTTCACGTGGATGTCTGAAAGTAAAAGTTTTTATGGTTATTTCAATGCAAAAACATCTTTTATCGATACTAATCGAATGGTTTTAAATATTTTTTATGCCGTTTTTCACTAGAACATGTTTATTTCGGGCTTTACTAAACTGCTTAGTGAATTTATTTTTATACATTTTTTGAAACTTATTTTTTCTGTTATAGTAAAAAAAGTGCCAATAAAAAAAGAATGCGTTTTTGCTACTATTTTCAAAATTTCATCTTTAATCCAACCTTTAAAAATAATATACTTTTAAATGCTTCTATTCACGTTGATTAAATGCTTCTAGTACATTTTTCTGTTGATTATTCAGTTTCTGGCGATGCCAAAGTTTTGAACAAACAGTAAAAAAATTCACAAAATCCTGAAATAAATTTTAAGTTGCTGCATTCAAATTCTGTCAAATTCTGCCATTCCATTCTAAATTCTAATCCACATTCTGCCTTCAATTTCTCGCGACTGTTTTTTAATCATTTTATTAAACAAAAGTTTAAGTTCAAGCACTTTATCAAACGACAGATAATAAAGAAATCTCCAGTATTAAAGCATCTTTTAGCATCTACATAAATCTTCTCAATCTTCCAGAAAACAATGAGTCCATTTCCTTGTTTTTTATCAAATTCACTGCTTTTAAAAAGTATGTGACAACCACAAATGTGTTTACCGCTAGAACTACCAAGATCGTCTCTGACGGTTTTCAATTGTCATGCTCAAAATTTTGATATAATTCATGTATTGTTCTAGAACGTTTTGGTATTGAAATTTAAGAACAATTAAACATTTCTATTTAATTTCGACTCTCTCATTTTAAATTCTATAATCAGTATGATCTAAACTTATTTATAGCTGGATCCGCCAAGTTTATATTTAAATATGGATCTTCTATGCAATATTGGACATCAATATGTATTTACTTATATTTATATATCGTTTTCAGACACTTCCTGAAAAAAAAATGAATTACATTCTTTATATGAAATTATATTAATTGGTCCAAAATGCTCGGCAATCGTTACAATGGGAAATATTTTATTCCAATTATGATTAAGTACGAAATTAAATATTCTAAGTGGATTTCCTATAAATGCAAATACGAATTGTTTTACTTCAATTATTAATTCTTTAATTACTGTATTGCTTTGCTTTTGCTAAATTGTATTTACTTAAAATAAGTAAAAAAGATACAGTGATGGTCAGAAACCTATTAATTTGATGGTAGAGAAAAACTAGCTATGTATTTAACATCGATAGTTTTAACGTTAAAGGGTCATAGAAACAGGATTAAGTCTAAATTTAAGTGTATGTAAAAAGTAAATATTTTTTGTAATGACAAAATTAATGCAAAAATCAAAAGCTTCAAATTTTTGAGCAAATGATTAATTCATAATGAGAAAATAAGTGCAAAGACCGGAATACTATCTTTTAATTACTCTCTTATAAAAATGGTGCATTTGCATGTATTTCGGTATTTACTTTATCAGAGGGATACTTTTTGAAACTTTAGTCTCTTCTTTAATCATCTTATGATTAAATTTATTATTTTGCCAAATTTTGCAACAGCATGCGAGATGGTTATACTATTTCTCATGATGGAAGGCAAATTAGGCAACCCTTTGATACAAACCGTATTTCTTTAAGTCATTATTTACTTTCGAATATTTACTTTTTTTGTGAATTGATCATTGTTCTAATGAATAATTTGAAAATAAGATCAAATTTGTTGTTGTTACTGTGACTTAGGCACTTTACAAGTCATCGGATGATTATCTGTCAGCTACTTAAGCTGAGTGAGAGTCTTATTTTTTCAGTAGCGTGAAGAGTAAGACTTAGCTACTCACGCGACACAACCCTTTAGTTAAAGTTTAAAACGTTATTAATAACGAAATAACGTAATAAAAAAATCTTAAGCATAACTGTTTGAAGTAAACTAAAAAAGTGTAAAACTAAAACTAATGCACAGAATTGCTTTTCAAATTATTCAACAATCAATAGTTGATTAGATGAGATAAAACTAGAGATAAAAAAATTCACATATTAAATACGTACTAGGTAAAAATATGATTATAAATTTTGACATTTGCGTTTTTAAAACACTTTAAACTATACAACAATTAAAGGCAAACAGTAAAATTATTCTCAATGAAAGAATGCTTTTTATTTACCCTATTCCTATTCTATCATTTTATTTTAATTCATTTTAAGTTTCAAACATATGAAAAAAAACGTGAAAAAGAAGTTTAAATAACTGCCATTAGTGATAAAAGCAAGGTAACTGCCTTCTGTGGTGAAAAAGTCTTAAGAAATTAACTCTTAATTTAAAAATAAATCACACACTCAGAAATTATATGCAGCATTCGAGAATATTTTTTTTTCAAAACAATAAAAATGTCTTGCACGATTTTGAAATTCGTAAGTAACTCATTTGAAAGGCTGATGATCAAGGATAATTTTTCAATAGAAAGTTCATTTTTTCGATGAACGAATCATTGTTATTTTTACTCATCATTTTTATTTATTCCATAATGATAAATATTTACCGAGACAATTATACTACTTAAAGAACAGTTTAACTTGCATATTAATCACCATTTTAATGAAAAATGTTTCTGTTCTTAGAGCTATCATTTGGCCCATTTTTAAAAAATGAATTCGTTTAACGCGAATTAATTTTACGATTGCATATTTTTATCCTTCTTTTAAACATTCTAATGATAACCGTGAAAAGTCATTAAAAAGTACCTGCATGATCGTATTATTATTTTTATTATATAATAAATTTTAAATACAATCGGATTTTATTGCTGCCATTTTTTGCAGACAATTTAAAAATTAAATTACATAAATCATTCAATATGCGCGTTTCATCCAATTTATGATTAAAAAAAAGCAAAAGTTTCTGCATCATTGATTTAATAAGAAATATATACTTTGTATAAACAATGTCTTTTCTTTATCTCTAAAGGTCAAGTCTGAAATAAGACGAAGTTGAAAAGTTTGAGGAAGACTTATTTTTATTTTTGTCTGATTTACGATCTGGCCATTTCTCGTTGTGATAGAAACTAGGGTGATTTTTTTTCTTTCTCCCTATGCTAGAAGTCATAAAATTTGACGATTGTAGGAATTTCTTAATTAAGCTGTAAAAAAACGATTTTTTATTTTTATTTTCATTTTCATTTTTTCCCTTATAAATGCCGCAATATCTTGTTATTATTTCAAAATATCACTGAATATTTGCAATGCAAAATGGTAGTTGAAAGAAATTGAAAATAATACTAAAATTAATATATATATACTTTTAATATAGAAACTTTATTTTCAGTTTACATTTTTGATGCTATCTAAAACTAAGCACAAATAAAAGAATAGTATTTCGGCTTAAACCTAGTTGTGAGTTGCAATGCCGACAAAGTTAACTCATAGGAGAAGTATATAATTTAAATTATTTTAAAATCGTAATGTACACCTTATTTAAAAAGATTAGTAGTAGAAAGGGAACTAGAGGTAAAAATATAAAATTTTATTGCAAATTTATATGTGATGCAATATAAATTTAATCATGTTTTGCAGAAAAAAATAAAAATGTCAAGGTAAAAACCTTGATATTTTTTTACACATTTGGGAATTGTGCATAATCACATTTATAATAATAAACATTTTGGAAAAAGCAAAATTAAAATGTAGAAAATTATGAGATTTTGTCAATTAACAGCCAATTATCTTAATTATTCAAATTATATATCATAATATTAACATTTTTTGAATTAATCAAAAAATTGTTTTTAATGTATAATTCGTACACCCATACCAGATGATTAATAAGAAAAAAAGTCGGAGCGGTCTTCCCGTAACCTTTTCACTTGCTCTCTAATAAGCTTTTGATGTCAAACAACGTCTTGCATGATATTGGTGTACAATAGTTATGAAATATTAACTTTTGGCGTAAAGCTAGAGGTTTCATTGAATATATCGTGTTATATTAGGCGAGTTATTTGGCGTTTAACCCCTTCCATCAATTAATAGTATCCAAAAATCGAATTTGTGTCTTGGAAACGTTCTTCTCAACTGATCGAAACAAAAGTTTGCAATAAAACTACACAAAGTAGAAAAAATTCTTACCTGATTGATATGTTTAAGTCACTGCGTTTTTAAATTATCGCGTTTATATGTTTCTGAAGCAGCAGATAGATATGCGATCAGTTTCTTGTTGGAGTTTGATCAAAATTTGGCAAGTATCTACAATATACATGTTGTCAGCCAAGTACTTTTTAAAATTTTATCTTTCTCGCTCTCTTTATTTTGTAGTCATCGTATTAGCATATATTACAACAATTCAACAACAACTTATTCAGTGACTTCCTCTGAATGGATTTTGTACAACATTTGATGAAAATCTATAAGTTTGATTTTAATCCTACGTGCCAAATTTCCTCTTCGCTTAACCTTTTGGGTCGCATTGGGGTATATATGCCCCGCTGATATTTTTAAATAATCCAAATTGAGAAGTAAGTTAGGGATTTATTAAAGTTCATATCCCAATGGTTTTCTGGTATTACATTCATATTTTAATTGCATCTTAGTAACAAAGAAACACGAACAAAAACTGTATGTGCCATGAGTAAAGTTGCACTCTGCAAAAACTGCTTTGCAATATATACAAAGAAATGTCATACTGGGTATTTAAGTGCTTTCTCAACCTCACGCAAAATATGAAATTTTAATAAGAGGAATTGCTTTTCAAATGACAAATTATATGAAGAATATGAGAGAAATAAAAAAAATCGCTTCTAAATAAGAAGACACGAAAGTTCTTGATGATCTATACAAATCTATAATTCCTTTCAATGAATATTAATTACTTTTAATCCATATATTCTCAATGCAGACAACTATTTTATTGTAATAGTTATATTATTTTAGGTATTTGTTCTAAGTGGTTTTTAAAGAATTAATATCTTAAATTTTATTTTTCTTGTAATTAAACAAAGTCAACAGATAACTTGTCTTTGAGTTGATTTAACGAACAAATTAGTAAGTTAACAAAAAACTGGAAAATTAAATATATTACATGTAATGGATAATTCAATGAAAAACAAATCAATGATCCACTTTCTATAAGTGATAAAAATTCTTGTCAATATTTTAAAACCGGAATTCAAAAAAAAAAACCCCAAAGAATGAAAATAACATTCTTTCTTCCCACAAAACTGATTTTCATCCATGTTTTTATAGCTAAAAATAGAAACCACGATAGATATGGAATTTACGATAGGAACTAATCTTAGAAATCCATGTCAGAAGGGGAAAATCCATTGTGATTCATCTCGTTAAGTACCTAAAGGCAAATGAGTGGTTATTTCCGGAAATATCTGCGATGAACGATTCAGATGAAGAATATTTTCCCTCTGAGGGCAATAATAAGATCTACTTGATCAGCTCATGCATCACATCTTGTTTCATCTGAAAGGATCAACGAGAGTAATTTGATAAGATAAGGGGTGCGCAATTTCTGCGCTCCACTGAGCTCTGTTATCTTGTACTTTCCATTATTTTCGCTTTTGGTTAGTTATCATTAATAACGAAATATTTAACACCAGATAGAAGATAAATTAAAGTGATCAGCAGTTTTAATGATATAATAAGATGAAAAATATACTGCTAATCTATGCAAATTGATATCAATTTTATCAAGTGTGTCTGACTTTAACATGTATTTATTATGAATTTCTGCATAAATATTAATATAGACTAATGCTTTGTGTATCATATGAACTGTTTCCTTGCTTTATATGCACGTAATTCGTGCACTTAATGTGCAGTTACAAGAATGGAATTGAAAAGAACCATGTTATTAAATTTGAAACCAATAGTAAATTTTTAGGATTTTTTTTTATAATTTTAGTCTGCGTAAGATTATCTTCTAAAAGTCAATTGTAATTGAATGCAGTAATTTGCAAAGGAAAGAATAATTCTGCCCATAGGTAGTGACAAAGGAAAAAAGAACTCTACGATTAGTAAGGAGACAAAGGAAAAAAGAACTCTACCATTAGTAAGGTGACAAAGGAAAAAAGAACTCTACCATTAGTAAGGTGACAAAGGAAAAAAGAACTCTACCATTAGTAAGGTGACAAAGGAAAGAACTCTGACGATGGTAAGGCGTCAAAGGAAAAAAGGTTCAGATAAAGAATTATGTTTTTATTATCAACGATGGAATCTTACCAATAAGGGCATTTACATACCATTAAAGTATTTATCTAATATTATATTTTAAGCAACTCTATAAATTTTCAATTTGAAAAGTTTCAATCGAATTTAATTGAGATTTCAAAGCATAAAGCGTAATTATTTCTTTAGTTATAGAAATTCTTTAGTTATAGTAATCCGAAAATGTTACAATACATTTTTGGATTACATTTATTTGTATTATCATTGCATTTATTTGTACCAAACATCAAACTACAAAAAAATTTTAATAGTTGAAAAAAAACATAATACAAACAGTTCATTATTACGAGGAACTTCCAATAAAGCCCTTGTTTTTTTTTGAAACAGCAAATACGTGAGGTTAACAGTATGACATTCCAAAAATACTGATCTTATAGAGAGTATTTCCAGAAAAGTGACGAAATTTTGATGGAAAAATAAATTACTTTATGACAAAGACAATAGGTTTGAAGAGTCGTACACAGTATGCTGCAACTCAGAATTTAATTATATTGCAATAATTATTATAATTAGTATAACTGCCTGCATAATTTTGAAAGTTTTGTGCAATAAAAAAGTTTTACTATTAAAATGAGTTTTGAAACAGTTTTAAAGCACATGGCAGTTCTCTGAACTAATATCAGTTCGAATTTTGAAAATATATTCTATGACATTGTTAAAATTAAGAATTTAACAAATTTGCTTAATTATTAATTTAATTCAATATAAACTCGATTTCATAAATCCCAAAGTTTTCTATTGAAATATTTATCCATTGTAAAGATAAATATATATTTTTTAATTTAAAGAAATATAGAAACGCTTATCTGATTTAACTAAGCTCTAAGAAAAATAGTTTACCATACCGAAAATTAAAAAAAAAAATTAATAATTCGAAATGTTCCCATTTTATCAAAAATTATCATTTTAGGAAGAGAAATCAAAAGTCAAACTTTATAATGTGATAAACTTTATCTAACAACGAATATTTGTTTGAACGTAATAACTCAAATTACGCCATCCGTTTCGAAATGTTTACAAAATCTTATTCTTTTATTCGAAACAATATTTCAAAGAAATTTTAGGTATAAACTACTTTTTAAGGATTAATAGGTGTAATAATAATGCTAAGATGTCACTTCCTTTAATGAAAAAAATGAATAAATTTATTGAAGATTAAATTCTCTTATTTGTAGATGGAATATACAGATGGAAGGCTTTGTATTGTCGTAAAACTCGTCTTCAAGATTTTAATCCCCTAAACGAGTTTATTTTGACCTGATGAATAAGATGTCTGAAGCATTAGTTGAACTACAGCAAATTGAATTCTTTGGCATTTAATTAAATCCTTGAACCTTGAAATTCTCGCATCCATAGGAATATGTGACAATATTTAGACGGATTATTTACTTTTAAGCTTAGTGCGAAAAAAGACAAAGTCGGTAAGTTTATTTAAAAGCTTAATGAAATTCTAAACTTAAATTTTAATGCTTTAAATTATTTTTATAACATAATTGCAAATGCATGCAACTTATAATATCTGAATTACTAGTAAATATTTTAAATATTAACTAGAAGACACAAAGCGTTTTTCAATAATGATTTAGGCAAGATTTGTTTATATAACTGGAGGTGAAAGCCTTTTATATAATACATTTTATTATTCATCAAATGCCGTTCTGACTTTTTGTCTCAAAAGTATTTTAAAATACGATAAGAGAACGTTAAGTTTTGAAAATGTAAGATATTTGAGGTTTGGTTCTTTACTATTATAAAAGAGGTTCTGTTAGATTAGCAGTGTAATGAAAAGCATGAAATTATAAATACCTGTTAGGGCGTTTTTCAAAATTCTTGGTACAAATATTTCGGTGTAAAGTAGATGTTTAAAAATTGGTACACAGCCTTTGCTAAGACGTATGGCGCTTTGAAACGGATTCATTTGAAGAGGATGCTTGTTTTTTCAATCCGAGGATACAATAACGAGTTTTTAACTACATTTTAATTTCAAAAACATTCAAGACAGTTCATTTTATGGTAAATTATCAATGAAAATAAGAAATGTATAGGATCTGGAAAAGACATTAATATGTTATAACAATCATTATTTTGAAAGATAAATCCTTTGGCTATAATTTTTAATTACTTGATTTTTATTATTTCCTTCCATTAGATATGTTATTTTTCAAAATTGTCATCTTGTTTTAAATTTACATTTCTATTTCTTATTTTATGTATTGATTTATTTCTTATTTTTATTTTCTTTTTTATTTTAGCTGTTTATTTTTTTTATTTATGATTTTGTTTATACCTAAAATGTGACTAAATTCATGGTAAAAAATTTCGGAGAGATACCAGTAATATTCACATAGGAAACCCATATCTCAATTCGTTAGTTTAATTCATAAATACAGAGTTCAATTGAAACAAGAAATTTGATTCTAATTTCTAAATTAGTGAAGATAAGTTTATGATATTGTTAACAGGAACGTGGTGGATCAGTTGTTTGGTCACGTCTATCTCCCACTTTAACAAATATTGATTACATTTACCAAGGACATTTGAAGATTTTTTATTGAAATTCCTTGCTTATGAGACTGAGAATCCACTTGCCGGAATATCACTAGTTGCTGCACGTGGAATATTTGGAATCTTGGCAGAGTAAGCAGTATTCAGTTTAAACAAATCCTTTTTTTTTCAACTAAATTAAGACACTGCATTTATAACTTTAAAAATTGTTTAGTGACATAGTTTTGTATGTGAATAATATTCATGTCTTGTTCTCCACCTCCCTTCCATCCATTAATCTGGAATCACCCTTGTTTATGTTATTTCTCATTATTTTCGCCCGCTGAATTACTTTTTCTTTGTATGTATTGTGCTGAAGACGAATATATGATCTTTTAAGTTTTTGTAGTTTTTCATGCTGAAATTATTATGTTGAACTGAATAACTATCTCCCATCTGAGAGTCGCAGGTCATTTACTTTAAACGTTCCATTTTAAAGCAACATTACAGCTATTTTGAAACGGATTTCACACTTTTGAACCACAGTCAAATGATAAAGATGACACCTGAACTGACAATTCCTCTGCAGACTTTCGTACTACATTAGCGGGATGAGGCTAATTCGAAAGTGAGACGGTTGATTGATTTATATCTAGTTACAAAATGTTTCTCTCGAAATTGTGCGATAAGAATTTGATCTCATGAACCATCATTAGAATATTATATATGATTTTAGTTCTTAAAATTTGCAAATAAAACTACGAAGCTAAACAAATGCTTTGAATGTAATAAAGCACAATAAAAACCCTTAATTCATATTCAAAAATTGTGTGCAGATAAATGTTACTATCAAGCAATTTTCTAACCAGAATTTTTATTGTTCCGAAACTGGTTAGTCATTTGAAAAAAATAAATTAAGATATCAAAGTAATACGAAACAGGTGTTCTGCATTTCGTATTCGTCCTTCTGGAATACAAGATATAATTATATTTTCATTAAAAGATATCGCATATTACCTTCTAAAAAGTTACAAATAAGTGATGTGTCAAACTGTAAAAAGTAAACATGTCGGGTATTTATTCTTCTTGTATCAATATCATCGCTTTATTTAAATTTACGATTGCCATGTTAGTGAATTCAGAAAATTATCATTTTTTTTTCATATTGATGTCATTCCGTTTTCTGCTTCAAAAAAGTTAATATTTTTTTCTTCGAAAAAATTAAGTTGATTTTTAAATTACATGAAATAAATTTTGAAATAAATAGAAAAAATAGACATATTTTAAAATTAATTTTAATTTATTAGATTATGATATCATGAAATGACTTGCCTATTAGTTCAACGTATAAATTCACCGAACCTCAAACAGAAAATCATGCTGTCAGTTTTAATAAACTATACACGCTTGATGCCGTTTTAATGAAACTTTATGTATGTGTATTTGTGTTATGTATGTATTAATGAATCCCTTTTGAATCATAATAAATGTTTCGAGTTTTTTTTAAATCTTAGATTCGACTTCAAGGAAATGCGAGATCTACATTTAATATTATAGGATGTTAACAACACCAGCTATTTGTAGCTATTGCAGTTTCATAATTTGCATTAATTACAGAATTATATTATCATTCAATTTATAATTACATTGGTGTTATATTACTTTTACTTATAATAAAGGTGTGTGTATGTGCGTGCATGTGCATTTATTGGTTCTCAACAGGCCACAGCACACCATTTAACCTTGAATTGCCAAGTTTGGTATATATTTTGGAGGATGAAAATGTATCTCTGAATGATTTTTTAGAAATTCATTATATTATAATTAATGAATTATATATTAATTATATCTTATTATTATAATAAATCAATGAATTGTATATTAAAATAGTCCATCGCCTTATTTTGTAAAAAGTAATAAAATGAAAACGTCATTAATACCTGGTACATAAAATATTTGATTGAAAAATGTATCGACTATTGATATCGCAAACTAATTGGTCTACAAGAGTGGCTAGTATTAAATAATTTTACTCAGAAGAACTCTTTGGTGCCGCAAGACATCCTAAATACGAATATGGGAAATAACTAAGTAGGTTTCGTGACATTTAGGAACTTTATTATTCAATAAAAACTGCAACAAATATGATTATCTGGTGTGCCACCAGGTGGTGCTATCTTCATTTACAATTGAGCAAGATTTCTGTAATCATTCAATGGTCACTGGCTAAGACACTAATTGTATCATTTAAATTTGCTAAATGTAATAAAATTACTTGCTATCATTTAAATTTAGTAAAGTGCTTGTCATGGATTAATTAAGGTTTTTGTTGATTGCGAAATTTCATTGCAAGATGAATAACATGTGTAATGTGTGGAGTGAAAAGTTAAAGTTTGTGAGAATTTTATCACATATAATC
Organism: Argiope trifasciata; assembly: GCA_026543055.1. Taxonomy (NCBI): domain Eukaryota; kingdom Metazoa; phylum Arthropoda; class Arachnida; order Araneae; family Araneidae; genus Argiope; species Argiope trifasciata. Next base: position 869,471 of record JAPMOQ010052495.1, read on the forward strand.
TCAGACAACGCTTTGCTTAACATTGGCATACAATACTTGCGTTTATCCTTTGGGGTGAATTTAGAATTTTAACTAAATCTGTCATATCATCTTTGACGAGTTAGTTCCCAAATAATTCCAGGTATAAGGTCAATAATATCCAAAATGCAAATGTTTATACATTTATAAAGGTAAAAATATTTATAACGGTCTAAGCATCTAATCCAACCGATTAAAACAAAAATTCCAGACAAAAGTACACTTGTAGTCAAAAAATAATAAACCAAATTTGATATATTCAAGTGATTGCGTCTTTCAGTTACCACATTTATGTGTTCCGAAACTCAGAAAAAAAGACAGTCAATCTCTTGTTAGATTTCATTCAAAATTTGGTGGGTGTCTACGTTATAGATGCTAATCCTGTGTGTCATATAGTATTCATGTCACTTCATTTTCTAATTATAGTGCTAAATTTTATTCGAACAACCGAACAGACCGACCTCTAAATGGAATTTGCTCAAAATTTGCTAACTATCAACATACGGCTAAATATCAACAAATTTGGCATAAAAACCGTATGCCAAATTTCATCCATCTAGATCAAAGGAATTTTGAGTTCTTTATCATAGACAGATATAGAGGGATATTTTCCAAATATGTGTTTTTCTATCCCGGGGTGGATATTGGTCAAAATCTCGAGCTGGAATTTTTTGACGATTGCTACAATTTTCATACCACGTATACGAGAAAGTAAAAATATTAAAAAAATATTTATTTAAAATCATTTATATTTTTAAATTAATATATATTTTTAAAAAATCCATCTAAATGAAGTATTTTAAAGTGGGTGACTATGTTCAAAAGTCGATTTTTACTGTGAATTTATGAATTTTTTTATTTGATATTTTTTTGTTTTAACCGGTTCTTTTATAAAACCATTATAATTTTTTCGATTTTTATAATTGCATTTATATGATTTAATGTTTTCTTACATCTTTAGATGTCATTTTCTCAAATTCTAAACTTCTGCAGAATTTCAAGTTCTTCACACAAAAAAGAGAAACCTCATAAAATCTAATACATATTTTTTATTCAAATTTGGTATAATAATTGCTCAATATATTCTTCAGTTCCTGAATTAGAGAAAAAGCATTCTATGCATTTAAAATATTTTTAGGGATTCATATGATAAAACAATTGAATATTTCGTGCTATTAATCAGTAGAACTCCAATATTTAACGAAAGTATAGATAAGCCTTTTATTTTTCTAGTTCAGAAACTAGATCACCCATTTTTTATTCTATCTGAAAATGTTTAAGCAAATCGTATGATAAACCTCTTAACTAGAATGGGTTTGCTTTATACTTTAAAATATAAATGAAAGCCCCTCTTTCCTAAATTTTAAAGTAATTTTCCCATTTAGCTGGTATATTTTGGTTTTAAAGATTCACTTTTTATTATTTTTTCTCAAAAATAATTTTGAACATTTTTCAAATCAATCTATCCCGAACATAGATAGTCACAGATTGAACATGTATTTATAATCATGACGTGTCAGTTAGATGTTTCTAAACTTTTTCAATGAAAAACGCCTAAATGAAGTGATTAACAATAATAATAAATCAGATTCTTTTGCAAGAGCGTTTTTGATTTTTCATCGCACAAAGTTTAGCCTTATCATGCTTAAAAATATTTTGCGTACTTCATGGACGCATTATCAATACGTCTCAAAGCAAACAGCATCTGCGTAACCATGTTAAAAAATGTGTTTCGATTATAAATTAGTACTAATCAAAATCATTCTTATTTTGAAAATAGCAGGTTTGTAAAATTCAAGCAGACATTTAGTACCTCATTACCAAATTATATCACGAGACGCTCAAAGTATAGAATTTTTATATAGTTTCACTAGGAACAACCATAGACGACTGGTTAATCCAGTTTTATAATATTTGCATCACGTATTTTGATTAAAAAAATTTAGATATCCAATGTTTCCTTTTGGGAGACTGAAATTGTTTTTAAATAATGCATAAAGTTACTCGCACTAATTACATTCACTGATAAGTAAATATTAACAGTGCCTTTCTTTTATTTATTACTCTGCATAGTTATGCAAAATTAAACTATTTTAAACAGCTGTTGGTACTTTCACAATGAATACCAATCTAGTGATATTAGTGAACAGATTTGTATACGAGTTTCGTTCTAAAAATTAAAAACTTATGTACATGTACAATTTTGGGGAAAAAAGGTTTTAGTATTAAATGACCTAAACTTTAACCCCCCCCCATTAGTTTGATTATTAGTTTATAGGCGTGGGTATAATAAGTTTTACATACAATTCCCATGTCTTATAAATGTAAAATAACGCAATATTGCATGCCGTTAAATGACATTTTTCAAATTTATAATGCGACAAATATAAATATCAAGAATTAATATTTTATCGAATATAAATGCTATAAAAGCACAAGGTACTGGAGCCAAAAAATATTTTAAGTTATAGTATTGATTTTAAAATGCCTAAAATACATGCTTTTTTATTTTACTCTCAGAATTTAGAGAAAAAACAAATTTATACTTTCTACTATATAAACATCAATTACTACAAAAGTTATTTTTTACTATTTCATCATCAACTGTGCTGGTGCATCAACATAAGATGCTGGTCCTAATTTTTTTTAAAAATTTATTGTATTGACTGTAATGTTCTAGCATACATGATTTTTATTTTGCTTTCATAATTTGGGGAAAATTTTATACTTTCTACACAAATAATAGCCTAATTTAACAATGGTTATATCTGTTTTTTAAAGATAAAAATTTTAATCAGATACTGGTGGGAAAATGGGTTTTTTAAATTACAGTATTGATTGTAATGTCCTAGCTTACTCAATTTTTAATTTTGCTTTCCGAATTTTGAGAAAATTCCTTTTAGGTTTTCTGCTACACAAATTTTAATAATAGCTTTTTTATTTATTTTTAATAACAGCTATGTTTCTGTTCTTTAAACATTTTTTTACTCAGTAAAATTATTAGAAGTTTGGTTTTTTTTTTTCAAATGGTGATAAATTTTCATGCAAATCGAGTATATTATAATAATAAAGGTGAGAAAAAACGTTATATTGCTGAAAGAAATAAGCTAACGTATAAATAGAGTAAAAAATTATAATTTCAGACTTCTTATATATCATGAGCCGAGTTGAAAGAAAAATTGTTTTCCAATGTCATATTAAAATGAAAACACCAGCTTTAACATCACAAAACGCTTGCGCACAAATCATTAAAAAAAACACATTTAAAGAATATTGTCATCACTATCAATAAGTGAATACTGTATACAGTTATTAACTTTCAACTATAATGAATGGAATGTTGCAATACTGACTAACAATTTATTGGTACAATAATGACCTAGTAATGAAATGGTACAATAATGACCTAGT
>JAPMOQ010052495.1:874760-1059937 GCA_026543055.1 Argiope trifasciata
ACCATTCAATCGTGCGACACTTATACCATTCAATCGTGCGACACTTAAACCATTCAATCGTACGACACTTATACCATTCAATCGTACGACACTTATACCATTCAATCGTACGATGCATATTACTTTCGATCATGGGATGCATATTATAACTTTCGGTCGTACGATACATATAACTTTCGGTCGTACGATACATATAACTTTCGGTCGTACGATACATATTATAACTTTCGGTCGTACGATACATATTATAACTTTCGGTCGTATATATATCTTTTGATGTATATGATACTTCTTGATCTTTAGCGTATATGATGTTAATATAAATTCAATCTTTGATACATGTTATCTTAATTTAAAAAAATGAAGGCTCTGGGAAAGTTTTGGAGAACACCCAATCATTTCCAAAATACACACAATTTTCATTATGCTATGGATTAAATAAAAAATGCATACATAAAAAAAATACGTTTGTGGTTAATGATATATTCAATGAATTAATGAATTGATTTTTCTCTGAGTTCTATCTGTGTGTAGTCACTTCGAAAATCTATTTACTGATGTGGCTATGTTAAAAATTGCACTTTATTGCTTCTATTATACAAAATATACTCTCAAACATTTCATTACTTAGGCTTCAACGTCCAGGGAATCTCAAAAAATATTTATTTCAGTAAGAAGTGAGCATACTTTTACCAGTTAACTGTGAAATTTATTTTTTTAAAGTCCCTCTTTTTAAATTCAAGACGTCTCTAAGATTTCATTTTTATTAGATATAAAGTTACATAACAACTGCGTCAAAATGGAGATTTAGATTTAAATGGGAGAAAAATCGTTCGTTGAAAAAGTTAAAAGTTTTTTTATAGTTGAATCCAGAAAACAGATTATGCAATTAAAATGAAGTTATTGAATAAAAATTAAAGAAAAATATTTAAATATAATATGTTTTTCTCTTTGAGTGAAAAAATTTAAAATCTTTTGGAAAAAGAACCTAAGTGAAATAACCCTTACTAATATAACAAATCTTCAATAAATAATACATAATTTCTTATCCTTTATTGTATTTATATTTCTTCAAATTGAGAAAGTTCGGGACCATAAAAAAGCTATCATTTCTGACTAATAATCTTAAATGACGTAATTAGTAAGTCAAGAGGAGACTAGGTTTCTGTCCTATAATGCCATTAATGAAAACCGTCTCCCCGTCTCCCTATACTACTTAGTTGAGTTCAATTTAGCTGGAGATTAGGTGAGAATTAAGTATCTGCAACTCCTCCTCAAAGGTGTGTCAAAAGATTAAATGGCAAGTCGTGATGGCCATTAAGAAGTGGGAAATTACAGAGACAATAAATTGCGGTTGTCAATGCTCACGGGGACACTGCTAAAAATGTAGATTTTAACCAATTACATGATAATATAGATACCAGAAACACGTTTAGAGTGTTTTTGTAGCGAGAATAAATTGCAGTTGTCAGTGTTTATAGCGAACATTTAAAAATGAAATTTTAGGCCAAGCAAAAAAAATTCCGGGGTTGATCCAAATTAATGCGACTCCATTTTGATTTTTTTTTTTTTAAATTGGAGTAAATAAGGATTTTTGGGTTAAGAAGAGAAAAGACAAAAATTATCTAATATACACATTTAACAAATGATTAGTTCAAAATGTTTCAGATAATTTAAAGTTTTGCACTCATAGCCTGTCACTCCCCATTCAAGACTATGCATCAAATTTTGATATTTTATTTATTTACTTTCAATGCTTCATGCTAAAATCGTATACAAAATATAAAAGGTTAATTATTCCTTTTTTAAAGATATTCGAATTAAAACAATTATGTACATTCATTTTTCAGGACAATAAATGCGTTTTCGAATTAGGTGAATTACGCAATTAATTATTTTCTATGTGCAAAGGGTTAAAAAGTAAATAGATCCTGAATTAAGAAATAAATCATATTTGAATTCCTTCTCTAAAACACTGGGTTTTGAGTATTAATTACTTATTTTTCATTTTTTTCGTATTGCGAAGTATTCAAACATAAAACAACAATTTTATCAAATAAACGGATTGTTACTCTATGATCCGAGAACTCCATAATATATTGAGAAAAATTTAATAACAATTTTGATTATAAAACATACATGGGATTTTAATTTATAAAGCCTTTTTTTAGAAGATTTTATCAAAATTTAGAAAACGAAAAAACAGTGTTCATGCATGCAAAATCAACAATAAAATAGCTTATGAAAATATATAAATAAATGCAACTTCTTATAAAATGAATATTAGGAAACAAAACTCAAACATTTTCATTGAACATTTTCATTTATATTTTTCAAAATATAAAGGTATTGATTGAAAACATTATTCGGTATTTTCGACAAAAGTCATGAAAAACATTGATATTGATTGATTTTTATGAACTTTTCAACTTTAACTTTAGTCCCTTCCTTTTAGAAAAGTCTTCTGTAAATATGACATTTGAAGATCATTTAATGTTTATTTATTTCTATTGGTTTTAAATTCATAAATTTAGGAATGAGTTTTCTTTATCATTTAATTTTGAAAATTTATCGAAGCATTATAGATATAATTTCATAAATTAATCAAGCAACAAATCCAGGGTGAATTTTTGAAAAGGAACACGTTTACCACTTACATCAAACATTTAATGTTTTTAAGATTAGTTGTGAAAGACGTTATCTTTACTGCGTATCAATTTAATGCATTAAATTTAAATTATGATTTGTTTTGTGGTTATCAAATAATCAAGGTAAAAAAAAGGCTCTTAAGCTTTTCAGAATGAACTAAAAATCTTTTCAGGTCACTGTTTTTTTTAAAAATCATAGTAATTTTAGTTAATTATTAGTTATAATAAATATAGTACTCTTTCTATGCTTCAATTATTCTATACTTCAATTATTTTAGTTTCTATGTGGCAAAACAGTGAACTTATATCGTGACCATTTCGAGAAAACACGCTTACTAAGGTATCCTTATAATTAATCATGAATGTAATTTACTTGGAAGAGTGTATACTGAAACCGCCTACATTCTATGGAAACATTTGTTACCTAAAATTGTCTTAAAATATTCTTTTACTATATTTCCTTCCGAATTAATTACACCTATGTGGCAAACTTCTCAGAATTTACAGAGTGTAATTTAGAATAGTTAGGGAGTTCCAAATGGTAATATCTTTGTCAGTTTATATGAGTAAATAAATCAGTTATTGAATTCGAAAACTTGGTATTTTTCTTTTCGATATTTTACGAATTATTACGAATTTTATAATAACTGTAACCCAGATAATGATAGCCATTATTCAATCAGTGATTATAAAAATATTGTAATAAAACGGAAGTTGTCCCCTAATAATCAGTTTTAATACAAGAGTGAGTAATTTATTTTCTATCTGGCTTCCGTGATGTTTTTCTTCACTTTAATGCAGAAAAAAACACTTTGCGTAATTAAGCTTTCACACCGGTATATTACCATTTGTTTTATCTAATTGAAAAAATAATCTGCTTTCCAATTTTTGAAATCATTTTCTGAAACCCAAATAAAAAAAAGAAATTGAAGTATCAAGTTTTATAACTCTTTCTCTGTACTTTTTTAATAAAATATAAAAACGAGCAAATGCAAACTTTTTCTTGTATTCTTAATGCCACATATGCTTACGAAATAATTATAGTTATTTCAATTGCATGTGAGCTTTTATGATACTTTCTATGCACAGCTAAGTTTGTTCAGTATTTACAGAATTTTTTCAGTTGTATATTTAAGCAAAAATATCAAAACAAACATGACATGAATACGCGAATTGTATATGCCCTTCATTTTGATCATGGTTCAATAGGTAAATTTTACACAATAAGGCACAGTCATATACCTCAAGACGAAGAAAAATTTAAAAACGACATATGCAATTATATTTCACATTATTTGAATAACAAAATGTAAAGCAGACAAGAATTAGAAAGTTCATATTTTTATATATAATCACTTGGTGCTATTAATCATATTTAATAAAATATTTTGATACATTAAAAGTTTAAACAAAAAAAAAAACTCGCTCCCTCTGTGCCTAAAATCGATTTAACTACCGTGTTTCTTTACTTTATGTAAGTAGTCATTGGAAAAAGTGCAAAGATCGGTCATTTAACGCCAGGCATTTCCTTGAATCGGTCATTGATGCACTAATTTACAATAATGCAAAACTTTATGACTCAGTCAGTTTTGTTTCTTTAAAAACTGTAATACTAAATAGGATTAATACAAGCATAAGACTACATAAAAATTAAAATTTTTGTAATTTTTTAAAATCATATTTACATTTATCGACTAAAAAAATGTATGTTCATATGATTCATTCTATATTCGGAATAATTACCTAAAAATGAGTATACATGTCAGAAATTATCTTTTTGGCCATGTTTAGAGAGGATAGCCCATATATAACCTAAAAAATTCAAAATTCAATATTGGATTTCCATTTCCTTTTAGAACATATTAAACGTTTGTAATAAGTTGGTTTTACATACATAATTTCCTTCTGAAAAAAGTATTCAAGTTTGCTTGCTAAATTTATTTTACCAATAATGTCATACCTCTTGCAATATAAAAAATGAAAAAAATCTGTTTAAAAATGCTGGGATAAAATAGTGGCTTTCTATAAGGATAAGATGATTAAATTTTTACAAAAAAAATAAGAGTATTTTTTGCCTAATAAATCATTATGAGAATATTATAATCAAGATATCAAAATTCACTCAAACAGATTCTAACCGTTCACTTATTTTGTCTATTAATTACAGAATATTTATTCATAGTGTGATGATTCAATTTTCATTTAATGATCTATTAATTTTCATTCATCGGTAAGGCCACACGTACAGTTAAGGGTTATTTGTCACGGTAGAAATTAATTCGAATAGCCATTATTTTTAACACTCCAGTGGAATTTTGATTCGAGTTATATCACGTACATAACCAAAGAAAAATTATGTCCCGAAATATTTACTTGTTAATTTTACAGTTCATGATGCTCTAACAAGACTAAATTAGCATGTGAAGTGATTTGTAACATGATGGATCCCGTTCTATAATTGATAGCTCTAAAAGACATATTTAGCAAAATATCAAAGGGCCCGCGGAGTAATTAATAAAATATATCTGGCAACAGCCATAAAATTAAACCATTAGAAAAGCGTTAAGTGACCAAAAAGTAGTAGTACGTGCTTCTTTAAGATATTTCTATTGGTAATGTTGGATATTTATTTATTAATTCCCATGTCAACGATAATAACCGTAAAACCAAAAAAGAAGGGAGGAAGGAAATATTGAAATAAATAATTCATAAAAAGAAACATGGCTTAAAGTCCTGTAATCAAAAACACTCCACTCTTAAAGAATGGAGAAGTGATTATTTTTATTTGAACCTAATACACTGATGGAAAAAAATATTCCAACACTAGGAAGGAGCTGTGCTAGATAAACGAAATTTGGTAGACGTGTTTATACATCTGAAAGATGACGGCGATTCAAATTTCGAGATACGCGCGTAAGTGTGGCGCTAGTAGCGACATTATGAACATGCAAATGAGGTTTGCTTTAAATATGCGATGTAAGGTTCGTGATCGTTATTTACAGTTGAGATTTGACTTAGTGGTTTAATGTTAGTCACGGATGCCTCTGAGAAGACGAAGAAGCCATTATCAACAGCTCACTGAGTTTGAACGAGGTCGTGTTGTAGGGCTACGAGAAGGTGGGTTTTCATTCCGCGATATTGCTGAAAGAATAGGCAGGAATGTATCCACTGTGCATGAGTATTGGCGGCAGTGGTCAAGGGAAGGTACTGCCTCAAGAAGACCAGGTTCTGGACGGCCACGTGGTACTACTGAGAGTGAAGACCGTCGTATTCGGCGTATGACTGTGGCTAATCGTACTGCGTCTGCAGCTGAAATTCGAGCTGCAGTTGGCACCACAGTGACACAACGAACTGTTACAAATTGGTTACTTCAAGGACAGCTCCGAGCCAGACGCCCTATACAATGCATTCCAGTGACTCCAAACCACTGCTGTTTGCGACGTGAGTGGTGTCAAGCTAGAGCTCATTGGAGGACGGAGTGGAGATCTGTTGTGTTTTCTGATGAAAGCCGGTTCTGCCTTGGTCGCAGTGATAGCCGTTTGTTGGTTAGAAGGAGGCCAGGTGAACGCCTGCTAGTGACCTGTCTGCGGCCTAGACACACAGGGCCTACTCCTGGAGTTAGGGTTTGGGGAGCAATTTCGTATGACAGCAGGAGCACTCTCGTGGTTATCCCACGCACCCTGACTGCAAATTTGTACGTCAGTCTAGTGATACAACCTGTTGTGCTATCATTCATGAACAGCATTCAAGGGGGGGTTTTCCAACAGGATAACGCTCGCCCTCATACCTCTGTTGTAACCCAACATGCTCTACAGAGTGTCGACATTTTGCCTTGGCCTGCTAGATCACCAGATCTTTCTCCAATCGAGCACGTATGGGACATCATTGGACGACAACTCCAGCGTCATCCACAACCAGCATTAACCGTCCCTGCATTGACCGCCCAAGTGCAACAGGCATGGAACTCCATCCCACAAACTGATATCCGACACCTGTACGACACAATGCATGCACGTTTGCATGCTTGCATTCAAAATTCTGGCGGTTACACCGGTTACTAATGTACGAACATTTCACATTTGAAATGGCTCTTCTCGCCATTGGCTCTACCTGTGATCTTGAAACATTAATCAATTAAATATGTTACCTAGACAAATGTATTCCTAAAATTTCATTACTATACAATAATTTTTTCTTGGTGTTGGGATTTTTTTTTCCATCAGTGTATAAGAGAATACTAGAAACAACTGCAATTCTAGTTCCTGGACTTGATATTTGGGTCATATTATAATCATTATTAATATTTTTCTGTTAGGTGAATGGTTTCATACTTACTTGCTAATATCTCAACTCATATAGTTACGTTTCAACTCATATTATATAGTTACATTTCAACTCATAGATTATATTATTTACATTTCATATCATTCCTTGTTGTTACTATTGGTGCATATATATATGTCCTTTTAATTAAAGTAAAGATAGAACATTTGTTATAGCAGTAAGGACTAAAGTTCGAAAATGCATAGCTTCCCAGCTTAGCAGCATTAATGTTCAATCAGTTCTGATAACATAAAGAAATATCTTTTCAATGCTCGAAAATATTTTTTTTTTAAATAATTAGTTAATGTAATTTTTATTTTTTATTTCCCCAGTAAATTATATAAAAATATTTCAAAAGTCAAATTATGGTTATCAAATTGTAAAAATAAAAATAGCTAATTAGCAGATTTTTACCAACTGGAAACTCTAGGCTTCAGGAAAGTTAATTGGGAACAGTTTTAAATGTAGACAGATATTTTTTACAAGCAACAGCTTTTAAAGAAATAATACAAAATAAATTATATTTTATTTTCAATCGTAGAAATAAAACAAAAAAATAGTATTTTACTCAAATTCCGTCATTTGCTATTAGCTCTTCCTCTTCTCACGCGTGTGCGTGCGTGTATATAACGATTTTTCGTTTTGAATCCTGACCCCAAACTAATCATATATAAAGACCTAAATGGATGAAAATGCGCATCTGGAAACAATTTTTTATAAAACTTAATTCAAAATTAAGCTGCATTTAAACATATTCCACAATAACTTCGGAAAATGCTGTGCAAAAATAATTTTACACTATTGCAAAGTTGTAAAATTTTCTGTTTTGTGCTGAATTTTAGCAATTTTTAAAAATATTTTATTTTGCCCAATTTTTACAAATTGATTATTTTGTTGTCCTGAAATTCAAACTGTTTTTAGTGTTTCATCAAATATTGAATCCCATGACTTTCTTCTATTATTGAAACTTAAAGAGAATTATTATATCTCTGAGGTTATAAAGTATCTGTTGCTTATAAAAATGCATAAATAATGAATAAAAATGGGAAATAACTACTATATCATGAAATTCCGAAGATGGATTATCCGGACATTTATGTATTTGTTAACTAGCATTATAACCCGCATATCACCTTTATAAGGCTCATTCACACAATAATAAAAAAACGTGAAACATATGCTAGGCAAATAAATTTATATCTTTTTAGTGATTCAAAATTTGGAGGAATCGAAGTTATATGTAAACGATATTACTGAAATGCCAAAAAAACCTGCAAACAAGTTGGCCAGCAAATGCGACTAGAAATATAATATAAAAATATTGTATAAATAAGAAATGAGATGACAGAGAATTTTTCAAGAGCCTACATAACTTTAAGAGGAAAAATGAACACATTATTTTATCATTACTGTCCCCACTTCCAAAATTAAATAAATTAAAAGAATTCGAAATGTCAAAACCAATTCTTCCTCCCAAAATCGAGATCTTTCTGAACTTCAATGCTTGAAAATATTGCATATATAATTGGAAATTTGTTATAAATTTGTATCCTGTATAATTTAAATTAATAAAAAATATTAACGTGTAACGAAAGATTTTTAACTCAAATAAAGATAAACCACTGGACGAAAGATTAATTTAAAAAAAGCAAATAGGACTCGTGAAGTAATATTTCAAATCTTCAGTAGCATTTATTAAAAAAAATTTCATATAATAATTATTATGCAGAAACGTTGTTAGAATGTATTTTTTAAGGATTAAAACTCAAGCACGTAAGATACATAATCCATTTACGTTCATTCAACAATTGATGACTTAAAATTCAGTGTCTGGAAGGAATGATTTTAAGAATTGACTAATGGGCTATGGAATAAAAGCTTTTAGCAATGGGTATTAATCATTGATAAAGGTAAAGTTGAGATGTCAGTAGCGAATGCAAAACTTAATCCGTTGAACCCACCCATCATTTGAGGAGAATATCAAAACTATTTACATTAATCATAACTTTTAAAGTGCTACTTGTCTTGCGAAAGTGAAAGGTTAATCTTTGATGTAAAATAATACGTTTGAATCAAAGAATTGATAAATGTTTAAATTCACTGTATAGAACGTGAGCTGTGCATAAAATAAATTTAATTTCAGTCGGTACAATAAGATGTATGCTGAATATAGTAAAGGGAGAATTAAATGCTTCGGATGTTTTTATTCAAAATAACATTTTTTAATCAATTTATTGGAAAGTGGATTTGAAGAAGTTGTAAATCTATTTGAATGGAATTAAAATAAATGCATTTATAAAAGTACTGAGCAAAAATTCACTATTCCAAAAATCTTTTATGAGTGTTAAAAAGATAAGAATGAGAGAGTTGATATATTTTATATGAAAAAGTCGATATCATTTTTGATAAATAATTAAGAAATAGTTTACTAACAATCTTATATCCTTATATTGCTTTGTTTTTATATTTCAACACTTTTTATTAATTTTCTTCATTTTGAATTATTTTGTATATCTGTTAATTTCACTTTTAAGATACTTTCATCATATTTTCTTCCGTAAAATGTTGCTTTTAAAACTGAAATTTGGCAATCAAATCTCATTGTACTTTCATGTAATATCATATGTGATTGCACGTTTAAAACTGAGTATAACTATATGCATATATATATATATATCTTTCTATCTTGCTGCCTTTTATTTGCCACAATGTTTTGCTTTTAATTGGTTTTTCATTTTGTTAAGGAATTATTTTATTAAACTGAACTACTAATATTTTATGCTATAAGCCACTTACTGCACATTTGTATTGAGCGAAAAGTAATTATTACTTACCTAAAAACTATACATAAAAATAAAAAATTACATGTTCATTAACAAATCTTTCATCATTTAAAAAAATGAAAATATATTTATCATGAAAATTCAAAATGCCATGAAAAGCATTTCAGTTTTCAATAGACTTAACTATACGTTTTAAGTATCCATATCCGTTTATAAGTTCAGATACCATAGAAATTAATAAAGTACAATTTAGTACTTATTGAAAACGAGGTACTCTGGGCATATTTGACGATTTTCAGATTACGCCAAGATTGCCAAACTTCATTATAAATAATAAGACGCCAGGATTTCGAAAATGCCTCATTCACAAATTAGCGATTTTGATTCCGGGATTGACGAGTTCTTGCCCCTTTTCAGATGATTACTCTAAAAGCACCAAGATAATGGATTTACTTGATGATATTGAGATTACGCCAAGAGCACCAATGTCAAAGTGTGAATCTTCAGATTCATAGTGGAATCGCTAAAATAAACAATTACCTTCAAATTACAGTTAAAATATATTTAAAAAACTTATTAATCTTATGTAAAGGAAATAAAATTGTAAAATAAAAAAAGGATGTAAAGCGTTTGGCGGATATTTGGGGAAATTGAGGGATATTGTGACAAAGGTTGTTATCCCGTAAAACGATATTCAAATGCTATAATAGACCAATAAGCAATGTCTAAATTTAAATGGAACGGGAGCAACACGGATTCGTTTATTCAAACATTTACTTCCAAAACATAGCATAAAAAAAATGTAATAATAAAAATTACTGCTTTCCTCCTAAGCCTCCCTAGGCACTTTTCTCTGAAATCTTAATTTCTTATTTTGAGCCATATCTTATCATTTAAAACTAATCCAAGGCAAATGCAATAATTCCGAATCCAACAGCTGACCACCGTATTATTCATACCAATAAGCATACCCAAACATGGAAGCAAATTTATATATCAGCTTTTAAGAGCTTTCTCATCTGACTGACAAACATTAACAAACAACATCAATCATATAAACACATTTCAGTGCAATATATATATATTTTGCAGGTTGCAATAAATTTTGTCTTCAAGTCTGAACTGCGTGGAATATAAATTACTTTCATTTGCATAAGGCAAAAGGAAACAATCATTGGTTAAGCACCGATCACTACAATTGTGCGATTGCTGTTTACTTTACAGGTACTGACGCATATTCGTGAAAAAACAAACTTTTATAAACTATTACGTATGAGGAACACGTATAATTTAAGATATAAGTTATCAACTAAGAAAAATTGAATAATAAAGTATTTGTTATTGTACGCATTTTGTTATATTTTATTATGATTGCTTATCAACAATGCCATATCTGTTGGTAGCAACATTTGAACAGATAATTCGACATTCTGATTTATAAAATCCTTCAAATATAGTAGATCTCAGATAAGAAATGTTTGTGTATGAAACCATTTTAAAATGCTCATACAAAATATATAAACAGAAATTATTATAATCGTCCAACAATTTCACCTCCGAACTTTGATGAATTCCTGCATTTCAGACTTCCTAGGGTCAGGAAAATACATTTTTGGAAAATTACTTTCTGTGAAAAACATTAAAAAAACTCAAATGAGCTATACTAATGATTATTAAATTGTATTTGCTGATTTCCTATAGATTTGGTACTAAATCCATTTACAAGAAATCTCTCTGTCTTCCTGAGTACAAATGTAAAGAGCTAGATGGATAAAATTTGGATAAATAATTTTCGCATCTAATGTATAAATCCTCGTTAAATTTTAATCAAGTCGGTCAAAGAGCTGACAGTCTGTCAGCTTGACATTTTCTCATAAGTACAAAAGAGATATTTCAAAACTGTGAGGTCCCATATTGTCTTTATGTGTAATTTTTTTAATTATTATAAATTAAAATTTTAATAAATTATTAATATAAATAAAATTATGTACAATGCTGCTCTCGATTTTGATTTTAATTTGTTTGAAATTCATATTCAATTTCTTTAACTTCAATTTAAATCCCAAAACGCTCTTTCTCAGAAAATAAAAATCTGAGGAACCATGGAGCTCATGGCTTTACTCAAATTCTACAGCACGGGATATAACTTTATACTAAGGAATTCGCAGGAAAATTTCGTGGAGACCTAGCCTGTTACTTTGCCTTTCATTTAAAATTTCATATGACAATAAGAGCCAAAACTCTTTCCCATTTTTTGAATAATTATTATTCTCCTGAAGAGGACCTTGGGTTACCTAAATTGTTACATTAGTTAATTACTAAATTACTAAATTAATGTTAATTACTAAATTGAACATTAGTTACCTTGGGTAACTAATGTTCAATCAGAGCGACTCCATTTAAAGTATCCGACTACGTTCGGAGAAAAGATTTTGAAAATTGGGATTTTTTTAAAACTATTTAAAACTATGGTTTTTAGATGTATAGTCAATTATAATACAGAACACTATAAATAAAAAAAATACTTAAAAATATAATATTTTGAGAAATAAGAAAATGTGTAATAAATTTTAGTGAAATTTAACCAAAAAGGTTAACACTAAACAAAATAATTGTAATGCAACAATCGTATTTTTCTTTCTATATAAGTTATGGAATATAATAATAAAGGAAATGAACCAAAATTTAAGAAAAAAATTTAGATGCAAAGCAGTTATGGGTAAAAATATGCGAATATATGTATTTATTTTGCAAAGTTCACAACTTAATTTTCCTAAAAACATCTATAAATGAAAAATTATTTTACCAACAATAAAACTTTTGGTTCAGTTTATTGCCTATATTATTTAAAACACTCACTGAAATTTCTATATAAATACATCTATTCGTTTTTTAGATATCATGTTAGCGGTGGAGAATTTTCATAAATATTAAAGTTTTGAGAAAATTGAAGTTAAAGACAAATTTTAGTTGTAAAATATGTGAGCCTGGATGATTGGTCAGGCCTTCCATTTCCTAGAAAAGATAAACCGTTTTGGAAGGAAAAAAATCTAAACTACAAGAAATAACAACAACAACAACAACAAAAATTCGCCAATGTGGTCGATAACCAGTATTTTTAACGTAGTCGGATACGTAAAATAAAACTGGTTGAGATAACAAAAAAATCACGGATGCTATTTAAAATGAGAATTAAACTCATGGATTAAAAATCTGAGTGATTAAATGTCCATAAATATTACAAATAAGATAATTGAATTCATTAAATAAATAAGAAAAAAAATGTGATGAAATTGGCACTTGAGAAAAATATCTTTGACATATTTAGAGCAGACCAGAAAAAATAAAATGGAAATAAATGGCTCAAATGTTGTATGCAATTTTATTATAATTACTTCTAATTTTTATACTAAAGTCAAAGGTTCTTGATTATTAGCCTCGATTCCATAACAGGGAAATCTAAACTTCGAGGTAGTTATAATAATAGTTACGCAAATTTGGTTGAAGTCATAGTGCAATCGATGTCCTAATTAGAGAATAAACCAGAAGAAGAATAAACCAGAGAAAAAATACGAGTTTTCAATGAAAAATATACTGAAGCAAGATGCAGGGTGGATTGAAAAATAGTATGTATTCCAAAAGAGAGTTTTTACTTTGGCATTTTTTGATAAATAGTTTTGTTAAAATAACATTTAATCAAATATAAGATAGGAAAAAAAAACTGATATCCAATTTTGCTTGTATTTTGAAGTCTGATTATTTCCGATCAGAATGTCTTGGATTTCACATATTACTACACTAAACATTTTCACATTTGCTGGAATTCGTACTTTACTCAAATTACCAAGAACTTTTAATCTGAATTACAAGTTTTTGAGAATGAAAATTAACCCCATATGAGTGAAAGATTTGTTCATAGTCTGAATTACAAAGTCCATGTTGAAACTCAGTATTCATTTTACCATTCCTTAAGCGATAAACCAATAGTAGTAGTCTCCCAAAACTTTCTCACCTATACCCACTTATAAGAATGTTATTTGCCTCCCCTCATATAAATTTGTGGGTATTGTATAAGCATGAAGATCACAATTGAGCAAATTCACATAGCTCATGAGACTTTTATGCTTCACAATAAAGCTAACCGAATATTCATTTTGGAAGCTTTTTTTCCAATCGACTAAAGCCATATCACAAGCTCAATGACAAGAATATATTATACATTACATGATAATTTTTTTCAAGATTATATGTACGCTTTTTCATTCTGTCTCGTAATTAAAAAGTCATACAAAGGATTCTAAATCACAAATTTTATTTATTCTCATCATGTTTAATTTTATCTCAATCATGAATAATAATTAATGCTTTTCGAATTACCACGTTTATATGAATACGAAATTGCGGATCAACAGTTATCCAATTTGGTACGAAATTTGGTAAAAATGTATGCTCAAGATACTTAAACTGCCTATCAAATTTACTTATCCAAAGATTGAAACATTTTATATTCATAATCATTTGTGCTCGGATCAGGCTTCATCTGAAGGAATCGTATTCAAAATTGGGTAAAAGTCGATAAATTTGGTGCAAGGCCCGTTTTATCCATTTAGGTGAAAATATTTTTAGCTATCCAATATTTGTTTTTTTTAATCGATTACAATAATTTCTCTTTATATATTTCGTATTCGAGAAAATAAAAAACTTCTAAAACTTTTCTTTTCAAGACTATATGTACACTTTTTATTCAGTCTTATATTTAACAAGTCATCCAAAGAATTCCCAATCATAAACTTATAGACAGCAAAAAAATCCATAAAAGCCTTACTTGGAATTTTTTTGTGCTTTAATATCGTCTGAAATAGTTCTAAACAGAGGAGCAAGCAAAAAACTCTGATGGGCATAATCTTAAAAACAAAATTACACTCAGAGGACAAATTATATAGTGAAGGACCGAAAAGAGATTGCACTTCATTATCTTCAATCACCCTTTTCTTTAGGTAACTATTACATTTATTTATTACTAAGTTTAACTTTCTTAACTGTAACTTTCCTTCGAAGGAGAGCTTTACTTTTATTTCGCTTAGTTAGTTCAAAACAGTCATTTCGAATGAGATGTTTTAAGAATAGGGATCTAATTCATTTAATTAAAAAAAAGAGATTGAATTTAGAATTCGAAATTTAAAGTAATACTAAGTTTTGTTTTGTGAATATTTTTTCGAGCGACTTTTTTACTATAAGGCTATCTGCAAAAATCTGTCATTTTTAAATACTTAAAGTTCGAATCTAATCATTCTATCTTCTAAATTAGTTTATACACTAGGCTATTTGCCAAACTCCTTACTACAGCAGAATCACTTTCACAGCGAGCGTGGGTTTGCTTTAACTTTAATTTTAGACGTGCGAAAAATAGATAATGCTGTTTTCTGTGAAATTCGTGACTAGAATGAGAAAATTTCCTGCAAAAGAAAATTAAAGTTCAAGTAAAATTGAAAAAAAAAATCCTTTTAGAAAAATTTAAATCCAATAAAAAATGAAAAACAGAATTTAAATTACATAAAAAAACATAAGGCAATATTCTTGAAAAGAAGTTTTTAGCAAATATTTTACAAGGGTAAATATGACATAATTAAAATAGAAATTAATTATTAAAGCAGAAAACAATTTAACTACGCTCTATTTCGGATTACTAAAGCTTAACTATTCAATTACTAAAGCTACATATTAGCATACTGATACAATCTGGAGCAACTTCAAAACAACAATTTGAGGTATAATTATGCTTACAAGTCATTATAGAACAGTGTTTGCGGAATTAAAAGGAAAAAACATTGAAGATACAATTTTGCAAAAGTCATTTTTGCACTTTGATTAGTCTTGCTTTTCAACGGACACATCCTTTTATTTTAATTGCAAACTAAACAAAGTTACAGTTGTCAACAATAGTTTCAATATCTTTTTAAATAAGGACCAATCCCAATGTATATATTTTGCACAATTTTTGTTGATGCAAGGAAATTCTAAATTACATATTAAATGTAATAGGGGTAAAGTAATGGTAGACGTTCCTAAAAAAACGTGAGTTTGAGAAAATGTGAAGAAAGAAATATGAAATTTATTAATGTACATTACACTTATGAATATACGGCGCAATATGGCGAACGGACCAACTGGATAACAAAAAAGCTGGTTGGACCAAAGTTCTAATAACTCATTTCTTTGCCCATCCAAACCAGAAAACAAAGCTTTTATACCAAAATTCACTGATATTATTCGTGTTTTTCATTGATTGCTAGTCCCATTTATTTCAAGAAGAATGTGAACGAAGTCGAAGCCTGGTGACTCGCTTAAGCTGCTACTGGTACTGATTTAAAATAGAAGGGGCTGTATTGATAGTTTATATGTGCTGATATATTGCACTGACCGTTTCAAGAATTCATTAGACAAAAAAATAATAATGGGATGTAAATTGTTAACTAAAACATTTTTTGTTAACAATTGTTAACTTTTTAACTTAAATTCTGCAATGCCCACTTTTAATGCAGAAACAAATTATTAGCATAAATCGTAGGCCTAATTCTTAAAAAAATTGACTCAAAAACATTTAATTTTTACTAATAAATAATTTAATTACCCCAAGATAAAAAGATAACCCTAAGATGAATAGTAAAAAAGTAGTTTTTAATTTTGAAAATTTAGGCCGGATAGTCACGAACCATATCCACAGGAGTTCACTGAGTTTTTACAGAATCTTTTAACTTTATTTTCCGTTGTTACAGCTGCATATTTTCCATGAATTTCACGATAAAAATTTAAAAAGAAATATGCATTAAACACTAATTTGTACACGTTCAATTTTCATTTGAGACATTGGCATTATCGTTGTAAAACCATTTGCTTACGAGGCATTTGAATTTAAGCTACGTCAGAGTGCGCGCTTGTTAAACAAGATAATTTTTCTAATAACACTTGAAAAAGAAATTGGGAACAGCTTTTCTTAATATGCGGTTTTAATTGAATATTAATTTTTACAATAGAAATGAAAAGAGTTGAAAAACAAAATGTTTTGCATTTATCAAAAATTTCACATTCTGATTATATTGTTTTTATTTATTTACTGATTTAAAAAAAATCAAAGATTTATAGAATAATTTTCAAAATAGGGCTTATCTTTTAAAAATATTTGAAATATATTTGACCTGAATATGACGATATTTCAATTTAGAGCAAATTTTTTAATTATTCTGGACTGTTTAAAAATCTTCCGATTATGTTACAAATTTATTTGCGGTCTACAAATTGTTTATGATTTCTCTTCTAAATTTTGCTTTTTTATTGTGTTTAGCACTTTCATTCAAATTCATGTACTTCAGAATATTGAAATGTCCGAGTTTTGCCTTCCATGTTAAGGAAAAAACACTAGCATTCCTTTAAAATAGCAGTGGCAAACCATGGTGATTTACAAAGTGAACTCCCAATAATTTAAAGCTACTAAGCGTCCGGATATCGTTTGAGAGTGCTCAAAAAGCCCTCCCCCATTCACAAAACCATCTGAGCAAGTGTATAAAATAAATACAAAGAACGGCTCGGGTATTTCAGATATTAATCATACTTCACAAACATAGAAAAAATATAGCAGTGATACTCAGGCGTCTAAGGCACTCATCTTAGTTTGTTGAATTTCTTTTGGGACATTTCAGTACTTGTAGAATTAAGGGAAAGAAATCATATGTGGGCTATAAAACCTTCATTAAGTTATTTTGTTAAATATGAACAAATTTGTTAAATATATCCAATGCATAAATAATATGAAATATGTTTAAAATTTATAAGACATACATAAATAAGGAAAAGTATAAAAGCTGAACCTGGTAGTTCTATGTAAAGCTATATAGATAATTTGCTTTGCATACAACACATTGAATTCCAATTCTAGAACAGTTTCTCGCAGAATTCAAAAACATTTCTGGCGATAAATAAATTAAGCAAGTTTTCTTTTTTTAAATATGTGCTAGCAATTATTTGAAGAAGTTTCTGGATGTAAATTTTACTTCACGTTCCAAGTGTCAATCAAAAATTTCTTTTCCTAATAAAAACCTGTTCCAACTTCTTTAAAAATTAGACATTATTTACGGCTCTGATCAATCAAGAAATATAGATGTCGGATAATAACAGTATTCAAAAAACGTTTAAAAGCATCAATTTCTTACGTAATTAGAAGCTAAATTTGTTTTTATCAAAGCCTAATCTATTTGCTGTCATCTTTTGAATCTAGAATTTGAAAATTCCAAAATGAGTGATTTTTTTGTAGTGAACTACGAAAACATTATTAAGAAATTATAAAGCGCTTTTTTTTTTCATCACATTCTTTCAGTTGTTTGAATAAATTTATGTATCGAAATTACAGGTTTCTTCGAGCTGAACTGAACACAAAAATGTATTTAACAGCTTGATATATAGCCTATTCTTCTAAAAAAGAGCCAATTCCAAGTTCATTATAGATTAGACCATAGTTATTTATTGCTGTGGCTCAACTGGCAATACATCAACAATTTAATATTGATAACTACATTATTCAAATCACTTTCATCGAATAACCTTCGCACTTGAAAATAAAAAAAGTTTTTTTTTCCCATCAAGAAATACATTTATCTATATGGATAATTATAGTTATACTATTATTCTAGGCAAAGTAATAATGAAATAATAAATAGGTTCCTAACTAATTAAAAACCAACCTTGGAATCTTAATATCTTTATACTCCAGATGAAAAAGCACAAAAATCAAATGCGTTTGCTAGCAATTCTTCTATGTAGAAGATTATATAAGTGTTAAATTTTATATTTAAATTCATATCTCATAGGATACAAACAGCAGTGTTATGCAGAGATTTATAAAAGAATTTATGATAATTAGATGCAAATTAAAGTATCTAGCCTAAGACATATCACTTTATTAGTAGATAAAAGTTTATCGAGTCTGAAAATTTTCTGTATCCAATTTCAACAATTATCAGCTGGATAAGATCAACTTACTTTACTAAGAATATTTTAATATGAAAGTTTTCTTAAAATATAGCTTCCACCTTTGAAGCTTAATAGAATTTAAAGTACCTAATAACTCTACTTGTACCTCTGTGTCATTTTTAAAGTGACATAATGTCGAATGTAAACTTTTATCAATTTGTATTTGTTATATTTAACCGAGCATTTCACTGATATTCTGCTTTATATAGTGGCTATATTTATTAAATGCTGTTAGTGAATCAGTAATTGTGTTGTTTAGCAAAATATGACAATAGATCAATTATAAAAATCTCAAATATCTGTTTCGTGTCGATTTTAATGTAGCCGATATCTTGCAAAGAAAGTTCGGCTCAGTTTATCGATAAATTAATATTGATATTAAAGTACTTCCAAAAGTAATGAAAAATTTATTTATCATTAAAATTATTATATATTCTCTTGAAAGAAAACAAATCTTGAATCCTGCCAGAAATTCCAAAATATTAGGAATAAAATAAGGATAGTTGAAATTCAATTGACATTGAATATATGTCACAGAGAAAATGCCAGCATGTTTTAGAAGTCGATGTTGACTACGTCGTAAATCATTACTTTGTTATTAGATGGTTGCAGTTTGATTTAACCCTTTGCACTCGAGGGCTCCGGAGCGGAGCCCACTAGCAATTTTTTTCCCACTTTTCCCCACTAGCAATTCCAAACTTTTTCCCCACTAGCAATTACACCACTTGCTATTTGTAGTGGAAGCTTTATAAGCCAGATAACATACTCAAGACTGAGTGATCACTTTTAGTCTTGTGGTCATGTCATCTGGCTACCATCCATAAGGTCCCAGGTTCGATCCTACCTATCACCTAATAGCAACATTGGTGACCTAGGACGATGAAAATAAACAAAAAAACGCAACCTTCGTTTAGCTGTTGTAGCGCCCTCTACCCGAAAAGTACTAAAATAAAAAACGGCGATAAATAATCAGCCGATTTAATAAATAAAAAAAATAAGAAATGGCGATAAATAATCAGCCAAATAAAAATGAATTAAGCTGATAAATAATCAGCCAAAAACAAAAGAGAAAAAATGGGTAAGAAGCATTAAAAATTCAACAGCCAATAAGATCACTACAAAAAAAAAACAGAAACAAAAATATCGTTCGTCTCACCTCTCACTGAAGGGGGAGTATTGTAGTGGAAGCTTTATAAGCCAGATAACATACTCAAGACTGAGTGATCACTTTTAGTCTTGTGGTCATGTCATCTGGCTACCATCCATAAGGTCCCAGGTTCGATCCTACCTATCACCAAATAGCAACACTATTTAAACTTTACCAATACTAAAAAACCACGAACCTACATTTGTCCAAATTTTTCTTTTTGTAATATAATTATCGTATTATTTCCAGCTTCTTCCTAATAATTCCTTACATAAGCGAATTCAGAATACTTGTCAAAATAATTGAGATTGATACATAAATCCTTGAAATAAAACTCCATATTGTTCCATAGACTATTATTAATTTGGAAGTATTATGCGACTTCAATTTGATTGTGCCTTGCCCACTCACATTTCAGGTACAGATATTTTATAAATCTCCAGCAATTTGTAGTCCATACGATGCTGCTCTGATCTTACACCACATTCTAATTAAATTGCCTTATTTTTAACAGACACACAATATAATTTTTTTCAACATTTTCCTACTCGGAGATTTGTCCTTGTTAATTTATTCGTGTCGTTGAAGGACATCGGTATTTTTAATGAAAGTTGAAACTTCTTGTACTTTCAAAACTTTTAACATGATTTTATGGCTTTCAAACTTATTTATAATTCAAAGTGTTTGAGGCTCAGCATATTTTAGAAAAATATCTTACATTAGGAAAAAAAATCTTATCTATCCATATTTCTGCGGCAGATTTTACAAGATAATGTATTTGTACTTCTGTATTGCACCACCATCACAGATTAGAAAGTACATTTAGTTTGAATTTGATATTCCAGCTTCGAAGCAAGAAAAAAAATAATATAAAATTTTAAAGTCTGAATCGTAGACCTAGCTCAAGGTTCATCAAAAGGTAATAAAACTTCATAACAAAAATGGCATTTTACAAGCGCATTAGCACAAAATATTTGGTTATTAAAATGTGATGTATTGTCTCTTTGAAGTATGACTCCTTTAAATAAATGAAAGCAAAACATATTGCAAAGAAAAACTTTTAAATTGGGGGATTTTCATTAAGATTCAAGCTGTATTAATGTGGTTAATAATTTATGTATAAAAATTATATACATACCAAATTATTATATTATTAATAATAATATCACATTAATTAAGCATTAATATGTCCATTAATACACAAGACGTCATGAATACACATGTTTTTAGATTTCACGAAAGGATTGTCTACAAATAAGTGTTTACATAATACACTTATGGCTGATTTATCGTAAAAAATAAACATTTACTATTTTACCACAATAAGTTTAAATATAATATTTTTCATTCTTAAAATTTTATAATATTGTAACAAATTGGTGATATTGCTTCCCTATTCAGTCCCCTAGATAATATGTAATTGTTACTAATTATCTGCATTCAAAATAAATTTTAATTACTCAAATTTTAAAATTGATGTGGTTTTGGATTTTTCGCAGAACTAAGACACTGTGTTGGCGAATTCATTTCTCAGAGTAAGTACAGAATGCATTATAGCTGCATTTCCCCCCTACTTTCTGCTTTCATGAACGTTTTGGCGAGCTATGTTTGCTTTGAGCTATGCGAGAGAAACTTAATAATAGAAAAAGGGGCTTTCTTTCCTTAAAACTTTGAAGAATAAAAATCTTGAAAGAGCTTCACTTTCGCTTCTTCTAAAAATATATTAAAATTTATTGTTTGGAAGTTTAATAAAATTGCAAAATATTATGATGACTTGAAACTAAAATCGCTCAAGAATTGTTCAAGTTTATTTTTGAATTTTTAAGTGCTGAAAAATGGACGATACTAAAGGGGGGGAAGAACCTAAAAATCATGACTAAATTTCCATAAAAAGTTGAAATTGAAATTTTCACACTAGTTATAATTGACTTCCAAGAAGCTTTCAAGCGTCAAATATGGCAGCTCAAAAACTAATAGACTGTCATGAATATTTTGTACTAATATTCCATTATATGTATGCAGTTAATATTTCAGTTTATAAGCATTATTTATAAAAATATGTATCCTATGATGCAAAATAAATTCAAAGTTTCACAACGTATTTAAAAATATCAGACAACTAATGTATTAGTCTGAACGGAGTCAGAAATTTAAATGTATTAGATTTCTAACTCCATTACAAGAAATTGGAGCATTTCAACATCTTATTCTTCATACTACTTACCAGCTGGCCACTGACTCCTTCAAATAGCAGGTTTTATTCGTCTCGATGTTAAGAGTAGTACTGCATCAAAATATTTTTGAATTCGTTTAACTTTGCTTTCTCCTATGAAGCACAAAGTGAACATATAATCAACTGAATTGTAATATAATCATTACATTTTCCCAATTTTAATAGCTTTTAGACCTCCTTAAATATGTATTCGCATAAAATAAATAAAACTGAAATAAGTCTATTTGTCCCTATTTAGATGTTACTTAAATATAATAGCTGAAATTTCGATTAATCAAATGGATGAAATTCAACCCGTTAATTGTTGAGTAGTTTAATTAAGAAACCGAAAAATACTTAAAAATAAGTGCATAACTATTTCATACTTTAGGCCTCTGGTTTAATTATATTAATGTCCTGTTTTAAGGAAACACTAGAGCTATTTTGGGACTGACCTCATAATTTTGAACCGCGGTCATATGACGAGAACTGAGCTAGCACCCTTGTCCAAAATTTCGCACTACACTAGCGGGAGGATGTTTAACCCTGATGATTTAGCGTACACCAGACCTACTTACACGATGGTTTTTATGTGGAATCGAGTTTTCAATCCGATACGCTCCGGTTCCGAATTCGAGACCTTACCATCAGGTCATCACGGCCTCCAAATGTTTTTCAGGACAATTTTCCTTCCATCTCAAAATATTGATTAATTTCTCATATCTGGATGCTTCTGCTGTTGTCGAAGTTTTATTTAAATAATCGAAAGAACTTTATTTTGATGGGTAAAATTTGAAAGTTTTACTCATGCCTGTTTATAGACATTTTTTCAATTACTTCTTTGAGACAAATGGAAACTCAATACATTGTATATATTAAAATAAAACAATTTAAAGAGTAGCGGTAAAGAGCAGTTTAAAGTTTGCAGTAATTTTAATGAATTAAAGTTTTTTCAAATAACATTTGTCGTAAATGATGTGCAAAAATTCAAATTGATAGCATTAAATTAGGGAAAATTTAAATTTAAAAATAACTTAATGCTTATTTTTAAATAATATCAAATAGTATTTGCTAATTTGCATTATTATTTAAGAGAACAAAATGTGATTGCAAATGACTCAATCGCTTAGGAACAGGGATAGAATATATATAAATATTTATATAAAAAATAATTGCTATACTCCCAACACCACCAGCTATTTTTGCTCTATTATTGAATTTATTTATGTTTATTGGGTTTAATTGTTTATGTTCTTAATTTGGGAAATTGAAAGCTCGTATGACGCTATAGCACTACGATTAAAGAGCTAATATACATAGGGTTACTTTTAATTGCATGCAATATTTTTCCTTAAGATATTTAATTATGTACAATTAGAATACTATATAAAAAACAGTTTAATCACGGGCTTAGCCATTTATTTAAAATTAAAATAGACATTTATATATTTTATTTTATTCCTTTGTTTCCCTCCAGCGATAAACAGCATTGGACAAAAGATATTTAAGGAAAATATACGATACACATTTGATTACTACATAGATTTATGCTTAAGCGATTTGCAGCTTACTTCCTTAATATTCAACACATTTTTAGATATCTCGTTCATTCACACTTGTGTATTATCAATTAAATATATAAAAGCATTAAATACTTCGTTTTTGAAAACATTATTTGGATAGAATTGCATTCTTTGAAAGAAAATTAACGTTGGGATTGCCGGGGACATCAAATACAATATTAAATAAGTTACCATATTAATTTACTATCGTTTCACTAAACTATGGGTTTCGTGGAAGACAACAGATTGTTTTTGATTATATAACACTAAGACAAAAGAAAGTTTGACCCTATTTTAACCAGTGAACTGTTGCGACCTATTCAGAAAACTCGTATCTAAATTATGTAACAAAAGTTTAGCGATGATTGGTATACTCTTTAAACTTAGGGCGTGTGCAATTTGAAATTATTTTATAACGAAATATTTTGTTAATTCAATAATAACATTTATTTACTTTAACATACTTTTTTGCATATAAAAGAAAAAAATTGATAACTAAAGCAACGCAGCAATACATTTCAGAAAAACAATTAATGTTACCAGCGGGTGACCGAGCTCCGCTCGTAGAAAACAGGTATCGAAGCTAACTCAATGATTTAAATTTTCAATTGTGATTTATCAAAACAATACATGCCATAAGAAAATTTGTGAAACCATTGGTGAAAAGATAACCGGTTAAAGTGCACCATTGTAAACTATTCTAAACAAAGTTAGAGTTGGGAAAGGGAACTATTCTATACAAAGGTAAAGTAAAGGTAAAGATTGAAGTGTGTTGAAGTTCAATATTTTTGACAAATTTTAGAAAAACCAAACATATATACATACATAAGAAACATATTATAAACCTATAACAGCATAAACATAAAACTTTATTAGTTCGCCATATTGGCTATAGATGGCAGCACGTTACCGCTTGAAAATTTAAGTAGCCATTATGGCGAATTAATAAAGTTTGAAAATATCCTATCTGTAACTCCAAACTGCTCGACCGTAGCGCTTCAAAACCGGCGCCAATCGATTCCTCGTGGCCAAAAACCCCAGACCCCCAAGTTTACCGAAGTTTATTAATTCTTGGGCGATTTTCGACTTGGCAACCATTCCTCGTATTATAGTATTAGATATGCTGGCGTTTTTTTTATAATTATTAATCACTTTTCTATCCCTTTGATTTTGGCGAGACTCACATATTTTAAACACCTTGAAATTTACGAGTATATTTGAACTTTTAGTAAAATTTTAACTCAAATTCTAAATAGACACTTTTTATTAATCCTGATGAATAAACTCGCCAAAACGTAAAATATTGAACTTTCTGCATGATGAGTATACTCGTCATAAATAATTAATTGATTTAGCAACAAATCTTATAAGAATGCAAAAATGTCAAAGAGGGAAAAAAAGACGATTTTTTCATTTAATAAAAGCATTCGATTATAGTTGCAAAATTATTGGTGATATCTTAAGCTGCACTAACATCTAATCTTGCAAAAGGAAAGAATTTCATTGGTACATGTGAGATCCACCATCTATTCTAGACTCTCCTTGTTGTATCCATCGTTTCATTTTTTATGAATTTGCTGCAGAACTTTTAGTTCATGATTTGTAATTCAGTCAACTGTCTAGACACAAGAAGCATGCTGTCTAGGAATTAAATTCAGTTTGGTTATTGCTGTTTGGACATAAATTAATGCCGTATTCTAATCATGTAGTTATGTTTTTGACTCAAATATATCTGAACATAGCACTACTTTTAGGAATAAAAACCCTCATAAATTTTTCCGTTTGTAGTTATTATGTTGATGTTTATTTGGAAAGCAGACAAGACTTTAGCGAATAGATTTTGCTCACAATTTGAAAGAAATCTACAGATTTTCCGTTAAGATTTAATTTCATATATGTAATTCAAAAAGTTCTTTTATAATCACAGACACATAATTATACCTTAATTAACATCCCGTTTTAAGCAACAATTACAATACTTTTTTTTTCAGTCTGACCTAGCACATTTGAACCTTCATTAGGTAACGAGGATGTTTCTTAGCTCGCATCATTCCAAGCTCCGTGTCACACCAGCTGGTGAACCATTGGATCCGATAAATGTACAAATACTAGAGACAGGTTCATGGTGGTTGGTCGGAGGTATAGTCTTTCGAACTTGAAAAAATTTCCAATACCTGAGTTCAAATCTCACAACTAGACCCAGAGTCCTCCATCATATTCACAGACAATCAGACATAATTTCGAAAATGTGTTTTTAATGTCTCATGGAATTTGAAACTTAAAAATTAGTTGAAGTCTTGAAGCAGAATGTTTTTTAACCAACACAATAATTTATCTTCGTATATTTCATTAAGTCAGATTTAAAATTCCGATTTGACCTTCACGCATCAGTTTAACAGAATTTTATAATATGGTAAACTTGATAAATATCTTGTAGTTCCTTTCAGAATTACATTAAGAGGTTTCTCAGACAAACATTATTTGCGGTTACGTCATAGTGTCGCTTTGAACTAGTATTTATTTTTTCGTACTAATAATTTCTCTTCCCAAACAAATCTCGCAAATAAATATTTTTTTTTGAAAGCATCTTCAAGTAAGAAAAATGTAGCCGTCATCATGAAAGCAAAGCAAATAAGAAGTCAGAATCTTGTATTAATCAGCGTAATTGGACAGTGGTCAACGTGTAGATCAATATCTCACAACGAATTTATCTATATGCACCTGAAAAATAGTTCAGAATTTAAAATTCAGTCTTAAAATGTTTCGAAGACTAAACGAAATATTTTTCTTGACGTTTATCTTTACAAAAAATGCTAAAAATATGTACTTTTTTTCATCTCTTCTAATATTGAGGAATAATGTTTATATTTTACACTCTGTAAATCAAATAACTTGATATATAACTATCAAATTAAGTACAATTCAAAAGACGGGAAGTTCATCTCTTAGAGATTTTTTTATAAATTTTATTAGAACAAAAATCTTATTGAAAGTAAAGATAAATTTAATTTTGATTTTCTTTCTAGATAATTTCTGGAAATATTTTTACAAATGTAGACATTCCGCTTCCTTAAAATATTTTTTTCAATAATAGAAACGTATTACTCTCTAAATTTTGAGAGTAGTTTGAAGATATTTTGTCTAAATTTCAAGATCATAATTTATTATTATAATACAATTTAACAATATTTCAATTTTCATTAAATAATTTACTACAAAATTTTTAATTCTTGACTGCTGAGTTATAAAGATTATGTTTATTGTATCCTCAGAACTTCTAAAGTGATATAAAATGTAAGATAACGTGTAATTACAAAATATATTACACAGAGAAATGCGTTTTCATTGGGAAGGTTTATTTTATAAAAATAAAGTCTTAAATGCGCAGTTATTAAAAACAGCATTTTCTGAACTGATTAGTTTTAGATATAGAAAT
Organism: Argiope trifasciata; assembly: GCA_026543055.1. Classification (NCBI taxonomy): domain Eukaryota; kingdom Metazoa; phylum Arthropoda; class Arachnida; order Araneae; family Araneidae; genus Argiope; species Argiope trifasciata. The sequence continues at coordinate 901,896 of JAPMOQ010052495.1, forward strand.
AAACAAAATTGAAATTTTTCTTTCACTAATAATCTAAGGTCGAAATGCTTAAACGAAATATCTCCACGTTATAAGAGATAATCTGATATTTCACCAAATATGGATTCTACTTATAACAAGTAGTTGTATAAAAAATTAAGCAAATTTCTAATTAGATCAACTAGTAATAAATTTATTTTAATTACTTTTTTTCAATAATTATCAAAAAATTATTAAATATCAAAAGATAAGTATAAAAAATTATTGATTTTCTCAGGAATTATTGATTTCCGCAAGTACCGAACTCGCATTTTTCATCTCCACTTGAAAAATAGTGAAATCCTTGCATTTTACAGACTAAGCTACTGCCTGTTGATTCCAATTTTCATTACCAACTGCTAAACCTATATTTAAAGTATTAAAAATGTATCAAATTTAATTAATGAATTAATATTGGAAAAACAACAGTAATAACATCATCATAACCACTTTAAGTTCGAAAATATATATTTCAACTTGAATGGACGAATAAGAAGTACTTTATTAATATTGAAAATTTAAACAAGATATATAAATATATAGAAATAGTGTATGAACGAATAGTAGGAATTGAAAAATAGAAAACATGTGTCTGAAGCTGACAGTATTTATGGCTAAACATTTGGGTTCAACGATATTAGATTTGATATAAATATACTTTAAATAATGGCAATGAAACTTTCGAATTATTTTTTTTAAATTTTTATTAATTAAAAATTAAATGGAATTTTGTAATTTCTTTCCAACTCTTTCGAAAATATGAGCGCACAATTGCATTTACGCATCTTAATTTTTTTTAAAGTTATTTCCAGCAATATCGTAATAGAATTATTCTTTAAAAATTATTAAAAATATAGAACAAATATCTTTATGCAAATAGTGCGACAATCAATATCATAATGGCAATATATGTTAACACTTTATGTATTTAGGATTTTATTTTTGAAATAAACGAATTAAAATTTTTATGTTAGTACATATTTGCTATACTTTTATAAAACTCTTGAATTCATCAATATTTTGTAATACCTGTAAAACATGACCGGAAACTGTCATTTCAAGCTTAAATAAATATAGAATATATCTGTGCTGAAAATTTATATCTGAATTATTTAATTTTTTTAAACACTTTCGGTTTTTATGCCATTGGAATCTCATTTGACTGATACCATGTGGAAAGCTCATTTGCATATGAAACAGAGTACTTGCAATGCTAATTACATAGAAAAAAGTTTAAATTTCTGTCACAATTCAGTATTTAGTGTCTCATTACAGATGAATACATAAATATAAATTATGCAATAGAAATTACATTAAAATCGCACTCAATTATTATTCCTTTCAAACAAACTGGTTGCCAAAGGCGATTAGCTAATGAAAAATAATCAAGGAAAGAATTATTTTCTGAGAAAGGTCAATATATATTGAAGCAACCAATAATATAGGTCAATTATGCAAATTTCATATTAATTATAGAATTACTTGTGGTTGATCAAAATCCTTTGTAAACACTTTTCTTCAGGCAGATTATATTATCTAAATCATTCTCTATCATTTAAATTCCATATGACAACCAATTTTTAAATCGATATTTTTTCAAAAAATTATTGGATCACAAATGGAATCAAATGGGTCACAAAATATCAAGGTTTGGCATGAAAAAAAGCCTTTTTGACACAAATATATAAAACATGTATTGCAACAAAATTGCAATATTAAGAAATTATCTTACCTAATAAATGTGGCATACTATCTAAATATGTATTTACAATAACTATCATAAGTAATAAATCAGAGGTTAAAGCATTTTCCAACGCATGACTTATTAAATTTTACAGAGTGTATCAAACTTCTTGATTTAGATTCTTCAACAATCATGGATTTTTTTTTCATAAATTCTGTATAAAATTCTTTTTTAATCATTCTTATATATTTAATAAATTTAAATAGCATAATCATGCTGTGTGTAACGTAATGGACAAATTTTTATAAAAGCCTTAATTTTGAATCCAAATCTCTCAAATGATAAATATTTGAAATGTGTCTAGAAATAGCTTATCTGAAGTTTCTTATCCACTTTATAATTTTGAAAATATTTTTCATTCGTCTTTGCAATGCAATGCAATTCTAGGCCGAGAATAGCCAATTTGGGAGTTCTATGGTCTAAAATATTTCCAATTGCAAGTCTAGTTACATTTTAAAAACATCTACTTTAAATTTCGGGTTCGAGATATTTAATGAACTTTCGGCACCAATTGCTAAACTGAAATTTAGGTCTTGATCATACAAGTTATATACCTAAGTTTTCACATGACCCATTCTAATCGACCACCATTGAAAAGAAATTATGGTTATATTTAAAGACAATAAAGTGAGAAACTATCCTTTTTATTTAGCCTAATATCCGATCATGTCTAAATACTGGCAGCTGAAGGTATATATAAGGTTGTGATATGACTGAATGCAATTCTTTTAATATATGCAATTTCAGAATTTGTTCTTTATATTTTTTTAAGAATGATTTTTCTTCAATCACTTGTCTGCAGTGCGTATCCCGGTGCCGGTTAAATTATTTCCTTAATTATGCGGGAATTTAGGAGTATACTTTTATGATTTCATAAAAAAAATAGCTGAAAAAAATTCTTTTTAAAAACATATCAATCCATTGTGACTGACGTGATCTCATTAAAAATGATAAAATCAGTCACCGATGACTGACGGACAGAAAAGTACACTATCAATCGCCTATGACTGATGTGACCAGAAAAGAAAATATAGTACGTAGCCAATGATGTGGTATGAACAAAATGTATACTGTCAGTCATCGATGACTAATGAGGCTTGAAAGAAAAAAATATTTTCAATCGTCGATAAGTGATGACCGAAATGAAAATATAGTGACAAAGTCAATGATTGATGTGGTCTAAAGAAGAAAAAAAAGTACTGTCAGTCACCGATACTGACACTATCTCACCAAAAAGGCATAATGTCAGTCACCAGTGACTAACATGACATTTAACATCTTAAAGAAAACGAAACGAAGCTTCATAACTCAATCTAGACAAGAAAAGTCAAATAGTAAAACTTGTTTTATAATTTTATTTTTAGCTATAACGGAACCAGGGAATGATAAAAAGCTAAAAGTAGCAACCATTAGTTAAACACACACAAAAAACTAAATGGAAAATGACACGATGCAATTACATCGCCCAATTATCTGCAGACGGTGTGGAGTGCTGCTAGAGTTGCATTTTAAGCATTCTAATCGGATACTATCAGTTGACCCTAGAATCCGTCTTATTACCAACGTTTCCCCTAAATTATAAATCTAATCATGGTAATCAGATATATTTAAATCAAGACAGTCATAATACATTTTAAATTCTGGTAAACTAAATAAAAAAATCGAATAATAATATAGGCATTTTTATAATGAGGTCCCCTGACCTCAAATTCCATTTTTAATGATATCAAGACCAAAGAAATATAGACTTAATCCTTTTCTTTTCGAACTTTAATACTAGACTTTCAAGACGCTATTAGACAAATAAATATTTTACAAATGAGATTACATTCTCCAGTGATGCTAATTAGGTTGATACTCAAATTTTTAAGATAATAAGGTGACCAATCATGATATGGGATCAAAAGTTTTCAGTGCCGCAGATTCGTTATGTCTGGTGAAGTTGAAGATTGGTTTTTATTTTCAAGAGTTATTAGAAAAAAATAAATATTCCACTGATTTTAAAATTGTGTTTGCCTTATGATGCGTTCCAATTCTTTTGAAAATTGGAAAACTTTACAATTATTGACCGTTTTTGGTGGATATATTTATAAATTTTATTTTAATATGAATATTTTCAGTAAAATACAAAAAATATAGTAGAATGGGTTATAAGACTACAATTTTTTTAAAAATTCTTTTCTTCATCCAACTTATGTAAGTGGTTAACATGTTCTATGGCAATGAAATAATAGAGATAAAATAGGAGTAGAAAATACAATAAGTGCCTTATATGAACGTATATAAAGTAGACAGCAGCAGATAAGGAAACATGAAAAAAGCGTCATTGGGAGTAAAATATGTCATATTTTCAGAAAACAATGTAAAATTTTCGGTAAAATCCTACAGATTACTTATATTTTTAAATATTTTTCATGAAATATATCGGAAAAAACACATCTATGAAATAATATATATATAAGTCAAAACCCAATAGTTATTTAAAAATTTGAGGAAATACTTTTTTTGGTCTAAAAAAGAATTGTAAAATAAAAAGAATCCATGTTCAAAAATCTATAAAATGATTTGTTCAAACTCTTGCACAAAAACCCTTAAGAACAATATAAAACTAGTTCGGAACAAAAAATCGGGTTATATTTTTTATTCCGTTCTTAAATATTGGAGACTTGCAGATAAATAATATGTAATTTCCATTTTTTGTCACATGTTTAAGCCTTAATCTTTTTAATAGGTTTAATTATATAATACAATAATAAATGCTGTAGAAAATATTGAAGAGTTGAATAAAAAATATCATTCGATTTGAATTGAATGCTTTTCTGTAGAAAATATTACGACAGTTTAGAGTTCGAAAAAAAACACCCGACTTATTAGAGATTCAAATATTTCATTAAAATGCAATTTATGAAAATATAACAATTAGTAACTCACCAAAGAATGAAAGCAAAAAAAAAAGAATTCCAAACTGTTTGCTCTATAAAATATTGAGTTAAGAAATTTTTAACAGAAAATATTTTCGCTAAAAAGAACACGATTTTTCAGCGTTGCCACTAACATTAAAGAAGCGATAACGTTAGCAGATTTCTGGGTATTTTACAAATATTCAGACTTTCTTATATTCAGCATATAAATAATTCTATTTTATTACTGTCGAACAATGGTGAATAAAAAAGGAATTGAAAACTGCCGAGAATGCTCCAATTATTGGAATATTTGAACCTGTTTATTTGCTGATTACTTATTTAAAAGTTTTCTGAAAGGAATTAAGATCAAAAATTTCAAAGACTAGATTCACATCCGAGAATTTGCTTTTGACACTAAGCAAAAATTTATCATGTAATTCAGAGAAAAATAAAGAATAATAATAAAGAAAAAAATTGGAGTATTTAGAGAATTATAAAATATTACGTTTTGCAAATTAGTTTGATATGATTGTCTGTGCTTTTCCGCCATTTTTATAAATTATTTCAAATTTGTATATTGTTTCCTAAACATTTTTAACATCAGCCATGAACCCCCTTTTTCAGCAAATTGTTAGTTTTTTAGAGTAATTTATAAAAATATATAAACAGCAGGCAGGAAATGTTGTTCAAAAAATTGATCCTAAAAATATTTTTTGTGCGTTAAAGGTTTGATCAAAGTTTTGAAAAAAGATAACTCGATAATATTTTTATTTCTATTTAAGTTCATATCCCCATCATAAATGGGTTTTTTTTTGTCTTTTTACATGCGAAGCAAATGCAATGGCTGTTTGTAAACACATTTGTTAAACGAAAATCACAAGCTAAGAGAAGTAGAAAATTTTCACATTTTAAAGAATTAAATGGAATTACCTTATTAACATAACAGTTTTAAAACATTCTTTAGGATAATTTTCAAGTTTAACTTCAATTAAGTTAATTTTTCAGTGAAAAAAATGCACTGAAGAAATTTTTCTATGTGTGACGTTGTTAATATTAAGCGATATGTTAAGTGCTTACAGCTTACGAAGTAATATTTATATTTAGATATCGCCTTGTTCTATTATCACATTTCTATTTGAGAGTTATTTCTTGTTGCAAATGAAATATAATCTGATTTATACATATTTACTAAAATTGTCATTTTTATATACACGTTAAAAATTAAAAAAGACTTTACAAGATTAACATAGTAAAGATTTAACAAAATGGAGCTGAATTTATTATAACTTCATAACTTTTTTGATTACATCTATTTTTATTTTTATTGAATACGTCATAATTCCGGAAGAATTTTCGTGCTCCTTTTAATGAAGTACATAGCATACCAATCTCAAGACGAGAACTTGATTTTTTTATTCGTGAAAAAATAATACACATTACAAATATTACTCTGAAGCCGCAGGCTCGATTTCTCTAAATTTAAAATAATAAATACTCATGACTCATATCAATCTGAAAGCTCAATCACAATTTCTCAAATTTAAATAATAAAATATTTACACCCAGATAAATTGAACTTTCTGAAGCAACATCAAAGAATAACTTATATATTTCTATGAAGCAAAAATAACCTTTGTATGATAAGGCTTTTTACAAAAAGTTGTGTTAGAATAAGTTGTAAATTTTAATCACAACAATGAAATAAATTTAAAACATGCGTATGTTTTTAAAAATCTTAGAAATTGTATCGATTATCTATCCAAAAAATATTATAAAGTTGCATGGTAATGAGAAAAAAGTAAATAACAAAGCGTGTTAAAAAATGATGCAAGACAATTGATTTATAAAATAAATAATTCTTATATTTATTCAAAATGTTTAAAAGTAATGAACTCATATTGAACAAAATAATCCTTGAAATATTCATCAATATTTTTTATCTTTAGTATCATAAAAGGAAATTTAACTAATTATTCGAAATTCTCTGAAACCAACAACAATCGGATTTCCTATCTGATGAATAAACAATTAGATGGTGCTAAGCAATATAATAAAATTTGAAACACCATCAATACTTTTGATGGGTAATATAAAAAGAACTTGAATTCGAAATTATTCCAAAAACTAAGCGACCAAAACTTATTGTCTGTATATCGCAAAATGCTATAATCGAAATATTCTACTCTCCTTTATATTAAACCTCTAAGTGCCATTTTCATAAAAAAAAAGTTATGTTTCATAAAAAATTTAAATGCAACGTTTGCAAATAATTTTGAATATTTCATAGAGTAATTATTTATAAATTTCCACATAATTGCACAATATAGTTCAAATTTACTTTAATAAAAAATAATACATCAACGGGTAAAAATCTTAGAAAATAAGAGTAATTAAATTTCATACACAAGGCATAATGAACTAGAGGGTTAATATTCAATCTTACATAAAAATAAAACTTGCCAAAGAATTCCATTAACTTCATGCATTTCAGACTGTCAAAGAATACATAGCACAGAAATAAAACCAGAAAAAGGTACTTACATATGATATCATGGGAAGATTGAGGGATGCAGCCACTGTTGCTTCTACAGCACAAGAATCTTCTGGACCAAAAAAAGCAATGGCGCCTTCACGCCATTGCTGAATTGTCACATATGTTCCTATCAACGTATCCCCTTCCGTGTCGTTGTATATCATCTGGAGTTTGTGCCCATTCAAAAACGATGCGTTATTGTTTACCACATCCAGGGCGTACGAGATTGCACCGGATATCACTATCCCTTGCTTTTGAGTATTGGTACGCCCCTGCATGTTGGTCATGTATCCTATGGTAAATGTTTCGGCAGTCACTCTACAGTTGCTACAATTCATGAGAAAAACTCCAAAAAGCATGGTGACCAACTTCAGAAGCTGCGCCATGGACCAGTGCGACCATTGTATCCAGTATTTACGATTTGGCATAGTTCTGGGTATTCCAATCAGCATACTAATGCCTCATGCTTTTTGCGATGAAATGAACAGAAAGGGACCGCTGTAAAGTCAATGCAACGGAATGCGCAAGCTTTAAATGCAAATCGTCCTGACATTTGACATCCCACATTCAGGCAAATACTTCATATCTCCTTCTTTTGGTAAATAGGTCTATTTAAATTTCTAATATATTAGTGCAAAGAGAAATTCACCAAAAATTCACATTTCTTTCGCGCAAGTAGTCCAATTCTGCTTCTTTTAAATTTCAAGCTAAAAGCTTTTTGAGTTATTTACTTTGTAAAAAGAAACTGGCAAATCCGTTTTTGAAACGTATCAAAGGCTTTTACGGCACCATGAATACATTTCGGGACATGAAATATTAATAAACTATGCCTTTCCGAGAAAATGGCATGATTTTACTTTAAAAGGGTTGCATGTTTTGCAAATCAAATGGTTCCCCGACATATTTTTTTCCTTCAATTGAGCGAAGGAGAATCAAATCCACTATGTAAAAAAAGTTTATAGTTTTTTTCCTTCCCAATCCTGTGTCATTGTACAAATATATCAAACAAAATATTGACATTGTCTAAAATGTGATTTTTTTTTCCTTCATTGTATTGCTTTTATAACAGAGCCATAAATATTTTATTTTCAATGACAAGGACAAAAAGTAGCGGAAGAAAGTAAATTTTGTATCAAATTACGAAGAAAAATATTTTCCGTAAACACGTAATTGATGGAAGAATAAAGGTTTTCACTTTTTTGAATGAATTGCCGGAAATTGTTGGCTCATAAATTCATATTTTTATTCAACAAAATTAGAAATTTCGAATAAATGATTCTCGCACACAGATTTATTAGTTATCATTAATTACTTTCAAGTTCCTGCTATAATATGATTTATTTTAAATTATTAAAGATTTACCGTGAAAATTATAGAGCCGATTATATATATAAATAATTTTTTATCTGTAAGTATTTATTGCCAGTTCACTAAAAAGTTATAAAATTTAAAGTTTAACACATAAATTAGAACTTTAATTAGTATCGGTTATTTTTATTTCAGCTAAACAATTTTGTTTTAATCTAAACACAATTATGATTTCAAATTTATAATTTTTTCATCATCGGATGAATAAATACCAGAAAAAAAATCTGAGCATTTAATTACAGTGAAAATTCTAAAAACATTATGAGCGTTTATTTACAAATAAAAAAATTCTAGGTATTTACTTCTAATAAATAAATAAATAACAAAGCACGAAAGCTAAATATTTTTATCTCATCAGTTGTAACTTTAATCTTACAGACATGAATATCTAATCTTTTATCGATAAATACTTCGTTAACTCATCATCCGTGAATAATGTTTAAAATTCTTATCCAAATCGCATCTGTGCATCCATGCGTAACATAAGACACACAACAAACACCAGGAATGGGAAATAACTAACTAACCACCTGTTAAACTTCTTCCACGTGTCCTTCCGGTAAGACCCAATCAATCAGTGCATCTTTCTTAAATAATCCCAAAATAACAGCAAATATTATAATTCGGATCTAATCCACCTTGTGTAATGAGTAACTGAGTACGGCAATTTTGTTAACCGTCGACGGGCAACGTGCTCTCCACCTGGCGGTGCGGACAACGTGGTTTGGCGGCGGCCAAAACTAGGTGAAATCGCCTGAAGAGTTAGTGATCCTCTCTCTTCGAGTATGTAGCGCGATTTTACCGAGTTCGCTGAGCGGCGCATTCCCTCGAAGCCGCCATGCGACGACGTCGCCATTCCAGTGACGTCATTAATATGAGAAAACCTGGTGCGACCTTCGAGGAAAAAAATATAAAAATAGGAAGAAAAAGAAAGAAAAATTGGCCTACGATTCGTCTTTTTCGGTTTCTTTTCGTATTATTCTGGATGCGATCGCGATCGTGCGAGGTTCGATGTTTGGTAATGAAAGGTAAAAACTTGTTCAAGGATCATTTTTAAAGAGTGTGGAGAATATTTATCTCAAAATGATATAACTAGGGTGGACAGAATATTTATTTATTACCATTTATTTATTTATTTTTCTTTAGTTGAATGAGTTTTTCTACCTTTTAACATTTGTTACCAATTTTTCAACTATTTTTCATCATGTCGTAACATGGTCAATTTTTATAAATTTTAGTACTTCGGAGACTTAACATGATATTTGAAATTCCTTTTCCTGCTGGTTTGGATCTGGTTGAGGTTTGTGGAAAATTCACGGTGTAATAATAAAAACGCATTTAAAACTTTTATGTGGTTAACATTTTTTATTTATCTTTCTGGTACCAGTTTTTAAGTCCACTCTTATAGTATTTGGTATCCATTTCTTTTTTTTAAATTTCATCATGCCTCTTGCTTATAATTCTTGAGGAATTTTGGAATTTCAGATACTTAAATATTATCTGAAGATCCATTTCATGCTGGGTCTGATTGTGGTGTGTATTAGATTTATTGAGGGAAAATTTTTTAAATTATTAAGTGATTAATATATTTTATTAACTTTCTGGCAGGTCTTTCTAAGCCTAGTCTTTTAGTATTTGGTATCCATTTTTTAAAAAAATTCTCTTCTCCTTATAATTTTTGAAAAATTAAAAAAATTTATAAAATTTAAATTTTTTAATTTTTTTTTAAATCTTAAAATTTCTTCTTTTTGTACTATTTTAGATTTTTAGAAACGATATTAGAGTTATTGCAGAAAAAAAAATCCTTACAATTTAATCTATATCTTGTAACATATTCATTTATTTTGCTTCTGTTCATCCAATTTTGGGCTTTCCAAATATTCAGCATTTAATAATCCATTCTTTCATCCCGTCGAATGCCAATAGGTTTTCTTTATCAATTTTGAAATTCAAATATTTGATTAGGATTATTTTCTTGTTTTTCTAGATTTGATCGTTATTGTGTTAATTGTGCTCCCAAATAATAATTAAAATGTTAACATTTGATTTCAATGGTATATCTTTCATATTTATTTCAAGTTTTCAATAAGAGTTTGAGAGTACCCTTTAAGTGTACCCATCTAATTTCACAAAAATTTTACGCTGCATGATAGTAATTTTTGAAGAATTTACGAACTTCAAATATTTTTATTTTTAGTTAGATCTACTTTAAGACGGAAATGATTATTCAATTCTAACTGATGCATTAGATAGACAGCTTTCCGCTTTTTTTTACTGGGGGGGAGAGGAAGACGCGGTGAGTTTTGAAATATTTTAATCTTTTACAGTTGGCATCGAAATTCCTTAGTAAACTTTTACGGTGCCTGATGTTAATGATTATAACATTCCTTTTTTTAGATTGATTTCGGAAACAATTTGTGATCTTGTGTGTTATTTTAAATCAGATAGCGTTCATGCAAAGTTAGATACATGATAATAAAAGCCAAAATGATTTTAGGACATATAGATTATTTATCTTAAAAGGATTAATTAAGTGCTCATATATTTCCAAATTGTTTATTTCTTCTTAATATTCCACAATAGAATTTTAAATAATTCTTAATCATATTGCCTGGAAATAATATTTGATGATTTTTTTGAAAATTCAAATACTTAATTCGCTTTCTTTTATCACTAATCAAAATTTCATCGAAATTGTGCTAAAATTATTTTATAATAATAATAATAAAATGTCAAAATTTCAAATCTTTGCTAATTCCTTTTATGATTTTGCATTTCAATTATGTATTTGAATTTTTTTAATCTAGTGATTTCACCTTTTTATTGTTTAGCACTCAGTATTTGAAATATTTTTCTATATGTCGCACGCTAAAAAAAAATTGTTTTGAATTTTGGAGCTTCAAATACATTATTAAGTATTTTTTTGTTCCATCTAGTCTATTATTACTTTATAAGATATTATTTTTTTGTTTCATTGAGGGTATTCCAAATCTGCGTTTAAAAAAATGCTCAAACTCATGTCTTTTCTAAAATAATTCTTTATTTCAAATTATTTCATTTCAGATATCAGGCCTCAAATAAAAATTGCTAAAATCCCCTGTCTGAATAAGTTTGAAGAATATCTTCTTCTGTGCTGCATAAGAAAAGAAGGCAAAATTAGGTTTTTTTTAATCTAGAGGGCGACATACTTGAAACGTATCGACCGTTTCATATAATATTCATCTCGGCGAGTTCCAATAATTTTTCTTTTATTCTCCGTCCTTTGCTAGAATAAAAATTTTCTAATTATTTCAATTTTTTCTGAATTTGAAAAACAATCATACACGCACACTTACACTTCGAGTTAGGGCAATTAAAAAAATGAAATTTTCTCAAATAGCATTTGTTTTAAAAGGTTGTGGTTATGGAAATTTAATTGATGTGATATATGATAAGAAGTTTTTAAACTTTTTAAAAGCCCAGTGTTGTGTGTAAAGATTTAAATTTTTGGAAGTAGACGGCTGGTGGGAATTAAAAAAAAATACGGTTTATTTTAAAAGTTCGCTTTATTCTTCTACCGGGGGCAGACATATTTAGAAGCAAGGGCGGACAAGCAGACATGGTGATAAAAGCAGAAATTAATTTCCCCCTTTTTTATACCCTATTTTGATAGGGAAAATTTTGTTTACAATGCTAATATATTATAAAGATTCTCATGGGGATTTCTTATCCATACGCTGAGAGAGGCAAGGGAAACAAGGATCTTTTTAGAAAAATTTTGTTTAGGTCCGCAACTTTTATCAATACTCACAGCGTGGGATTTACTGACTAAATATTTTTACAAAGCATTTCTTAATTTAATTAGCAGATAACGTGGAATCGGATCAGGAAATAAGAAAATATTTATGAATGGAGTGATTATGAGCTAAATTGAAACTTTAGAAAATAATTTGGATTTAAATTAGATGTTAAGATATATATATAATATATAATATGACATTTGGAAATAGCATTTTTATCAAAAATCTTTATGTGAAAGATTCAATTACAGATTTGTTGATTAATTTTTTTACAAACGCATATATTCCCCAATTAAAAATATAGCAGGTAATTGTTTTAATTAATTAATTATCAAATTATAGAAAGTTTGTTAAAAAATAAGAGAATGTAACGAAAATAAGAAGCCCTTAATTCTGCTTGAAATGGTCGTTTTCAACATTTAGCCACTTGAGGGCGCTACTGTGTATAGGCGGGGCTACTTGAAACCGTAACACTTCTCTGACAGAGATTTCTTTTAAATCGTATTTGTTACTAACGTTTTAATAAGTTTCTTTGAATTATTGTTACTCTTTAATTTTTTGCTTTGGTACCTAAAAAAATTGCAAAAAGTGTAGTAGTGAAAGAATTATTAGACTCTCATTTTCTGAGAAAGACAATGAGATATTTATCACATTCAAAAATTATTTATATATATATTTATATACGATATATATATATATATTAGAATATATTTTTAATTGGAAATTCATGTGACAATATATCCAATTAATTATTGATGCACTTAAATATTGCTATAATGATTAGAAAATCGCCCTATTTATTTTCTTACATTAAAAAAAAACCATACACAACAGAATTTTTTTAATTGATGAAGTTTTTTTCTGAGATAACTCTGATTTTTTTTATTGATTTTTAGAACAATATTTTTTGTATATCTTTAAAATATTTAAGTAAGTTTTGCTAAAGAAATCTTATAGATATTATCAGAATATTTTCCTTCTAAAATTTAATTTTTTAGTAATGAATAGAAAAGTAAGTAATCAAAACTTATACAAATACTTTTGGTAGCCACTATATGTCATACGAATACATACAGAATGTGAAAGTTACTTTTTTTAATATTGAAATGAATTTTCTAAATTTTAGTATCAGTGTTTGTTTTCTGTTTTTTAAACAGGGGGATTTTTTTCTTTATTAAGTTTTGCACAAGTTTTTGATTTAGTGGTTATCTTTAAAATTTAGTAAGTTTGGTGATAGTTAAAAATTGTATTAAGATATACAGAGATAAGCTAAATATCACCATCACATCTTAATTTAGACAATATATTTATAAATTAATTCGGTCTATTTGTTATAATTTTAAATAATTGATTAAGGATAGTAAAGATTTCGATCCAAAAATTCGATTTAAATTTGAATTTCATGGGCATGCCTCAATTCTTTTTGCTTTGTTTCCAAATGAATCAAGGTTTTAAAAGCCTTTATATTTCGCTGCAAAAGCTAAAATTTGTTTGAGGGTGAACATTATCATATGTTAAAAGTGTTCTTTCAACGTTTATACAGACTTTTAGACATGTTTATAAATAATATTTTTTCAAAATTTCCTCATTTTGTGTTACATTTTCCATAAAATATTTTTTTTCCGTTTCCACTGTTTAAATGTTTCTATTTTGTGACAATTCGCTCAAAAATTTAAACAATCGAACAAAGTTTATGTCTGTTATCTGCATGCTTTTAGTAAATTATACAATTCCCTTTGTTGAATTTAATTAATTTTCATTTAATTGAATAGATTGTCAATTCTCTATTTTAAATCTACTGGAATTTCACTTTCTCTAAAAACCATTATGATTACTTATTTTTTGCTTCTAGTTTTTTTTTTCTTTTTGATATATTGTGTGTTTTTACTCTTAATCTTTTCGCTTGTTTAGTTTGAAATATTGGAAACATGATATAGCTAATGGTTTGATTGCAATTTACTTGAAATTTCCCTCTTGCATCAGGGAAAATGAATCAAAAATAGAAATGTACATAAAAGTTACACTTAACAGTCAAAGAGTTTTGCATGTGAGATAGATAATTAAAAAATATTAATTACTTATGAAAAAAATTAGTTTTTAGTTGTTTTTAACACTGATTTTAAAGTGTTCCATAACTTTTCCAAATACTGTAAAGCTTAAAAAATTATTCAGTATAACTCTTATTTCCATTTTAATTTAAAAATATTGTAAGCGAATATAATTTTGAATATACTCAGATTTTTTTCTCGTGCTAGCTACTTTTTATAAAATGGCCATTAATAAATGATTCTTATTAAATAAAGGCTACCATAGCTATATTATAAGTACCTGTTAGAAATATTTCAAATTATATTCTGAAAAATTGAAGAATAATCGCAATTCAGTAAAGTTGGGCTCTTCCTTGGTATTTGGAGTGATCTGAAGAATCAACATCGGGAGAAGAAAAACTGCAGTCCTCAGGTAAATGTATGAAAAAGTCGTATTCAGTACCACGGTCCGATTATTTCCGCAGAAGGTACATTCCTTAACTTAATTCGATTTCACAATAATATTCTAAACACCAGGGAAGCGAGTTTATTTATGCTGAAAGACTTTATTCACATACTTCTACTTCCAACTTTGTGGGAATATTAAAGCATAATTCAAATAAAACACCTGAGCGAGTTCCAAGGCTGCAAATTTCATCTAAAGAACAAATCGCTTAGAATTATGGTATTTCGGGCTTATGATCGATCAAAATACGTTATTAATATGGAACAATCTATTTTAGCATGGTATGATTTAAGTCATCCGTTTTCTCTAAAAGAACATTGCCGGCACAATTGTATCTATTTTAACATCACAACATACTACTAAATCTGTAGGATTAGTATAGATTTAGATGGATTTAGTTACAAAAATTGCATTGAAATCAGTTAGATAGACACAGATAAATGATAAATAATACATTTACACATAAAATTGATGATAATGATAAATGGGAAAAAATATACATTGCCTTGGGTACAAAATTACTGAATGAACAGGAGAATTTATAATATTAATAAATTAAAGAGCACTACATAATTTTTTTCGCTAAATATAAATGAGAAACTTTGCTTTATGTATCGAATTAAAAGGGTTAAATAGAAAATAATTATGTGAAATGATATATTAATGCATGTTTAAAGATATGCTATGAACAGTTACAAGAAATATTAGAAATAATGCACGAAGGAAATAGATATGGTTGTTCTAATTGGAGTAAGTTTTCATCATCTATGAATCAGGATTAAGATTTTTCTTAGTGGCATATTACTGAAAATTCTTGTTTCTAGTCTAACGCTTGCTTCTTAGCTTAGCAAGTGATAATGGAAAAATTTTAAGTGAAAAAAAAAGAATAAAAAGACAGGACGTCGCCAAATTGACAAGATTGCCAATTTCTCCTCAAGCGCGAAATACATGAGCTAATTGGCGGAAATAATAAAGGAAAGAAGAAATCGAACCATATTCTGTGTCACACAGAATTTCTTCAAGTTTTCAGGCCATTAAGAATATTTTACGTACGTGTGAACTAGTTTTTTTCCCAGATAATTTGTCATCATTTTACAAGTATTAATTGCAGATATTGTTTAAACTTGCGACGAAGTTTTATGCATTCTACTAATTGATTCTTTCGGTTAGGGAAGTGACCAAATTGTTTCGTGCAATTTCACATTTAAATATTTGAGGAGACTCTAGGTTGGATATACTGAGGCAATACCAAATAAAACTATAGATATGGTTCTATAACAAGAAATGTGAAACAAGTGCTAACGACAGATGGAGATGACGGTCTTTTTTAACATCGAAACCCGTCGACCAAGGGGAAGCAAACCACTCCTCTGTTCACCTCTCTCGGCATCGTAATACTCCTGCACCGACAAATGACCGTCCTTAAAAATGGGCGAAATTTACAAAAAAGCGTTTAAAGTTTAACCCGTAATTAAATGCTAATCAGTTTATACTAAATTAAAATTCCGTATACGATATCTAAAAAAAGTATCGTAGTCGTTAAGAACCTTCGAGCCTTCAGTTCACTTCAGACTTGTCGGAGATCGAAAAACACTTTTTTGGCTTTATGTCTGTCTATAAGCAGGATAACTCAAATTCTTTGAGCAAGACGGATGCTATTTGTTATAAGGAATTGAGGTTTAAATTTTGGATTTTTATCAAATATTGAACGGAATATAATAACATTTCAGGTATTCACTATTCACACTACCCTGTTTGAATGCAAACAAGTATGATAACTACAAAACATAAAGAGTCGATGAATAAAAATTAAAGCTCAGTTTTTAGAGTTTAAAAAAAAGATTTTCAGCAATTTTTGAACCAAACATGTGAAAAAGTCATTTATCTGACGGTCTATCATTGCAATATCAAGCAAACACATAACTAAAATTCAGTATGTCATCTTGTAACTACAATTCTGGTTATATACGAAATTTTAGTGTAAAGGCTAGATTCCAATCAAAAACCTAAATTTCTGAACTATGTTTGTCTACATCATGGATGATAATACCGGCCTTACCTAAGTTCTATATGGAATCAAATTACCGCTATTACCACTAATATACATATTGGTTCAGCTGCTTTTCAATTGCTAATTTCAGAATCAACTTTCAAAATATCTACTACAATTTAAACTACAAAATCTCAAAAGTATCCAATCATGAATAGGTAAACCAGAAGTTCGATACACGACAGGTTTTTTTTACGAAAATTAATATTAATGAAAATATTTAATGTAATCAAAATACATTATTAAATATGTAGTAAAAATACATTCTAATAATATATTTGATATAAAATATATGATTTAAGACTTAATAAAAGAGAATTTCTCCAATATTCATATTCTATTAATCATCTAATACAAAACATGATTTCTAATATCATATAAAATAATTATATATATATATATATATATATATATATATATATATACACACACAATTAAACATAAATTTCAAACTAAATTCTAAAATATAGTATAGGGCACACACTTACGCATTTTAACTAAAGTCATAACAATTTTTAAAACATATTGAAGTCATAATCAGTATTACATATGGTTTCAACTATCCATAAGCAGCTAAGTCACAATAATTCTTCATTTTAGCGGACAGATTTAGAAATTCGATAGCTACTCCATGTGATAAGATGAGCTCGTGAGCAATAATTGAATACTGTTTATTTTTACTCATTTTATTAAACAACAATGAAAAAAGAAAGAATATAATATATCGAAGACCGGAACGAGTTTAATTGGATTTTAAATTAGCTCGACGATAAATACAAATTTTATTATTTTTGTAAAGATTTTAAATTAATTTATTTTCAAATATGATTATATTATGAAATTGGTTCCCTACTTTCAAAATTAGGAGTTTACCTAAAACATTAAATAAGATTTTTTTACCTTATATAAAATTTTAACTAAGCCATCGAAACATACTTATTAATTATCAAAAGAAAATTAGAGGACAATTGTTATTATTTCAATAATACACATTTGAAAATTTTACTAGCTTTAAGTAGAACAATATAATATGCGTATTCACTGCTTTCTGTGTAATATCGTTTTCTACAATTCATGTACAAAGGTTAAACATAACTGCAATAAAAGATCATTATATTTTGTAATTCATCATTTATATTTTTTAAAAATTGATGTTTAAACAAAAGATGCTCAGTGTAGACTGTTATAAGAATATCTCGCAAACAACGTCTGATGTCAATCTTTGGAAATATTCCAATACCATATGATTCCTCTTCTATATTATGATTTGATACGTTTCAATAATAAAGGATTAAAACTTTAAATTTACTCATGATCTGACATAGATATATGCTGTTAAATTATTCTAAAATGAGTACCAAATTTTATCCGCCTAGCTGTTTAAGTAAGAACCTATTTACTTGTAACCTGATAGCTAGATAAACTGAATAGATTTCTTTCAAAATTTCAAAGAAATATATAAATTTGGTGCAATGATTAGGATTATTTGCCGAATATCATCCATCTTGTTCTAAACGAGTCTGAATCATCAGGGTCACAATTGCCTAGTACTACAAATTTCAAAAATGTGTTTCATACCCAGTGAGGTCAAAAGCGTAAATATTCATCAAATTTTCGAATTGGAAGTATTTGCAATTGCAATGCGCTATATTTTTTTATAAAGAACTAAAAATTTACTTGTTAAAATATATTAAAGTATATTAAATTTTAAAATATTGCAACCATATATTCAAACATTCATATCTAGCCTCCGTTTCACTTCCTCGAAACGGAAGTAATGAAATGGAAGTTATTATTGCTCCATCACCTTATAGTTTATAAGCATAAGGAACAGTTTTCAATTTTCTAAGGTTTGTTGAATTTTAATAATACAGAACTGGTTTAACGTTAGTTTGAAAGGTTAGTCAGAAAACTTTTACTAGTTTTCACGAAAAAGTTAAAATAATTTACCACCTTTTGAAATGTTATTGTAAGAAATAAAGGATTATTCGAACTGTTTTCATAAGCAAATCTTCCGAAATTCTTGAGTTTGTTTAAGAACTTTGAGGCGTACTTCTCATGAATTATTAAATAGTCTTATTTAACTTGAATGGTTTCACATGAAAAAAAGAAAGCCTGTAAAATAACCAGTGGTAACGATATTCCTAATACTTCCTTGCATAATATAAGTTTGTCATGCCAGAGAAAATCTTACATATAAATACCATATATACGCCCTCTGAATGAGAAATACAATAGTTTCGAAAAATAATGAATATTAACGTGAATTTAGCATATTTACTGAATCAATCGTGCTATTCTTGGTGAATTTTTTGGCGATCAATCCCTGCTGTACATTAATAGTACTCAAAATTCAAACTTGTATTTTAGACAGGTTTTTCTCAACGGATTGAAACAAAAATTTGACACAAAGCTGAAGCTGCATTCACAAATCCCATACGAAATTTGATGTATTTAGATCACATTGTTTTTGAAATATCGCATTTACATGATTCTGAAAGTACGGACGGTCGGCTGGTTAACCTCTCAAAGGATTTCTCTCAAAATTTGAAAGTCGTCTGCTTTATAGATGGTAAATCTATGTACTGAATTTCAACTTTCTAGTTCTGTTTTCTTGTAATTATCATGTTAAATTATATTTGAATAGCTGGACAGATAGACTTCCTCTAAACAGATTTTATTCAAATATGATGTAAAGACCGTTTAGAAATTCCAACGGTCTAGTTTTTGGATTATCTTTGTCACAGACAGACAAATGGACATTTCTACAAGTATGTTTTTCGAAACTCAGGCAGGTCTAAAACGTGAAGATTCGACAAAATCTCGAGTTTCAGAGTTTTTGACGATTACGATAAGTTCTCTAAACTAAGTATATGATAAAGTAAAAAAAAAAAAAATATTGGCCCTAACGGTCACAATATTAGTGCATTAATCATCTTGGCAATCAGCCGATATGTCAAAGGTTTGTTTTTATTATATGTGCTATTTCCGATTAAATCTGTGAGGCCTAATTTAATGCTCGTGAATATATTTTTCAGCATCCCAATTTGACAAACATTATAGTAGTGTTATTTTAATAGCTTTTTATCTCCAATGCTCTTTGAATATACGCACTATCTTAATGAAACTCCCTAAACACCATACTGTTATTAAAGATGTAATTTCCTCATTCATTTATGCCCGAACTTCCACAGAATTATAACACCACGTTTTTATTTCATGTAATATGCAGAGTTATTAAAGAAAGTTTTCTTTAATTTTAAGTAACGGAAGATAATTACTCAATTAAATATTAGAGAAGGAATTCAAGTAGGCTGTACTTCAATGCAATAACGTCATCAGAGAATGAAGCAAAAAATATTTTAAAAAATTATCAATTTATAGAAAAATTCTGTTAACTGGTATATATAAAAAATTTCAAACTTCGACTTGTTAAAAGATTTTTTTTAATAATATTTTTAGTTTTATCTTCTAAAAACGCTTACATTTTACTTACACTTACATGAAACAAAAAAAAATTTTAAAAATTATCAATTTATCAGAAAATTCTGTAAACTGATGTATATAAAAAATTTCAAATTTTGATGTATTAATAGCATTTTTGAAATAATACTTTTTAGTCTTATCGCAGGAAAACTCTTGCATTTTACTTTTAATTAATTAAAATTGTAATTTCAAAAAAAAAAAAAAGATTTGCTCCGCACACACTTACTGAATTACTTGAGTCAAATTTGATAGTTCTAGGTCAGATGATATTTCCTGACGCGCAGATATGTGGAACTTCAATGTAAACATAATCCACATTATTATTTGTAAAAACATATTTCCCCCTTTTCATAAATACTTACAATAATTTATTTACTTGATAAAAATATGTAATTATCGTTCCTAAAGTTGTTTGAATTGAAAATTAAATCGGAACGATAACATTTATGGCACCCATAGAACAATAATGGACCTGTTAAAGTAAATCAATAGATGATTATAACGTTGAAAAGTAGATTTTCGATTAACCTAAACAACTAACAATAAATAATTTTGTATACAATATTTTCTGTTTCTGAGCATATTTCTTTTATAAATATCCATTATACAACCTTTCATATTAAATATTTTTCTCGTAAAAACACTCATTTTTTAATATTTTATTAAAAAATTATTGATTTTTTTATAATATATATATTTTTTATTTCTATAGTTGCATTACTTGCGTTAATTAAGTAATTTTTATAGCTACTTTGCTTATTTCATAAAATTCATTGCTATTTTCTCATATTCAAAATTTTATTAAAATTTTATGGAATACATTATAACTCAAAATCTTATGCATTTTTTATTTAAACTGAATAAAATTTTCTCAATGTGCCCTGCAATTCTCATAATACAGAAAGCAATTCAGTATTGATCTAAAATAAAAAATTTGGATGAGAAAGATTGTAAAAAAATTAATTTTTAATAAGGTGAACAAAAATTAAAATGTCAACTTAATTATTATTTCAATAGTATTTTTAAAATATACATCGTTTATTTGCTATATACAAACTACGTAATATCTTCTTTAGACTAACTGCAAAGTTCTAAACAATTCATTTGATTAACTTTTAAATTAGAAGGTTTGTGACTTATATCTTATTTCAGTCAAAAATAAATCAGATTTGCTCTAAATTCCAAAAACGCTTTTGGCTTATAACTGATATGTCTTTTCCATAGGTGTGTTTCTTTTATCTATTTAGTCCATAATAACTATATGCATATTATCACAATTTTCAAAAAAAATGCTTCCTTAAGGTAGCAATTTACCTCGAAAACTGATAAAATAAATTTTGATATCATTATTGAAGAAATCTGAAATTCCATCCAAGAAAAATTTGCGATCACTTTTAAGATAACCGTTACGACGTGGGAGCAATAATATTTCATAATGTCTTGATAAGCTGAATTATTTCTCCCGCGTAGTCTAAGTCACCACAAAACATGCGATTTGAGACAGATTTCAATCAGTTTTGTGACGATCTACCGAGTATTTTACTTATTCCTTGTAGATAGTAGGCTTGATTTATCAGACAGACTTTTGAAGATATGTCATATAATAATCCCCAGGAAGAAATTATAAAAACGTGCCCATAACTTAATTTCATATTTCTTTCATCATTTTCTTTCGAGATTTTTGAAAAGTAATGCTAAATTGATTGACCTGTGACTAGGTTAGAAGTATTTATAGTATATAAAAAAAAATTGACACTTATAGTGGGCGCTTTTTCCTTGCTAAAAAGTGTTTGGCACTATCTGTCAAAAAGAAAGTACTGATGCAGCGGCCGTTTCTAACGTACAAATAAACGTGAATAGAATAGAATAGAATTTTGCTGACTTTTGTTCTTAAAATTTGAAACCTTTGGAAACACATACTGCTTAATAAATTAGGATAATAATTAATACCACGCCATACCTCCCTTTCTAGAAATCACGTAGCCATTTCTCGGTTTTATAAAGATTTAGGTGAGTTTTATAAAAAAAATATACAGCAATCACTTGGAAAGAAACATAGCAAATTACAAAATACATGTAAAATAATAAAAATGATAAAATAAATGAAAAATATCTGGAGTACAATAAAACTGAATGAATGAGCACGGTAATGTAAAATACGAGTGAAAAAAAAAAGCATTTATAAAATGAGGCTTTGGAGGGTATTTAATGATATATTATAAATTGAATGCAAGGTTTATTAAAGATTGCATGAAACAATTGAGAAGATTAACCTTATTGGAATAGTTCCCCATGATCAAATAGGAATGTAATCATGTTTATGATTCCTTTTCTTGGGAGGTAAATTATTAAAGATTTTTTTGTACCAAAGACGTTTTAGAGAAGACGAAGGTTTTGTGAAAGTCAAACCATCAAAGAATTAAAGGGCAGGATGTCACAAAATGGATGGTATCTCCGATCACCCATAAGAGCGATAGTTATCTTCTAATAAATGAGAACTGTGAAAAAAGAAAGGAAAGGGTCCCTGACCTGAGACAAAAAGTATTTCTTGAAGTGTTCAGGAGAATGGTTGCAATTTTACTGTTTTGATGCCTTTATAAACAGATCGGCTAGTGTTTCCACTGTCAAATAAATAAATATTTATTTTTTAGCAAATATTTATCAGATAAAGTCAGTGTGTAAGATATCTTTTAAAACTTCTCTCAAATTTGAATCTAACCTGTTAATGGATAGACCAGTTGAGTCTGCACATGTATATGCGTATAAAAGCTATAATAAAAAAAAAACAATGACTTTGAGAAGTGAAATTTGGCATTTCATTATGTTATTAAAATCGTATATATATATATATATATATATATATATATATATATACATTCTGAACTTCTCATTTGTGCGGTTTTGAAGAAATTGAAGCTTTCTTTGCCTTCACTCCAGAATTTTATGGGGGTTGCGGTGTCCTGATGGTAAGGTCTCGGCTTCGAAACCGGAGGGCTTCAGGTTCAAGACTCAATTCCACTGAAGGACAGTCGTGTAAGGGACCCTCTTGCACGTTAAATCTGTCTGGCCAAGCGCCCTCCAGCTGGTGTGATGTGGTATGGTGTGTAGAGTTGCGTGCCAGCGCAGGTGTCGTCCTCGTCATCTGACCATGGTTCAAAATTACGAGGTCCGGCCCAAAACAGCCCAAGTTTTGCTTTACAAAGGGACGTTAAAATAACTAAACTAAACTCAGAGTTTTATGCAGCAATATGGAATAAACACATTTGATTGAGTAATATATTCGTTGTGTATGTAAAAACTACAATTATCTTTGTAATTCGCAAATCTCTCATAGCTCTGAAAATGCCAAAAAGCACATTTTTGCCAATTAAAAACAAATGAATTCTCGAATCCTCAAATATGCACATTTTCCTTCCCAATGTAATAAATAATATACTAAATGTGGATTCTTGGGTCCACAGATATTCGAATTTAAACTTTAAATGAAGTAAATAATAAATTTCATTTGCATTCTAGTGTCCTCAGATAAGTCAATTTATTTTTCGAATCCTCAAATATACAAATATATCTCTTCGAATAAATACACTATAAGGAATTACACAGGTCGACGAATATGCAAATTCATTTTTTCAATAAAATAAATAAATTATATGTGAGCTCTTGGATCTTCGGGTGTGTAAATTTTATCTTTCTAATGAAAAAATAAAATACGTATTAATTCTCTGATCGTTGGGTATTTAAATTTATCTCTCCAACGAAATAAGCAAAATACATGTCAAACCCTCAGCTATGCAAATTTATTTTCCCAATGAAATAAATAATAAACTACGTCTGGATTCTTGGGTTCTTAAATATGCAAATTTACTTTCTCAATTAAAAATATTACATATTGATTCACGGATGCTCAAATATACAAATTTATCTCTTTAATTATATAAATTATTTGAGGATTCTCGGATCCTCATGTATGCAAATTTATCTTTCCGATAAAATAAATAAATTGCATACAGTTTTAAGAATTCATCACCGTTGGGTATCAAATCACCTTTCCAATGAAATAAGTTAACTACAAGTGGACTCTCGGATCCTCAGAGATGCAAAGTTTCTTTTCCAATGAAATAATAGAGACAGAAATAAATTCGATTAGGACATTAACATGCTTGTAGGATTTGATCGAGGACCAACTTACTTGTAGGACGATATTCCATATTTGGATCACTCGTTTTGTCCCTACCACTTTTTTAACTTCACGAATACGAGTTTAAGTTACCGAATAAGTAAGTTGCATTGAATTGCAGGGCTGAGGAGAAAGTTCTAAATTTATCATCTTATCAAGAGGACCTTTTTCAGACACCGCCTTCAGACTATTTGTCACTGCGGTGGCGGCAATCATTCAAATGACATCAGGTTTTAGAGTAGGATATTATATTATCTGGTCTGTGAATTTAGAATCGATAGAAAATGATTATAGACATTTTTTTTTACAAAATCATTTTTTTCCTCGAAAAAACATGCAAATTTCGACTTGAAATTTCCAATAGATACTTTATTCTTGATAAAACTTTCTTAAATAAAATACAAATTTTTTTTAAAAAAATTCCTTTTTTGAGATAATTATGCTTACCTGGACTACATGAATTATTTTATATGACTAGCCACCTCTGCAAATAGACTGGTTTGTTTTAAATGAAAATTGTATGTAACTTAGTCTAAATAGTTTATTCAGCTAAAATTATTTTAAACTTAAGCCATTCTGTTTAAAGTACCGAGTGTTTCCTTACTTTTTTTTTACCCTCTTTTTAAACTTAAACTTCAGTTTTGAAATGAAAATTATTAAACTTCACCTACTCGTAATACAAAACCGTTTTTATTAAAACTGTACAAACGTTAAAAAATATACATTTATATGGAAGTTCATTTACGACAATTATACATATGGTAGAACAAGTTTTTTTATAATTTATACAATGTCTCACTAAAATTATTCAATAAATTTTTCTGATTCTTTATAAAAATAAATTTGCTATATTAATAAAGAGTTGATTAACCTAAAGGATTCAGAGACTTCTAATTTATTGGAATATTTATTAATTCAAATTATATGTAATATAATAGTATATCTCATTTAAAATATTTTTTATTATATGCGCACGCCTATTACTAATTTTTCATAAAGTAGTTGTTGGCTCCGATTTATCAATATTTATTCTACATATGTAAGCCATGTTTGCTTTTAAAAAAATACAGAATCATAATATACATATGTGAAAAAGTCACATGAAGTCTTTTGTTGTTTATATTCTTTCCAAAAATTATCAAGTTTCAATATCAGTATCATATTGTTGTTGTTACTTATGGCACTTTACAAGTCCGCTGACAGAAAACTGTCAGTGATTTAAGCCGAAATAAGCGTCTCTTGTTTGTCCAGAAGAACAACCATACCTGAACCCGGACACCTACATCAGTATCGTCATTAATATCATCACATATTGATTCCATTTCATAAAGAAAAAAGTTTAAATTAATTTTTCTAGATTTAATGTTCAATATACGTTAATCATTGACAAGTTGCTGTTTGTTGATGTCGACAAAGAAGCGTCTTACTGCCCGTCTCATTGACAGCAGGAAAATAGGATACTTCGAAAGGGTGCTTTTAATTTAGGAAAGAGATTATAGTCACAAGGACTCGTGACAGGCTAGTACAGAAAGTGTTCCAACACCAACCAAAATCTCCTATATAAAAGATCATGTGCATCATAACATTGTGAGGCAAAACAACAGATAGATGGTCCTATAATAAACTTAAAAGTTTGAGCCATATAACTAGGTGAGATGCGTTGTAGAGATCAACAATAATAGTCTGCTATATCAATCTGATACTGCGGAATGGACGACTGATTTACGCAATACAGACAAATCCGCAGTCTGAGTCCTCCCATCCCATTAAAAGCTTTAACCCATCATGCAACCGTCCTGTACTGTAGCCCATTCTCACAATAAGCTACAGATAATCCTTGATAGTACTGTGATACACTTTTGTAATGGTATTCCCGATTTTAAACAACGACTCCTAATAATTTTTGTAAACATGTTGTAGAATGATAGAAACGACGCTCTCTGCTTCAACGGCATACAGCAAATATCCTTCAATGAATTCGACGGTTTCACTGTCCTCCGTGTATCAACTATACCTCTACTTATAGACAACCTCAACCTCACTATTCCGATATGGTATGTTCTGTTTCTTTCTGAGCTTTATTGTCAGCACTTTATTAACGACTCTAGTATAAATATATACATAAATATAGAAACGTAAAAATGGCAAAATATTAAAAATAAAACTAGAGTAATATGACGCATACGAAAATTTCCTCTCGCCATTATTGCTGATATCAGAAAAACTGAACAGAATATAAAAGTTATTTAGCCACGGAAAAAAATTCAACCTCGATATTTTGACGACTTTATGTATTTCAGACGTCATGAATACGAAAAGAACCTTTTATTAAAAAATTACATATGTCTATCTGCCTGTGAACATAAACGCTTTGAGTAAAACGGATGGTATTCTTTCAAATTACAAACCAAACTTATTCAAAGAGATATTGTATCTCTGATTACCTGAATAATAGTGAATACAAAACTACAAAACCTAAAGATCTAGATGGATATTATTTGGCATTCAAATTTAAAATTTTGAACGAGATATGCAAGCGATTCACATTCGGTCATTCCGTACTTTCATTACCATGTAAACGCGATATATCAGAAACATAACGACTTAAATAAATGGAATTTGGTAGATGTTTTTGAAACCAAAATTGTAGCTCAGTGTCAAATTCTGGTTTAAATGGTAAGCTAAAGAAATGTGTCCAAATTGTTTACCTTACTGTAAGGTTTTCTTTATTGTATATAAAGCACAAAACTCTCATGAGTGGCTTTATTGAAAATAAAATCTGAGTAATCATGGACTCGCCAATTTCAGTAATTTTATGCTTAGAGATAAAGACATAATACGACTATTGAAGAAAATTCAAGATTTTTTCCTAAGAATAATATTCACTAGCTTTATGTTCCTTTTCCATATGAGTAAAAGTAATGTATAATAATAGTAGTAATAATAATGCTGAATATCTCTCTCTATATGTATAGTCTATAATATTCTTTTCTATAGGACATTTTATGAACATTTTCAATGATGCTTTTATGATCAGTCAGATAATATGTTTCACAAATAATAGAAGTAATTGGATAAAAACTTAATTAGTCTTCAAGAAATTGCGCACGAAAATGCAGAATTGTTGTATACAAAGTATAAAAAATTTGCTCATTATTTAACTTTTTATTTAGTCATTTCGTTCTTCTTTTTTATTCCATTCAATATGTTTTGTCAATCGTCGTTGTTTTCAAATTAAGAAATATTTAATTAAGTAACTGCTTTTGATACTTTGTGAAGCATAAATAAGTGATTAAGACATTAATTAAGTACTTTCAATACAATCAAGGAGAAACATGTACTTTGATCTATGTTAAAAATTCAGTATAAATTCAATATTTATTTGATTGTTAATTACGCGCTCCTTAATTTTAAGCTAAATGCCTTTATTTGAATCCAATTTAAAAAATAATCTGTAAACGAAATTGTGCAATCATAAAAGGAAATATTTATATTAAGAAAAGTAGCAAGGAACTGAAATTATGCTCAGTGACCATAAGCAATTAATAATTTTTCTTTTAATTCTAATTTTATTTCAAAATTAATTTTTCAAAACGTCTGTTTTTGTTTCCAGATGGAAGATTTATGAAAAAATTATAATTAATGAGTTTGTTTCAAAGAATTATTAGGAAATGAATATTTTTATAATTACTTACTTTGGTGGTTTGTAATATACATTTACAAAACATATCTAGGCTATATATAGTTTTCAATTTAGAAAAATCACATTTGAGGCTCTTCGAATGAAACATCTTTAATAAAACAGTGAATTGATTTTTATTGATTGTCGTTTTTTTAATTCACTTTATTAAAAATAACAATTTAATTAAAAGTGAGTTACTGACAAGAGATGCATTCCATCTGAATTATAACTGGAATTTTATTTTTTTTCAACAGGTTACATTTTAAGTGTATATTATATAAATTTCAAATAATTATAGTTTACACATTAAAGTAGAAATATTAAATAATGTATGATAGAATTATAAAAAGAACCACCAGAAGTATATTTTAAGCTATTGATAAAATATATCATATTCAAAAATTTATAGAATTTTTAATCCATCGTCCGTTTAAAACACGTGAGTAAAGATATTCAATAAGAAATTATTAGATATAATTTTGTTAAACGCGATGCAGTAGTTTTTTTGATGTTTTCCAGAAAGTATCTTTGATGGATCCATTTTTAACAAAATAATATTTTTTAATAATTACAAAGATAAAATAATGTTCTGAATATTTATGAAATTATTTATTTCAGATACACTTGATTTATTTTATTATTCGATAAGCTGATATAAAATCATTTCCATCCAGCAGAGTGATTCGAAAGTGTTCCAACAAAAAGTAAGACCAACCAAAAAAAAAAGAAAAAAAGGAAGATATGTTTTATACAAATATATTCGTTCGTGCTGGATGGTATGACTTATTTCCAGTTTATTGAGGGAGATGATTAACTTTAACTGGCTACGGTAAAGTAAATCATTCCGACCCGCCTTCAGGAATACGGAAAATTCAGAATGACTGGACTTCTGCGATGGCAACACTTCTTCTTGCTTACAGTCGACCATTATGCTACCACTGAACATAGCAATATCGACAGGATTGCTAGAGCAGTACTGGTGGAAACTATGGTTGAGTCCTTGAGGCGATAACCAGGTACGGTGGAACCCTTTCCAAATGGAAAACGTCCCATCTTCAATAAGAAATAGCACCTTTCTACATGAAATCCTCACACATTTACATGAAATGGGTTCGTTCTCAACCCTTTCCAGGACTCGGTTGTCTTGGAAAAACAATTCTGGGCTTCCAGAATTCTTGAGGTCGAAAGTGTACCATGACAGAATGGCATCGCTAGTAGCACTGAAAGATACCATCTGCCCTATTGTGTCTGCAACAACGCAAGAAATGCAACTAAATGTCATGAACGGTGTGATGAGTCGTCTCACAACTGTACTTCTGAATGATGGACAGCAAACTGAAGACTTAACTAATGAACTGCAATTAAGCTGTCTTGAAAGCTGTCAAAATTTTCTTTTATTCGAAAATCATCTTTTGAGGAAATAAAAACTATGGCTCTATCTATTAATCGCAAACAAGACTATTTTTCTTGCTTTGACACACAAAACCCGGCTTATTTTTCCCCGTTTAGTGCAAACTGCATCTTTTTTTATCTATATTCGTTTTCGAATTATTCATTCTCAATGTTCGCTCTGAGTTTTGGATCACCAGGTAATTCTCAACAATGAAGCCAACAGAACTTGACGTCAGAATTTTCAAAAAGATTTTCAATTCTATTTCCATTTAATCAGAAGGCTGCTTTTGATGTTGAATATTTCCCGCTGCGTTTGTTAATATGAGGGATCATTTCCACTGCTTGATCTTAAAAGTACAAACTTAGGTTAAGAGAAACCCTATAATCGAGATAATATTTTATAATTTTTGTTGACTTTCTTCCAATTTAGAGATCTGTAGCAATGTATTATACCTTCATGGTACTTTATTAAACTTTTGGCAATACTGATAGAAAAAATCATTTATTTGTTAATAATATGCTTATGATTTTGTCGTATTTTTGTCTTTGACAAATCCAAAACTTCATTGAAGGCATGGTTACCATGATTCTCCGAATTCTTTCCTTAATCTTTGAGAATGCACTAAAAATGGGTTAGGTGTTAAAGAATTTATTGCTTCTTTTAGATTTTCTTCTTCATGAATTCCAGACTATTAATCTTAGGAAGGCATCAATTTCATTTGGAGCCTTGAAGTTTCACTTTAAATAGTGTTTCTGCTATTATACTGAAGATGTGCAGAAAGTAAACTATTTCACCTTTTGAAAACGGCCAAGAAACACAGTATTGGGATTCATTATATATTCTGAAAAACTGAGATCATAGAAATACATATAAAAAATATTGTTTCCCCTTGGTATTTTAAAATTGTTCTTTAATAGGTGAAATAAAGGTTTTATAAGAAACATAGTAAATTTATTGCTCTCAAAATAAACACTAAAAATATGGACAATATCAAGGCCAGATTTTAAATAAAGAAATAAAATCAGATTACTTTTTTTTCACTTATTGAATAAACAGATAAAAAAATATGACTAATCTTTACTTTAAATAATACATTTAAAATTTCGATAGAGTAGTTTTTTATTTATTTCTCAATAAATAAAGCAGAAACAAAGCAAAAGAAAACTATAACATGACAAAGAAATATTATTTAAAATACAAAATGGATTATTTCTGTTTCTGAAAAATAAATGCAACAGAAGACGGTAAGATTGAAACTCAAAATAAAATCCATGTCTGATTTAAAGATTAAGTTCAATTCTTTTGTTATTTGTCATTCTGTTTGGAGCTAACAAATTTTGCCAGTTTGAATTCGGTAAATATAGTCAATATTTTCTTTAAAATAATACAAGAATTTTTTTATGGAGCAATTCGATAATGCGTTTTGTTATTTCGGGACTTACAAAATATTTCTTTAACAAGTTTTGGGTTTTAAAGTTTGGAACATTGAAATGGTATTATGTTGAACAAAAGACGTTGTACTCCAAAATGCCTCCCCCGATGAAAGTAGCATTTTCTATAAAGTAACACAATATAATAGATTTTGTTCTTTTCTTTTATGGCATCCATCCTCGTAATATAATCTATGAGGGAATAACAAAAATCCGTCATTTTCCTGAATGACTTAAGGGGGATGTAACCCACATTAAAGCAATATAAGATTTTGTTTCGTACTTCATAGCAAAACAAAGTAAGGTGCATATATATACTTGAATTATTATGGAAATTAAAAATCTGTCCGTGGAATATACGTTGAAAAATCCAATACACTCTATGATGTATTAAGACAATCTGAAATATGCGAAAATGCAGTAGCGAAACTCATCCCAAACATACACAAAAAATAGTTCTTGCCTGAAACAGTAGCAGACTTTGCAAGAGAAACTTCTTTCAAGTCAATTCATTTGATTCAACGCTGTGTTCTGCTTTTTATAGCTCGCTTCACAAACATCAAATATTCAAGAAAGTTAAAATACTTCCATCAATATATGCTCGAAATCCTATCAAATTTTCGTTTAAGTCACTAAAATCACAAATTCACCACCGAGTAATCATATTGTCACCAATTATTCACCAACATCATAGTTTCAGTAATCGAAATTTCATTTAGCATTTTTCCACATTTTATGTAAAACACTTTTTTTTACTTCTAAATTTACTGAACAAAGAAGAAATATTAAAAATTTGTAACAATAGCTTGGACTTGGCAATTATTTTCAAAATTTGCAACTCTTTTTTAATTGCCTTTACTGCCTTTTTTTAAAATTCGCCGTTGACATTTCTTTTTTTCTCTAGTATGTGAAATATATAAGAGAAAGTATTACAACTACTGTAATTTTGAAACTTTTATGGATCTTTATTTTGCTTCCAATTTTCATAAAATTAGATTCAAAATAGAGTTTTGAAATAATGTCCAACGACAATTCAAAATCTCTTAAAGCTAAACGAATGAAATTTTAAATATGGTTTTTACGCCATACTCCTAATTTCATATTAAAGTTAAAAGGGATTAAATGAATTAGAGATAAATTGATTCCAGTATTTTATAAATTTTATGACTATAAACTGCAAATTTTTGAGTAGAAAAATAAGTTAACATAAACAGACCTGCATTTTTTGCACACTAATCTAAAGCGTGTTTTAAGCTCTTTTTACTGCACTTATTTTTTTTTTAAATTATCTAATAATTACTACTATAAAAAGTAATAAAAACATCTTAAAATTTCTATTAAACTTTTACCATAGATTATTTTTGAATTCATAATAACACAAAAATAAAGAATAAGACATGAAAATGTTTTATGCATATGCAGTATTTATCTTTCAAATCTAAAAAATAGCTATTTGTAGGTAAAAAGAAATGAAAACCACTTTATATTTTTAGCGAATTCATAACTGCATATCTAATGAGCATGATTAAATGCCTTTAATGCATATAAAATTTCTTAAGAAATTTCAGATTTGCAGCTATAGTCTTCTTTTTTAAAAAACAATGGGAAGCATATCTTTATTATAATCAAAAGCTTTAATTAAATTATAAGTAATAAGCTTTTATTAATTACATATTAATTATTACACGTGAAAATGTAATGTTATTTACTATCCAGTTTTGGTGATCAGCTGTTCGCCGTTATTTATGATTGTTCAAATTTTTAGTTAAATTTTTTTTGTAACTTGGCCATATGGTTTTTACAGTAAATATTTTATGCATAAAATTTTACTGAACACATGATTCACACAACTTTATAAGCTTTAAGCCGTCTCCTTCATTTTATTATACATTTCTCTTATTTTCTGTCAGATTCCCTAAAATGCGAAAAAATATTATGAACTTTATTGTTTCTTGCTTTGTAACAACTAACCCAATTTTTAATACACTAAAACTTTATTAAATTTGGTATTTTTTAACTGCTTATAGTTTTTAAATATTAATTTTTACCAATTCTTCGAAGAACTCCCGAAATATGTCCTTGTTTTTATAAAGCCATCTTTGACAATAATGCTATGTTTTCGGGACAAAATAGTAATTCGAAATGTAAAACAAGAAATTTAATGATGATTCTTATCAATAATAAAGTATCATTACGTTATTTTATAATGGCTTTTGATACATTCAATATTCTTTCAGAATTCTAAAGAGTTTTGTTGAGAAAAGTTTAAAATCTGTTTTAACTTATTAAATTTAGAAAAAAATACCCATATGATAATATTATCTATATTGAACGTGGTGAGATGACGAAGACAATACCTGAGCTGGCACAACCTGTCTTAAACTCCACAGCACACCAGAGTCCCAGTAGATTTACCATATACGAGACCCGTTTATACGACTGTTGTTCGCTGGAATCGGGTCTCGAACCTAAACCCTCGCTAATGAATCCGAGACCTTATTATCAGACCAACAAGGTCTTTTATTCACATGGAAAAGAAATTCGTATCATTGAAACATTATGTCAGCATTTTCAGAAGTTATCTGTATTTTCTGAAAAAAGAATAGTTTCGAAAATTATCTCGGGAAAATTCCAAAATTTTGTTTAATATTTAATTAAAATTTTTATTGAAATTTGATTATAAATCCCTTCATGTTTCCACATATATTTTTTAGTTTTAAATCAAACGATTTACCATGCAGAACGCCAATTCACACTAATACACATTCATTTTCATTACAGGTAAAATTATAACTACTTCTGACTCTTAATTTGGAACGTCACACAAGTGAAGTTCATCTTGCATTTTTGAAAATTCTAAATACATTTTTAAGGGAAAAAAAAGAAGATATTTTCAACACCTTCTTTGCTTTTCTTCATTTTAGAAGCAAAAATAATTAAGTAGCAACTAATAATTAAGTAAAAATGAAAATAATTTTGCAAAAATAATAAAAAAAATTATACAGAAAATGATAATGTTAGGGAAAAAATACACGCAAATATAGGAAAATGTAATTATTCTTTAACATTTTACTTTTGAGTAAACTAATTAGTTTATGCTTTTCTTCCATTAAATGATATGTTTTACTTTGCTAAAGTCCATTACATACTTTTGTTTAACTTCGACATCTTTTATGTTTGCAAAGACAGAATTTTGTAATTGATTTTTCACTCACTTCCAGATGTAATAGTTTTTTTAGTTAAACCATATTTTTTATCCTCATTAAAAAGACACATTTTTAAAATATTTTCTGGGTCTAACTATTAATTAATAGATAAATTTAATATTAATTAATAATTATTTTTTTTACATTTATTTCCAACTAGGGCTTCATCTGACGGTGAGTTTGAGAATAAAGTTGATTTTAAGATTTTTATTATTTAGAATTTTTATTAATATCTTATTTATTTTTAATTATAAGTTATGAAGCAGAAATTAATTAAAATTGAACAGAGAAAATGCACTCTCCCAAACTTTCTATTATATTAATAGCACTTAGAAGAACTTGTTTCTAATTCTAGATTTGTATGCATTGGATTACCTAAAATCGCCTGCTTCCAAGAATTCTTATGCTATAGCATAATATAATACTCACAAATGTAAAAATTGGCAAACAATTGCATCTCTAATGATAGTCGACCGAATTTCGATACATATTAATAATGTTAATGATCGATTGAAATATAAATATAATTAAAAAATAAATTAAATTTTTCTGACTTATTTTTATGGATATGAGCTGATAAATAAACTTACTTTTTATTCACGGATCTCTTCCACATTTCGATACAAATCTTTAGTTTTTAAGTAAAAGTTAAAATCATGTTTCATACCTAAAACTCTTCGATTTTTCAGTAATTACGTTTGTCGGATGCGAAGACTCTTTATTCCAAAAAGTAAATCTCTCTCTCTCTCTCTCTTTTAATTTTTTTAGGTATGTCTGAAAATTAAATTTATCCTATCTGAAAAAAAAACTTTCGGGGCACTTACAAATTTTCTCCTTTATATAAACTCCTTTATTATAAACTGTATATTTCGCACAAGATAATAAGAATTTCTTCTTTAACATTTGGTGGTATTAAAAAAAATCTGACAGAAAAATCCTTCCGCAATTAATTTCAATTAAATGATCTGCAATTTCAGTTTGTCTATTATCAAAAATTGTTTATTATAAATTACAATTAACTTAAAATTATCAATTAATGCAATCACAAAATACATAATTTTTGGAAGAGAAATTGAGTAACTGTGAATTTGTATTACTTAAATGCTCCTATTTAGATCCCTTTCCAGAAAAATAAAAGCTTTTTAATGTTCACTTGCACAATTTAAGGGTTTTTTTCCCCTTTTGTCTTAATGCTCTTGACTAAAATGTCTATATTTTTTTTAAAAAACTGATTCGAGCTAGTGTTTTAGTAAAATTATAATCTATTATTTCATTTATTGCATATTTGTGTCTTACCAGTAATTAGTTAATTTATTCATTCATCCTTAACTTTAGATGAAACGCTCGAAACATTTTATTCAAAGAAATTGAAGCTAAATTTGTAATTAATTATTTTAAAAAATGATATATTAAATAAATCTAGCTTGATAATCTAGATTCTTTGTCTTTGATTTCTAAATATTTTTTAATGAAATTTTAATTTTAGTTCTAATAATTTGAAGTCGTAAATATTTAATATACATTTATCTTAACATTCAAAAGTTAGAATATTGACTTTCGAGATTGTTGGACTAAAATTTAATAATCTAATACATTCTCCTATTAATAATGATCTAATGCATTCTTTTTTAATAATAATCTAACGCATTCCATATTGATAATGAGCTAATGCATTCCATATTAATAGAGTATAAATATGGAATGCATTTGTGGAAAAGTTCAGTTTATCATTTGATGTGTCAAGTTCATAAATTAATAGAATCACGTTGCTATATAAATTACTGCGTTGGAAAATTAAAAGCTATATAAGGAAAATGATAAGAAAGGAAAAGCATTGGCCAAAGATAGTGAATTTTGCTTTTTCGTAGATAAAGCACAGAGAAAGTATTATCCCCCTTAAAAACATTTCGACTTTGGAGAATCTCTATGCTTCAGACATCTTTGAGCTCGAAAAATGATAGATCTGTCTGTTTTTAGCCTTATGTTTGTATGTTTGTGAACAAAATAATCCAAAACTTATTTAATCTAGACGCTTGTGATTTGTTATTTGGTTTTACACCAAATTTGTTCATTTCTATCTGATTCTGGGCTAAATACATTGAGATGTAATCTGTCCATCTAACTGCCCGAATCAATTTCATGCAATAATAACAAAAGGAAAAGAGATAAATGTATCAATTTCTCTACACATACACTGATGGAAAAAACTCCCAACACTAGGAAGGAGCTGTGCTAGATAAACGAAATTTGGTAGGCGTGTTTATACATCTGAAAGATGACGTCGATTCAAATTTCGAGCTACGCGCGGAAGTGTGGCGCTAGTAGCGACACTATGAACATGCAAATGAGGTTTGCTATAAATAGGCGCTGTAAAGCTCGTGATCGTTATTTACAGTTGAGATTTGACGTAGTGGGTTAATGTTAGTCAAGGATGCCTCTGAGAAGACGAAGAAGCCATTATCAATAGCTCACTTAGTTTGAACGAGGTCGTGTTGTAGGTCTACGAGAAGGTGGATTTTCTTTCCGCGATATTGCTGAAAGACTTGGCAGGAATGCATCCAATGTGCATGTGTATTGGCGTCAGGGGTCATGGGAAGGTATTGCCTCAAGAAGACCAGGTTCCGGGCGGCCACGTGGTACTACTGAGAGGGAAGACCGTCGTATTCGGCCTATGGCTGTGGCTAATCGTACTGCGTCTACAGCTGAAATTCGAGCTGCAGTTGACACCACAGTGACACAACGAACTGTTACAAATCGGTTACTTCAAGGACAGCTCCGAGCCAGACGCCCTGTACAGTGCATTCCACTGACTCCAAACCACTGCCGTTTGTGACGTGAGTGGTGTCAAGCTAGAGCTCATTGGAGGACGGAGTGGAGATCTGTTGTGTTTTCTGATGAAAGCCGGTTCTGCCTAGGTTGCATTGATAGTCGTTTGTTGGTTAGAAGGAGGCCAGGTGAACGCCTGCTAGTGACCTGTCTGCGGCCTAGACACACAGGGCCTACTCCTAGAGTTATGGTTTGGGGAGCAATTTCGTATGACAGCAGGAGCACTCTCGTGGTTATCCCAAGCACCCTGACTGCAAATTTGTACGTCAATCTAGTGATACAACCTGTTGTGCTGCCATTCATGAACAGCATTCAAGGGGGTGTTTTCCAACAGGATAACGCTCGCCCTGATACCGCTGTTGTAACCCAACATGCTCTACAGAGTGTCGACATGTTGCCTTGGCCTGCTCCAATAGAGCACTCTCCAATCGAGCACTTATGGGACATCATTGGACAACAACTCCAGCGTCATCCACAACCAGCATTAACCGTCCCTTCATTGACCGCCCGAATGCAACAGGCATGGAACTCCATCCCACAAACTGATATCCGACAACTGTACGACACAATGCATGCACATTTGCATGCTTGCATTCAAAATTCTGGTGGTTACACCGGTTACTAATGTACCAACATTTCACTTTTGAAATGGCTCTTCTCGCCAATGGCTCTACCTGTGATCTTGAAACTTTAATCAATTAAATAGGTTACTTAGACAAATGTATTCCTAAAATTTCATTACTGTACAATAAGTTTTTCTTGGTGTTGAGATTTTTTTCCCATTAGTGTACTTAGCATCTAAAGTGTATATTTGAGTCGTTCTGGACGCATCAAACAGGCTGATTGTTTGTTGGTCTGCACTTTCAGAAGGATGTCAACGCAATGATTCAAAAACATAGCAACTTAAACACATAAAATTTGAAAAGTAATTTTGTGACTATAACTGTAGATCTGTATTAAATTACAGTTTCAATTAGAAGGGAAAATAATAGTTTAAACCCTTGGCATTCCTATGTCTAATCTGAGACACCATTTAAAGTTGTACAATATTTTGTCGTTTTATTTAATTATTTTCTTAAATGTTGACAGGTAAAAATGCTTAATACCGGTAAGAATATATAAAATTATTTTCTGGGAAATTTTAATTTAAAAAACCCACATATGACTCATGACTCTCACATGACTTTTTATAAAAAATAAACAAGTTCTCGTATTCGGCAAATATCTATGCATCGAATTGGTTTTGGGAATGCTAAAGGTTAACATAAAATGTTTCTTTTCAAGTACTGTTAATCCCAAATCAGGAATTGAATGAGAAAATAATATAAAGAATCATATCACAAATCCAATGAAAAAGTTATATCCACATTAAAGATCTACATCTTGTAAATATTGTTCAATAACTTCAGACAAAAGATGCAAACCTTCCTGTAATATCCACATGTTTATGCTACAATTACAAAATAATATAATTATTAGAGAATATTCGGGAAAGTTTCTAGCAGATCATTCTCACAGATTTATCTTCATTTTAATATTAGCTAAAATGTATGACTGAATGATTTAATAAAGATGTCGTTGCTACTTCTGATACTTCACAAGACCACCCCTTTTTGTTTTTCCAGTCACTCCAACTAGGACCATGGGTACGATTTAGCTACTTCAAACGTTACATTCTCTTGTATACCCCTTTTTACAGGGGAGCATATTCATTCACCTCATAGATAGAACACGGTAGAAGAGCAATCAAACCCGAAATGGGCCCCGAACCCGGGACGCCGAGAGAGGGAGACGCGCTATCCTTATGCAAGGATGACGGTGGTTTGAGAAAGTAATGTATTAATTCGAAACTCGTTATTGAAATAAAAATAATTTCCAGAATGTGCATGAAATTAAATTAATCAGATTTACTAAAAGAAAAGAAAAGAATATGTGATAAAGAAATAGATATGAATTAAAACTAATAGTCTTCTAAGAGAGATTAAAATGGTGTAACAATTGTTTTTTAGGGATAATAGTTCAGAAAAATATCTAAAAAAATCCCAAACTTGTTTATTTTTTAATTAATATTTGTCTTTGAAAGTTAACAATTATCTCTTATATTGATTGAAGATTATAAAATAGCAAATATAGATTAATAAATATATCATACAAACAAACATTCATCTTTAAACGAGGATCTTTTTTTCTTTCAAGCTCCAACGAGCCATAAAAAAGACAAATTCAGGAAACCAAATTCATTTATAGCCAAAATTTTATTACAAAGATTTTTTGTGTTTTTTCCCACGTGTTCACGAAGATAGATTCAAGTATTTATCGTATCAGTGCATCAAGCTTCGGATATCTTCTTGAAAGAATGTTGCCAACAGTGACGTGTGATGGGTCTTTAGTGCTCCTTTGAAATTCCGCCTCAGTCCTGAAGCATTTTTTTTTTTCTAAGCAAGTTCATTAATTCAGAGAAAAGATTATATTCACATCGTTCTAATTGACATTTCCGATAGAAAGGGATATGGACGGCAAGCCTTTTGCAAGAGAAGATCTTATTCAAAGAGTTGATCATGTACTTTGAAAGAAAAGGAGAATATTGGAATGCTAGATCACGAACTGGTCTACCATCAGGCCAAAACTAAAATTCCAAAGACTGGATAATGAAGATATTCCCATTCCATAATCTTTACTTTAAAGAAAACTGGAAAGGAACTTCCAAGAATTTCCACTGATAGCATGAGTGTTTCGCTGCAGTGAAATGAAATCTATTTCCTTTTATCTAATAGTCAGATTATTAGTTATTATTAGATTATTTTTCTTCTTTTGGAGTATCTGAAAAGCAAAGAACTTAATATTATGTTTTGTTTTGTTCCCAGCCATGCGTGCCTTAAAGGTAATGATTTGGCAGATTCTACAGCTATATCTGCATTAACCTACCTAAACAGATTTAGTCTCTTCATTTGATATTGCTACATCAAGAAATATATTTAAAAATTGTATCAGTAACAGTGGATTTACAGGAAAATAACAAATTGCATTTCTTCAAACTGATATTTTTCAATCGGTCTGATGCCTCAGTTATACCGATTATCATGTTATACTGATTCGTCTTTACACTGGACATACACGTTTCATGCATAAGCACTTATTTTTTGGATAAACGGCACCCATTTGTATTATGTGCCAAACACCGTTTGTGTACATTTTAACCGAATGTGTAATTTTTAGTTTCCAACGTTGATAATTTTTTAATACAGCAGTTTCATCTCTTAATGTAATGGGGGAAAATCCTCACACAAATGTCCTCCTTTTTTCCCCAGTAGATTGGCTTTTTAGATCATATATGAATGTTTTTATCGCATGTCATTTGCTATTAAATACTTAACTAATTTATCAAAATGAATTGGTTGTAATTTAGAATTTTTAGCCATGATTTTTTGGTGCTATACGCTCCTATATTTACCATACATTTGGCGCAGCCTTGCACTGCTGGTTTTTGTGCCATCAAAACACAAATCCAATCCAAGAATTCCCAGAAACTAATCAGATATTCAAAGATATATACACAACGATTATAAAATAAACTTATTTTATAATCGTCGGTCCTGTTTTACGAAGAAGTGATCGTAATCTTGGTAGGCAAATGTGAGAAATGTCTAAGTGCCCATTGTAATTATGCTAAAAAGCAGCATTCGGTAATAAATTCATCTTATTCTTT
The DNA here is from genome assembly GCA_026543055.1 of Argiope trifasciata. NCBI lineage: Eukaryota > Metazoa > Arthropoda > Arachnida > Araneae > Araneidae > Argiope > Argiope trifasciata. The sequence continues at coordinate 942,690 of JAPMOQ010052495.1, forward strand.
ACTCATCTTTTTTAATCACCATACAAATTTAAAAAAGAACTGGTTTTTGTATACATAAAATTTTTATTATATAGAATGATATTTTGCATTTAACATAAATACTCAAAGAATAAAAATGCTCGAAATACTTTTTTTTTTGTTTGTTTCAAAATCTTTAGACATCTATTACTTTCTGTCAGATGATATTTTTATTGTGAAGCAATAATATATGCGTTTAAGAAAGTCATTTCTTTCCTTTCTTCGATATAGCTGAACCTGTGATATCAAAGATATTTGTTTAATCACCACATGCACAATTTCTATATGCCTAGTTAGTTAAGTTTTAGGGATATAATTTTTTTAAAAAGTAAAATTATTTATATCAAAAATTATATATTCGATCAATAGAGAAATAAAACATTGAAATTGCTCAAAATTTCAATATCCAGTATTCCATCAATACTCTATAATTTTGTGATATCCAGTAAAGGAAGTATTTATAAAGACTAATTATTGAATGACGAAAATGATTTTACAAAATTAAAATTTGGATATTTGTTGAGAAATTTGATTTCATTAAAAAATAGTTGATAGCTAACATTTGATAGACATAATACATTTAATTTAAATACTTTGATATGAAATATTTTAAAGCAAAATTAATATTGTATAAATTATATTGCACATAAATTATATTACTACACAAATTTAATTGTTTACCCTTGGGCTTTGGTTACCGCTATCAAATGAAAACGAAGAACAAATCAATTTGTTTTCTTCTTTTCCATTCCCTTTTTCACCAAATTTTTCCAATTTTTAATACATTTTATATTTCTTGACATCATTAAATAACTACTTCAAACCGATATTAAAATTTCTAATAAATAGTATAGATTTAAAAAATTAGCAAAATTTTAAAACTGCTAGTGGAATGAATCAAATTTACAGATATCGCACTTCATATATATATATATATATATATATATATATACAATTGCACAGAGAAGAAATTTGATATTACTAAACGTTATTGAGTATTAAGATGATATTAAAATATTTCTTATAAAATAATTTGCTTCGAAAATACAGCAAAATCAACAAAATTCCGTTAACTTAACTTCTTTAACTTAAAACTAATTCAATAGTTCTGCGCTTCGAAAAAATGATGGTATTTTTTTATATTCTTAAACAATAACTCGCAAAATTTAAATGAAATTTAAAGTTATTTAGAAAGATATTTTTATATCAAATACATTAAATAACATCTGCAAGAGTTGTTTCCCTATAACTTTTCCCTAACTCTGTAATAAACTTGTAATGGCAGAGAATGCTTTACACCAGAGTTTCCCAAACTTTTTTGTGTCGTAGACCCCTTGCCATGTTTTTCCGTATTGAATAGACCCCCTACTTACCTGATATTGATTTCCTGTAAATTTCTAACTGTAGTGAAGTTTACTGTTAAAAACTTAAAGTAAAAACACATGTTAATTTCTACATTTATTAATTGAATTTAAATTTATACTACTCAAAATAAAATTTCGTATCTGTTATGTAAAATCTATGTAACATGAAATAAACATAAAATAAACTAACATAAGCAAAAAGTCAATATTTTTAATGAGAAGGATGATCCTGAGGCTTTAACAATAAATTATCAACATTTGGCGTCAATTTTGTAAGGGTTAATCTTAAATCTCCTCGGCTAATGATGTCCAGTCTGTTTCTTTTATTCGTTAAGAGATTAGTAACAGCGCTAAACTACTATCAGTGTATGTGTTGAGATTTACTATCGTGGATCCCCATTTTCATTTCATGGACCCCCAAATTTTTTTTTCGCTGACGTAAACCCCTTGCAGGTTGTCATAGACCCCTAGGGGTCGATATAGACCACTTTGGGAATCACTGCTTTACACGATCAAGAGTTACGAAATATTAATTTTGGTGTAAATTTAAGCATTTTTACTTCGTCTATCATGACATTTTTGGTGATTAATGCGGTAATAATATCCAAAACTCAAATTTGTGTTTTAGACACGTTTTTCTCAACTGATTGGAATAAAAATTTACACCAAACTGCGCTTGTATTCATAAATTTTCATGCCAAATTTGTTTTATCGTTAAAAATCGTTTTTTATTTATGCGTTTTACTTATTTTTGAATGTACAGATATACAGACGCTCAATCCCTTTATGGAATTGGCTCAAGATTTGACCCGTATCAACACTATAAATGTTAAATTTGTGTATCAAATATTAACTATCTAGCTGTCTTCATTTAGTAGTTGGGGTGTTAATTTATACTCGAACAACCAGGTAGGCGGAGTTCTTCTGAACAGATTTTACTCAGAGTTTGATAGAAATTTGCAACTGTGATATAAATACGGTACACCGAATTTTAAATGTCTAACTCAAATGGTTTTTGAGTTTTATTTTTCCCAAACAGACAGACAGATGGACGGGTTGTCATTTTCCTTTTTTAAAAACATCAGAGGGTCTAAAACATCTAGATTCGTCAAAATGAGAAATTAGAACCGATTAATGATTACTATATTTATATGATATTACTTATATGATAAAGCAAAAATATTGTTTCTAATAATCCTCTTTAGCTTTCAACAGGAAAAAGAACAATGATTTTAAGAAACATACTCCTTCAAAAATTTTAAACAAATTTGGTGTGGATACAATCTTTCAGATGGTTGATTATTACAAAAGCCTCTGTAAAAACTTCTGTCTACATGCCACATTCTTTTTACAGAGCAAACGCATCATTAATATTCTAATTGCATATCATTTAATCTCAAAGAAAGAGAGTACGCATCCAAACTATTGAAAGTTTAAAAAAATAAAAGCCAGACACTTACATAATTTAATTATTAATAGATAATGTATGACATCCTCTGCCTTCTGAAAACGTTTCATGTTTCTTTTACTTATTAATGTCTCATCCGTTTTCGTTCCTTAAATACGTATCATCAAAACACTGTTACTTGCAAATGTCAATTGATTTGAAACAATTTCTAGTTCCTACACGTGGTGAGTTTCTTTATCACCAATCTCATTTATAACTTATCTTTACGACTATCCTATTACGTATGCGTAACTAATACAGGAAGATTATATTTTTGTTTAATCTTGTTTCAATATTCATTTTAACGGCCGTTCGTTCTTGGTTGGTTAGTAGACAGGTTGTTCGCATGTATCTGCGGTAGTCAGAAAACTCTTACAACCAAGAAATTTGATACTAAGGTTGTAGTAAGGGAGATTCTTAGAAAAACCAGTATAATTGATATTGTATACTGATTTCAAATCGCATTATCAAAGTATTGCTGCATACAAATGTTAATAGATTTGAAACTATTTCTAGTTCATAGATGTGGTAGTTTTTTTTTCATCATGAATTTCCTTTATTATCATATCTTTATTGCTATTCTATTACTTACTAGCTGCCTTTGGCGACCAGCTGGTTCACCATGAGTAATGAGTTCTAAAATTTTCAATTAAATCACATATTCATTAGCTTTGAAGTAACTCCGGGCATTGATTGGCCTGAAATGAATATTTTCTTTAAGATGATGGACTGAAATCTCTAAAAGAACGCGTTTTCCTAATAATATTCTTTAATTTTATAAATAATTCAGTTTTAATGATTGATTTAGAAGACTGTTTGAGGTAGCAACTTTTATTTAAAATATTAATAAAAATATTTTGTAAAATATGGCTCACAGAGCAAAGTATGAAGAAATCTAAAACTCATTATTCATAAATGCATTGTTTGACTCAAGCTACATAAGATGTAATTATTTACTTCATTTAGATCAAATTAATAGTATTAAACAATATATATGCCTATTAATAATATTTTACAAATTGGCCATTGGAAATTAATTTGAATGCATATCCTGAATAAATAAAGATAATTTATTCAATTAATGATTTAGATATTGCAAAAGATCATAGAATCCTTTGCCTTGCATTTTTAAAGAAAATATCACATTTTATATTTATTTTATCCAGTCACGTGCTAAAAGTTGCATTTCTTCAGATTTAATTTGCGATGATAGTTTTTTTTTTTAATTTGAACTTACAACACGGTAATAAAACCTAATTTTTTCCCTTTGATTTGCTCTTGCAGATTTTATAGAAACCTTAGCTTTGCATTTAATTTTTTAGAAACTTTTTTTTAAAGACATTTAATCATCAGAGATTGAAACTATCACATTTTATAAGGAAAAAAATTATTGAATTAATGATCCAGATATTGCAAACGATAATAGAAATATGCCATTAAGTCGGGATTCTAATGCATATCCTGTCTAAATTCGATCAGGTTTACCGTAAAGAAGTTTTATTGAATTAATTTATTAGGTATTGCAAACGATCAAAAAATCCTTTGCTTTGCATTTATTTTTTTTAGAAAATATCACATTTTATCTTTCTTTTATTTTATCCAGTCACGAGTTAAAAGTTGCATTTCTTTAGATTTATTTGGCGATGATGGTTTTTTTTATTCGAACTTCCGGCATTCTTTTATTTTATCCAGTCACGTGATAAAAACATGGTTAAAATATTTCTTTAAAAATTCGTTAAAAATAGAAGCTTACGTTATAAATTAAAAAACTGATACCGTTAGAGAGCTAATTTTTTAATCCTTAAATTGATGTAAAACTCATGTTTGTGCAATAATATTTTCGGAAGTTATAGCGGAAAAACGTCAAAATTTCGCTTAAATTTTAATTAATTCAAATTCTAATTAAAAATTCGAAAAAAGGGCTCCGAGGTGCACATTCCCGACCTCCAAGGTATACATGTATCAAATTTGGTAGCTGTAGGTCCAAAGGTCTGGCCTGTAGAGCGCCAACACACACACACACACACACACACTCACACACATTGAGCTTTATTATAAGTATATATAGAAGTATAATTATTATGACAATTTTATCTTTGCTTCATATTATTTCAGTGTTCATTTTAATTGCCGTTCTATATAACAGTTCTTGTAGGTAAGTTGTGTGTTTGCTGTGATCAATTAGGTCTTGAAAATATGGAAACTAATACAAAGATTACACAATGAAGCTGTAATTTTAAAGTGAAACATAGAAAAGGTTTTGACGATATGTTAAGCAGATTTATATCTTTTCGCGTGTATTTGCTAATAGCATCGTTTTCATGAAATGCAGAGAAAAACATGTGTACTGACAAAACATGTGTACTGACAAACACACATAGAGAAAAAATGTAGCGGAGCTTTAACGTAGTTTAATGAATTTTGAGAGTTTTTCGGAAAAGAATCAGTTTTCTCGAACAAGAAAATTGAATAGGTGTTTTGGACATATTTTTCGGACACACATTTGAAATTATATTATGCAAGTTACAAACAATTTGACACATGATTAAAATTTCTGTAAGAAGATCATATACCAAATTTCATTTCGCTCAATTTATGCAAATTTCATATATCTCACGTTTATATGCAAGAAAATGCATAAATTGACCTTTGATAAACACTTTGAAGGATTCGATTAATAAATTTATGACAGAAAACTTATGTTTCGAATTTTATCTATCTAACTTACGGTTTGTAGTGATCCTACTCTTGTACATTTGGACAAATAAATAGATGAATTTAACATTAGGGAATTTCTTTTATAATTAACATAAATATACAAAACTGATATGAGAATTCCGTTCCAAGTTACACCTGTCTAGTTTAAAGCATTTTTGAATTATCGAGTTCAGAAATGTTAACGCAAATTTTTTTTTTAGTTTGACTCTAACAGTGATGTCATCATGAAAGTGGGGAAGTATATATGAATCACTTACAATTAATATGAATACTCGGGACTCATTACGTGATTAATGAATTAAAAAAACCCATATCATTTAGTTTAAGTAGTTTGTGATTCTTTTGTGCTTAATACGAATATTTGTGATTCACTTAGTGGTTTATACAATAAAACAGAAATCCATGTCACTCAAATTAAGTAATAAATTTGACGTATTAGACAAGATTAAACAGTAATCTAATTGAGTATGGTTTATTTAAAATAATTTACAAGTAATTCATGCATCAACCAAATGATTATAATAGCCCAGATCAATTCCCTTAAGTATGTAGTTATACTAAATAATATTCAACAGTTAGTTGAATTATCGAGTTCTCAAATATGATCGAAAATGTGTTTTCCCGAAGTCTTTTTTTTTTTTCTATATTAAGGTCTTTTTTACCATGCTCAACTCTAGTAGAATAGGAATTATGTAATTATGAAAATATCTATGAATCAAAAGCAATTCACTCATTGTTAATGTATTAAAGCAAAAACCCATATCATTCAATTTAAGTAATTAGTTTGATGTATTAGACAAGAATAAACAGTAATAGGATTGAGTATGCTTTATTCAATACAATTTAGAAGTAATTCGTAGGACAATCAAACTGTTATAATAAATGTCCAGACTATTTGATTTAGGAGGTCGTTCTCGGTATGTGCTTCAGTTTAGACAAGTTTCCTCTAAGATTGGGTAAAATTATATATATATATATATATACATCTTGCAGACTTTCAAGAATACTCATTTGAAAACAAAATTTGCATTATTTGATATTTATATGATAATAAGAATTATGTACAAAAAAGAATTATGTACTTAAAAAGTTTCACTTATGAAACATGAGATGCAATTTTGATCGAGTCTGTCAAATGGTCATTTATCATCATATAATAATGAAAGACTCAAATTTAGAGTATGAAAAATTGTGAGAGAAATTCCTGGGAAGAAAAGTTGCATTACCCATGCGCATGATTAATTGGTTATTTATGTTAATGCGTAATTGCTATGTTATATGTAGAAACATTTAAAAATGCATTAACGCTGTGGTCAAGTCTGTACCGTTCATTTGTACTATTTTTGCATCCTGATATTAAGAAGGTAGGTCAGATAATTCAAAATTCAAGAAGCAAGCCTATCCTTATCGCATTTGAAATCCATTAGAAGAACAATTTCAAAATATCATTTATAATTAATTATATTTCGCTACCAACCATAATTTACAATCATTTGCACTTTGAAAAGCTTCATTAGTTATTATAAAACTTATATTCATTAATATAAATCGATATTATCTCTATAATTATAATGAAGAAAAAAAATATTTGTCTAGAAAAAAAAATTCATGGGAGATTGAATTTGAAAAAAAAAATCTAAAAATAATTACGAATTTACACGTCAGACTACACTCCCTGAACTTTTCACATACTCTACAAAGAAGCATAAAAAATTAGGACCATTTCTAAGTCCATGGGCTAAGAAGGGGTGTTTTGCTTTGTATATAAAAGCCACTCAAAAATTTATGTTCCGTAGTGTAATTGAAAGAAAAAAAACCGTGTGAATATTGTATACCTTGTTTAGGATCAACTATATCCAAACCCTAGCAAAAAATACAATATAAATTACCAAACCAAATTTCATTGATCTAATTCAGTGTTTCTTTTTTCTGAGTAAATTTTGATATATAAATTAACAATTTCGACACTCTTACAAGCGTGAGTTACTTTACTTGCATACATATGATCGAATTCGTCACTTGTGACATAAAAAACAGGTTTCTTTGAGCTCACGGCATCGATATATGTACAAAGTGGTGCTGAAAAAACCAACTCATCCCTTAGGTCAGACATAATGCCAATCAAATCTAACCAGCGATACTCGATGACTTTTCAGGAAACTGGTTTGCAGCTTCCAGCTAACTACAGTATTTCTAAAAATGTCACATATGGCGTTTAAGGAAAAATTTTGCTAAAAATAAAACTATTGCATTTGTTTAAAAAAAAACTCTACAACTACAATATGGATGCCAATTATTCTGCTGTAATATTTTTTTTACATTGTATGTATCTTGATTTATTGATCAGACTGTTCCTTCATTAACATGAGGGTGACATTAAAATTAAGTGAAAATATTTAATTTCTACATCAAATACATAAAGGCTCACCTTCCCCGTTTTTCTCTAGGAATGTAATCGACATATTCATAAAATAATGTCGGTAATTCAAAAAATGTTATAAAAAAATTGCATTGCGATTACACACGCAATATCCAAACGTTTCTTACAACTAAAAAATGTCACTTAGGAAACCACACAATTGCTACCAAAAAAGTTTTATTTCATTTTCGGCATTCTAATACTTCTAAAAACATCTTAAATATTCAATTTCTCAAATTTAACTTCCATTTTTTATTAACTTGATATTGCAGCTGTCATGCAATCAAATTAAATACCATTGTGAGGAGTTCAGTTTTTTCTTTCTTGTAGCGCAGATAAACTTTCTGAGAATGAACTTCATTCACAGTTTGATAGAAATTTGCACACTTAGTGCACAGACAATTTCATCCATGTAATTCGTTATTTCTTGAGATATTCTATTCATAGTTGTACATAGTTTTCAAAATGTTATTTTTAAACATTTTTCATGATTACAATACTTCGTTTTTTATGTTTTCTACATGAAAAATTTTAAAAATTTAACCATAATATCCTACTTTTAAATTTCTAAAATTATACACTGATGGAAAAAAAATCCCAACACCAGGAAGGAGCTGTGCTAGATAAACGAAATTTGGTAGACGTGTTTACACATCTGAAAGATGATGTTGATTCAAAATTCGAGCTACGCGCGTAAGTGTGGCGCTAGTAGCGACAATATGAACATACAAATGAGTTTTGCTTTAAATAAGCTCTGTAAGGTTCGTGATCGTTATTTACAGTTGAGATTTGACGTAGTGGGTTAATGTTAGTCAAGGATGCCTCTGAGAAGACGAAGAAGCCATAATCAACAGTTCACCGAGTTTGAAAGAGGTCATGTTGTACGGCTACGAGAAGGTGGATTTTCTTTCCGCGATATTGCTGAAAGACTTGGCAGGAATGTATCCACCGTGCATGAGTACTTTCGGCAATGGTCAAGGGAAGGTATTGCCTCAAGAAGACCAGGTTCCGGGCGGCCACGTGGCACTACTGAGAGGGAAGACCGTCGTATTCGGCGTATGGCTGTGGCTAATCGTACTGCGTCTGCAGCTGAAATTCGAACTGCAGTTGGCACCACAGTGACACAACGAACTGTTACAAATCGGTTACTTCAAGGACAACTCCGAGCCAGTCGCCCTGTACAGTGCATTCCACTGACTCCAAACCACTGCCGTTTGCGACGTGAGTGGTGTCAAGCTAGAGCGCATTGGAGGACGGAGTGGAGATCTGTTGTGTTTTCTGATGAAAGCCGGTTCTGCCTTGGTCGCAGTGATAGCCGTTTGTTTTTTAGAAGGATGCCAGGTGAACGCCTGCTAGTGACCTGTCTGCGGCCTAAACACACAGGGCCTACTCCTGGAGTTATGGTTTGGGGAGCAATTTCGTATGACAGCAGGAGCACTCTTGTGGTTATCCCACGCACCCTGACTGCAAATTTGTACGTCAGTCTAGGGATACAACCTGTTGTGCTGCCATTCATGAACAGCATTCAAGGGGGTGCTTTCCAACAGGATAACGCTCGCCCTCATACCGCTGTTGTAACCCAACATGCTCTACAGAGTGTCGACATGTTGCCTAGGCCTGCTAGATCACCAGATCTTTCTCCAATCGAGCACGTATGGGACATCATTGGACGACAACTGCAGTGTCATCCACAACCAGCATTAACCGTCCCTGCATCGACCGCCCAAGTGCAACAGACATGGAACTCCATCCCATAAACTGATATCCGACACCTGTACGACACAATGCATGCACATTTGCATGCTTGCATTCAAAATTCTCTTGTTACACCGGTTACTAATGTACCAACATTTCATATTTGAAATGGCTCTTCTCGCCAATGGCTCTACCTGTGATCTTGTAACTTTTATCAATTAAATACATTACTGTACAACAATTTTTTCTTGGTGTTGGGATTATTTTCCATCAGTGTATATATATATATATATATATATATATATATATATATATTGACGAATTTTGCTGTTCAAAATTTCAGTCGTTGAAGAAGAAAAAATATTTTGGAATTATGTCAATCAGGCTATCTGCAAATGAGATAATTATAGATCGTAAAAAACTGAAAAGGCGAAATTTGGTATACTAATATTTTATCAAAATTATTGCTCATTAGCAAAAATTTTTATTAAAAAAATATCTTCGTCTGTCTACCAATGCTATGATGCACATGATACCTCATAAACTTAATTTAAAAAAACAAATAAAATTTGTGTGTTGTTTTGTCATTAAAGCTGTATACTAATACATGGTATTAGGCAAATAACTTCCTTTGAAGAGATTGCGATTTGTGAAGCTAAACAAAATATGCAATATATAATAAAAAGCGAGAGAAGATTTTCAATATTTTTAAACTAAAGTATGAGTAATCATTCAACTGTTATTTACACGCAATTCTTTTATTTATACGCAATACTTAGCACTAGAGCCAGTACGATACTTATGAGTTTAATAAAACTATGGATATCATTGTCTGAGTCCATTGCACTAATAAAGTCTTAAGCGGGGCAAGCGTTTTCTTTGCACTAAGGAATCTAAACACAAAACATTCTGCTTTGTGTAAGTGTAAGAATAATGTGACAGAGATTGTTATTGACTTCTTCACAGTATAAAATTTTATCTATTAATTAATACTTATATACAATTTTCCAGATAGCTAAAACTCTGTATGACGTTGTCTGAGCCGATTGTATTAAAGAGATCTCAAAACGATGTTTGTTTATTTAACTTTTTTCTATTTTTTTTCTTAGAATCATCTCATATATATATATATATATATATATATATATATATATATATATATACAATCATAAAATTATTAAAACAATCAAAACCCATTTTTGTCAACAAAAATTAAAACGAAACCAACTAGGTCGAAATCGAAATTAAAACTCAATTCAGAATTACAGGCTAAAAGTTCACAAAATGAAAGGTAAATGAATAAGAACCAATTAATGAAACAAATCCAAAATACTATATTCAAAGAATTATTTAAACGAAACAGACACAGAAGTAACCACGGAAACGAAACCAAAACCGGAATCGAAACTAAAAATCATTGCTGATTCAAACAAGTTTTAAGAATTAAAATGTTTTTTAATGAATCATTGTATTTAGAGAGCGCAAATGCAGCTACAACTAAAATACAAATGAATATAAATTAATTAACCAATTAAGACAACTGAATCAAAACAATTATCAATAGAAAAAAATAGTCAATAGAAAAAGAATCCGGCCTGAAAACTTCGTCAGGGGCCACTTTCAAGCAAGGATTCCTAATAAGGGATTTTTTCTGTGAGGCATCGGTGGACAATGGTCAAAAGTATTGACACCTCGTGACCCGAAAATCCCCCGAAAATGAAGGCAAAAGAGACATACCAATTTAAACAGCAAAAGACAAAAACAAAGCAAAACATTAAAAAACATCAACAAATGAAACAAATATATATATAAAAAGTAAAACTACATAAGAAAAATCACAATTAATGACTAAATTAAGAAAACCATAAGTGTACAGACCTGGCCGCGAACAAACGTACTTCCTTTCCAAAAATAATACTACTGTGTAACTAAAGATAAATGGGATTTATTAGCGCCATCTATTTCACTAATATTTCATTATTTCTTTTTTTTATTAAAATATTGATATTACAGTAGTTTTTGGGAAAATCATTATTGTTTAATTTTTTAATAAAACTATTTGTTGCTTTTATGAAAGAAATTTTGTTATTACAAATTGTTTTAATTTTATTGAATTGTAAGAAAATTAAATTTTTGAAAATTTTAGAGTTAAGTTTAGAGTGATAATTACAGAGTTTAATTATATTAAATTTGAATTCGTCTCTTTTATCATAAATACCGGCTATTGTTTTATCATTAGCAATTTCGATCCTCAAATCCAGATAAGTAGCTTCAAGATTATCTCTATTTGTTTCTGTTAAAGTTAATTCTTTAGGATAGCAGTTAGTAACAATATTGGTATTATCTAAGTTAATCAAAATTAAATCATCAATAAATCTCCATCCGTTTATTAAGTAATTATTAATTATTTTTTTTCTCGTAATAATGTAGGAAAATGTTGGCTAAAGCACTTGAGAAAGCTGTACCCATTGGAATACCCTTAACTTGTTTATAAAAATCAATACCATTGAAGACATAATTTTCGGTAATATTAAAATTGCATAAAACCAGCCAGTTATGTTTATTAATTACATTTTTATTTAAATATTCGTCATATATATATGAGCACAGACATTTATTAATTTCTCATGGGGCAGGTTGGTATATAAATTTTCAATGTCAAAAGTATTAATTTTATAAATTTTGTTATCTTTTAAGATATCCAAAATCTTTTTGTTATTATTAATGACAAAACAATCTTCTTCTTCAATTTTACTTAGGATAATTTTTAGGTATTTGAAAAATTGCTTCCCCATGAAGTAATTATAACTGCCTGTACTACAGGTAACGAATCTAAATTTTATTGGTTTTTTTGTGAAATTTAACAGTGGGGACCAAATAGGGATACTTAGGGGATAGGGATACTGGATTTCTTAAAAGGTAACAAAATTTATAAAATTAATACTTTTGACTTTGAAAATTTATATACCAACCTGCCCCATGAGAAATTAATAAATGTCTGTACTCATATATATGACGAATATTGAAATGAAAATGTAATTAATAAACATAACTGGCTGGTTTTATGCAATTTTAATATTACCGAAAATTATGTCTTCAATGGTATTGATTTTTATAAACAAGTTAAGGGTATTCCAATGGGTACAGCTTTCTCAAGTGCTTTAGCCAACATTTTCCTACATTATTACGAGAAAAAAAATAATTAATAATTACTTAATAAACGGATGGAGATTTATTGATGATTTAATTTTGATTAACTTAGATAATACCAATATTGTTACTAACTGCTATCCTAAAGAATTAACTTTAACAGAAACAAATAGAGATAATCTTGAAGCTACTTATCTGGATTTGAGGATCGAAATTGCTAATGATAAAACAATAGCCGGTATTTATGATAAAAGAGACGAATTCAAATTTAATATAATTAAACTCTGTAATTATCACTCTAAACTTAACTCTAAAATTTTCAAAAATTTAATTTTCTTACAATTCAATAAAATTAAAACAATTTGTAATAACAAAATTTCTTTCATAAAAGCAACAAATAGTTTTATTAAAAAATTAAACAATAATGATTTTCCCAAAAACTACTGTAATATCAATATTTTAATAAAAAAAAGAAATAATGAAATATTAGTGAAATAGATGGCGCTAATAAATCCCATTTATCTTTAGTTACACAGTAGTATTATTTTTGGAAAGGAAGTACGTTTGTTCGCGGCCAGGTCTGTACACTTATGGTTTTCTTAATTTAGTCATTAATTGTGATTTTTCTTATGTAGTTTTACTTTTTATATATATATTTGTTTCATTTGTTGATGTTTTTTAATGTTTTGCTTTGTTTTTGTCTTTTGCTGTTTAAATTGGTAGGTCTCTTTTGCCTTCATTTTCGGGGGATTTTCGGGTCACGAGGTGTCAATACTTTTGATCATTGTCCACCGATGCCTCACAGAAAAAATCCCTTATTAGGAATCCTTGCTTGAAAGTGGCCCCTGACGAAGTTTTCAGGCCGGATTCTTTTTCTGTTGACTACTTTTTTCTATTGATTATTGTTTTGATTCGGTTGTCTTACTTTGTTTATATATATATATATATATATATATATATATATATATATATATATATATATATATATAAAGTGAAAGCTGTTGTTATGTTTTATTTACATGTAATTTTCCAAATATTATATTTCTGAAGCCTAAAGCTGTACTTGTTATTGTCAGAGTCGATGCGGATGTATGTTCAATTTTCGTTTTCTATGAAACTCTCCAGACCTAATGTAAAGAATTAAACAGCATTTCTGCACTGCTAAAACTACCACTTTTTTGAGGAGATCACAGTTAGTAAGTCCCAAACGGACACTTTGTTTCCTCCTCGTATTTTAAAGCTAAATATAAAACTCGCAATTTCATGTGAACATACAAAAAAAGCGATGATAAACTTTTCCGAATTTTTTCTGTATGAAAGTTATCCTTAATTGTTTTTAATATGGAATTTCTTATATCTAACATAAAAACACAAGTGTTGTTTCCTAAGTTGTCTAAAACTATAAACAGGCTGAGGTGGTTACAGTGAAGAAGTCTCAAATGGTTACTTTGTTTTCTTCCTTGCACTGAAAAGCTGTTTAGCTTAGTAATACAAACACAAAACTAGTTATTTCTTGCTAATATATGAGAAAGACAAGACTGAACTTTCTTGTGTTTTTTCCTGGACAAAGCTGCAATCTATCCTTAATTGTTATTTATATTCAATTCTCCAGACCAGTGGAAAAACACGAAGGCATTTCTGAGTTATCTAAGATAACAAGGTGCACTAAATTAAAAACGTTTCCTAAAGAATTTCGTCTATTTCGGGAATTTTTTAGATACGATTCTCAAACTTAACTTTCCTATTTCTAAAAATATCTCTTCTATGTTTATCTATCGCTTTTTATATGGGTTTCGGTTATTTGTGCTGCTTTTGTGTGCGCAAATTTATTTCTCATAACTTGTCACACTAAGATTTACAGTCTTCTGTGTGTTTATTAATAAAGTCGTATAAAGCGGTTTCTCAACTGCCATTTATGTTTTTATTATTCTATTCCTTTGTTTTTATGCCTCTGCACGAGATTTATAATTTTTTGGTGGTTTTTATTGAGGTCACAAAAAATTTGACTTCGACTATGATTTTTTGTTTGTTTTCCTTACTGTCTCGCATTTCATGTAACAGGTCTATATCACGCGAAGCTGGTGGAATTAATTCAAAAGAATATTGTTGCTGATAAATTGCCTAAACAATAACAATAGATTGGGGCTTTTTTAATTTTTCGATTTTCACCAAATGATTTACATAAATAAACCATATTAGAATTAAATTTTAAATTTAAATTGCAAAAAAGCGATTAAAAAGTATAAAAAAGAAGGAAATGGGTATAGTTTTACTAACATCCCATTTTAAAGCAAAACTAAGGCTACTTTGGACAAAACATCGTAATTTTGAACCACGATCAAATAACGAGGAAAACACATTAGCTAGCAAGAACACTCCTCTAGAAACTTCCATACTATACCAGTGGAAGGACATCTGGTAAAGGGCGATTTAACACACATCAGACCGGCTTGCGCGAGGTTATTCAGAGAAATTGGGATTCGAATTTGAAACCTTCAGGATCCGAAGCCAAGACCTTACCACCAGAAACAGAAAGAAATTGGTAATCCGCCCCGATGACTTTATCAAAGGTCATCCTCAGGCAAAGATTCAAACAAGGATTTTTTCCCTGTTGGTCCTTTTTGAACTCGGAAAGAATTTAAACATAAAAATGCATCAAACTTTCGAAATTGTTTGCTTTTTTCTTTTCTTTACCTTTGAAAGTTATGGAACATTCTTTTTGCATATCTCATATGCAAAATAAAATATGCTTTACGGAACTCAGAAAAAAACATTTAAAACCCCCATAAAGCAATCAATTTATAAAAAAAAATCACACAGTCATAGGCAGTATTCCCATAACTTAATTTGGAAGAATATTAACTTTAAATAACATGTGGTAAAAAGAGCTAATAATTTAGCCTACATTTATATCAGCTATGCTTTTGTAATTAATTTCCTAATTAGGCTTCGTACACAATTTTGCGCAAATATAGCATAAATAAATGCTTTATTCTTATTTTTTTGCTGTTGTTATTATTCTAAAGTGAAAAATAGAGGCAATTAAAGTCTAATAGTGGGAAGTGTTTCCATTTTTTAAAAAAATACAATTTCTATGAATATTTGCTAAATAAGCATTACCTAATAATGCGGTGAAAGATAAAAAAGCCTGATAATCTTCTAAATTCTTCAAAAGAATCTGTTAGGAGATCTGATATGATCGTTTCTGAGTAGAGAAGTAACACTATTTTACAATTTCTTAATATTTTTAACTGCTCATTATTTTTAATCTCCAGCTGCTGAACAAAAATCATCTTCAAGATTCCACCAAATATTACTCAATTATTAAATGCACTAAAATTTGAAGCAAACTTTTCAGACGTACATCATACTATATGTTTTTGAGTCCTTTTAACCATATTTTAAACAGGCTGATGTAAGCTTTAATTACCTTTCAGGAGTTAAAAGTTTATGTAACAAATTATAATGCGTGAAATTGGATTTTTTCAATCCCTAATATTAGTTCACACTCTCCCAACCTATGTTTATTCCTACATCTTAATCAAATTTCCAATCATTAATAAAATACTTTATTCTTTCACTCGAGTTCAAATGCATTTTTTTAAACTTGTGGTGGATGACACTCGATGTTAATACAGTATTTTTCAAATATTAATTCCTAAATTAAATTAAATTAATTTTTAAAACATCAAATACAGTTTCGGCAGTTTGCAATGAAAATTGAAATCAACAACTCGATCGGTAAACTGCAAGGATTTCAGTATTTTTTATGTGGAGCTCAATTCTTGAGAAAATCAATCATTTTTTGATACTTAATAACTTGTTTGATAATCTATTCTTATAATAAAGCTCAACGTGTGTGTGCTTTGGCGCTCTACAGGCCATACCTTTGAACCTACAGCTACTAAATTTGATACATGTATACCTTAGAGGTTGGGAATGTGCACCTCACAGCCCTTTTCTCGAATTCTTAATTAGAATTTGAATTAGAAATTGAATTAATTAAAAACTAAGCAAAATTTGAAGTTTTTCCGCTATAACTTCCGAAAATATTGCATAAAGATGATTTTTACCTTAAACATTAAAAAATTAGCATTTTAATGGTATCGGTATTTTAACATATAACATAAGCTTCTATTTGTAACGAGGGGGGCGCGGTGGCCTGGTGGTAAAGTCTCGGCTTCGAAACCGGAGGGTTTCAGGTTCAAGACTCGATTCCACCGAAGAGCCGTCGTGTGAGGGGGTCTGTTGCACGTTAAATCTGTCAGACCAAACGTCCTCCCGCTGGTGTGGTGTGGTGTGGAGAGGGGGTGCCAGTTCAGGGTCGTCCTCGTCATCTGACCGTGGTTCAAAATTACGAGGTCCGTCCCAAAATAGCCCTCGTGTTGCTTTAAACGGGACGTTAGTATAACTAAACTAAACTCTATTTGTAACGAATTTTTAAAGAAATATTTTAACTATATTTTTCAACAATATATTTCGGACAAAACAATAAAGTTTAATCTGCACGAGCACGTTGTCTTTTATCAATATGTTGCCGCCAGACTAACAAAAACTGAAATTTTAAAAAATATTATTACAAATTAAACATATAAAAATGTAAGTTTCAGCACGTGTCTGCATGAAATGAAATAAGTATGAAATATTTTTTCTTTGACCCATTTATGTCTAATGTTAAAAAAAATCGAAATTTTTGCATGAAATTTCTATAATAATTTCTATAATGAAATTTCTAAAAAGTGTGAAAATTATGTGAGGGATGTTCCAAAAATGTAGCAGTAGGCATTAATGGGTTAAATTAAAATGTAAAGAAAAAATGTTGTGACTTTTACAATATTATTAATTAAAAAAATCAATCAACAGACATGGTTTATATTTTATATATATATATCTATATATAATGAAGAATGATTAGCTTTCAAATAAAAAGAGAAAAACTACAAGAAACTCAGTCTCCAAAACTGGCTGATTTATGAAAATATGAAGATCACTATTCAATAAAAACGGGTAATTTTAAACCACTTCATCGACAATTCCAAAAATGATACCCCAATCAACATCCAAGATTTCTCAAGATTGACTGACCTAAGAATGAAAATGTTCGAAACATTTATATTCAAAACTTCATAAATCGGTCAGATTTTATAGCAGAAGATAGAAACCTTCATTTATTTATTTGAAATTTGAAGTGTCGAGACTATTTCGTAGAAAATGATTCCGTAAAACTAAAAGATGTATAAAATTTAGACTTAATAATTTTTAAATTATGTTTATAGACCGAAATAAAATAAGATATTATTATTCGCAACATTTAAATCCTTTTGAAAGTTAAAATAAAACCTTAATTTTATAATGAATCTAAGTAATTTTTGTTGAATGATTCTTAAATTATATTGCATAAATTATTGTAATTATTTAATAGTATACATAATGATTCTCTTTTACTTATATTTTTTAAAAAAGCTTAGTATCGCTAAAAAAATGTTTTTATATCAATTTGCAGTTTAATAATTTTCACTTTAATTTAATGTTGAAATTATGCGAGAGCTGATTGATAATTAGAGAAATATATAGGGCATTACGGGGTTAAGGCATTTATAATTACATGATTGAATTATATGACTATCAAAATTTGAGCCTTCAAACTACTTTGATGAAGTTGCAATTAAAAGTCGTTGCATAAAGTACATAATTGACAATGACATGTCACATAAAGTATTTAATTGACAATGACATGTCACATAAAGTATTTAATTGACAATGACGTTAAATAAAGTATTTAACTGATAATTTTAAACAACCGTAAGATTGAAAAACCAGCTTGTCGCTAGCTGTTTTATAAAAAATAACCAATATAATTTTTTTCTTTTTTGACCTAAGTTGGAATTGAATTAGTTTTTAAAAATATTACTTGTTGTATTATGAATTCAAAATAAAAATAATAATTTATGTTAAACTATCACAAACAATAATAATTCTCAGACGAACAATACGCGATACGGAAGAAATTATGAGTGATAATAAACAAATGAAAAAATAAGTTTGCATGTTGATTCAAATTTGAATCAGATTTGATAAAAATTGTGCAATCAAAGGAAAAGCTAGAAAGTAAAGAGCCATCTAGTTACTCACAGGACTGTTTCTAAGAGTTCTGCTTATCTTGAAGTCTTTGATACATGGGTAAAATTTCAGAATTTTCATCATTTAAATCTGCAATTAAATGAAAGCTTTAAATAACTGAAAATGTGAAAATACTTTTGGAAACTCCGCAATATATTGGATGCTTTATTTTATTATAGTGATTGAAATAAGAATGAATGATCCAAATAGAAGGCATAATGTACTTCAAGAAATAGAATATTAATAATATTTTAACTATTACGGCTTAATTGTGTTTAATTAAAAATTTTCTCGAATCCTGTCATGTTTTTCATAAACGAATACATTGAACCTAACTGTTAAAAAGATTTTACAACTGACAAAAAACTGGCTCAAATAGGAAAGTATTAAATCGAGTTTATAAAAATGAACCGAAAAATATTTCAAGCAGCGAAGCGAAGAAATTTCTAATAAATAAATACTAAAGCAACGAAGAACGAAAAAAAAAGAAGAATGATTTTGGAAAAAATGAAATCTTCATAAAATAATCCTTATCTTTTACATCAGAGATTGAACTCTGATGACCAACTAGAAACTTAATGGATTTAGTGAAAAAGCTTAAAATTACAATACTGACAATCTTGATACAAATCCGTGATATTTATGTGTTCCTTGTGCTAATGCAAATAAGTAGAAACATTGTCGCTTTCTGCAGCTTTTTGTTTATACACTGTATGGGATTTTTTTCTCTTGCTCGTGAATTAATGGCAAGTCTGAACTCACGGAAAGAAGAATATACAATTGGTGATCCACAAGAAAGGCTGCAAGGTAAAGGGAAAAATACTGTATTAACAACAGACAGAGGATACAAATGTAATTAGGAGGCATATGTGGTGGCTCATTCTTTATATGATCACTAAACATATAGATGCATTTATCACACCATTGGATCACTTTGTTTGACCCATTTTGGTAATAATCATGTCTCTGGATATTGCGCCAGTTCTTGATAACTTTTTGAACATCATCGTCTGATATGAATCTTGTTTCTGATAAGTGCTTCTTCAATGCAGGGAAAAAGAAATAGTCACTAGGAGCTTGTAGGGGGGGGGGGACTCCAGACCTCCCACCTAAAAGTTTCGAGCAATCTCTGCTCGATTCAAAAGAACGATACCATTTTACCACCTGTCGTTTTCTTATTGATTCGTTCCCGTACACTTCAACGTTTGTCAGTGAATGTCCGATGGGTATATATTCTAGGGCCATAGCAATCGTATCATGGCTCGCAACTCTGTGCGAGACAACATCTCTAAACGTCTTGTCATTGCTATCGCTGTTTTAGGTATCGGTACTAAGACTATCTGTTCAAATGATAGGTTTAAACAATTAGCGCGATGTGTTTCTTCTCTGGGTAACAATACTCTCATCCACAATTTCTACTTTCCAAATACTGCAGATTTAAAACATTTTTTGGATCACCCCTCTTACATAATCTATGCCACTAGTGAGGGAATAAAGAAAAGTTTAAAATTCAAAAATCTCTCTCACTCTCTCTCTGAGAGGGAGAGAAATAGATTGATTGAAATATATAGATATTAAAATTCCCTTTAAATCCTACTTAATTACCAAAATTTCATCTTTATTTAGTCCATATTAACTTCATTCTAAAATGTTCTATTATTTCCCGATCGAGATCCCATTTTTTATTTAATTAATTCTATACATGCTCCATAAAATGCTAATCTCAGCATTTTCCTCCTCTCTGAGGGAAGGGATAAAAGTCCTTAATGCTTTCCACATTCTTTTAAAAGTGCCTTAGCTTCTCTTTAGTAAAACTGCACCTTCTTCTTCTTGTATAAAGCCGATGACCATTCCACGTAGAGGTATCGACAAGAGTAAGACTACACCTGTCGAAGAATTCCTTATCAAAATCTAACAGTAAAACCATTGAAGAAGAAAATTTTGGTATTTGCTGCTCCTGTGTGGCTATGTAAAAGGACGTCAGTTTTATGCTGTACATAAATTCCTCCCGTAGTGAAATAAATCGAAGTTTTAAAATTTCAAAAGTTTCTTCGATTCGGTATGCAACTGTTACAATACATGATAAAACACACGTAAACATAATATACATAAAACATAATATACACACAAACAAATATAATGCACATAAAATATATTACACACATGCATACACAAATATAATACTATGAAAATATAATATAAATACACAGACAAATATAATGCAGACAAAATATACTGCACACATACATACACAAATATAATACACATAAAAATATAAGATAAATACCCAAACAAATATACTACACATACAAATATAACACATATAAAATATCTAACACACACGCTTGCAAATATAATACACATAAAATATAATACAAACACACAGATATAATACACAGAAAACATAATTCACACACACATATCTAAAGTACAAGTTCGATTTTCAGATATTATTAACTGCGTTTCAGTAATTAATCTGCAAACACACACACACACACATTGAACATATTTTTATCGATAACCTACATAAAATTTGGAAAAGAAACAGCATTTCAGTAATAATTTAATAATTTTTTATTTGAATTTCTTCGAAAAATTTATCTACATCTTCATAATACTCTGTAATTAATTTTAAAAATCAAAATTTATTAAAAAAAATTAATGTGCTTCGTCTTGAATGATATATGGGATCAATATCCGAATGCAAATGGTTAAAGTTTATTTAGTACTTTAAGGATTTACTATCGCTTCAGATGAATTATTGTAATATCCTGAATATGCTTCAATCTCAGAAAACATCATATGAAACAAAGTTTCATTATCGACAGGATTACTGTCTAATCTTTGTTCTCTGATCGTTCTTCTATAATTGAAATTCCGTGAAATTGACAGGTCTTTCTTCAAAACGACTGAAAATGAGACAAAACTGAAAGTTTTAACAAAAGAGATGTTAAATCAATTTTTGGAAGTTCTAAATGAGTATTTAAGAAGAAAAATTCAATTTAGAGAAACGAGTGTGGTTTATGGCTATTAGAAATAACAAAAAGTGCAGTTTATGGCTTTTAGATAGGCGATAAAAATGATATATGAGTATTTTTTTTCACGTGCCAATACGAAGTTGATTTTATCCAAACATTCATTTCTATTGGTCGAAAAAAGAAGGAAAATGTTAAAAATTAGACAGCTAAGAACTTAAGTAGATTACTACTATTCTTAATTCCATCATCGAAACAGCAAAAGCTTTACAAAAACAAATTTAGCTATTTTAGAAGAGAGGTTAAAATTTAAAAACTTTTTTAGCGTAGGGATATCACTTATATTTAGATTATTAAAATATAAGTGATATTTATCGCTATTATTAGATTTATCGATTAGGGACAATTTTATAGCTATTGTTTAGATTATTATAAATAAAGAGATTATTAATTTTTTATGGCAAATTATGCGTTATGCGTATGGCAAATTATGCGCAAATTATGCGTTTCTCTATTTTATTTAACAAAAGAAAAATAGGATTCCGTTTATTGATCATATTTTTGATTCAATATAGGAATATTACAAAATCCTATTTTTTAATTTGAAAGTATGCTTTCAAAATTGATGGATAAAAAAAGAGAAAAATGATAGGTAATAATTGTGTTAAAAATTCGAGAATGCTAGGCAACAAAAGCATATAGTATAATTTTCTTTATAAATCCGATATTTACTCAAACTATACTGAAATGACTAAAACGCTTTTTAATGAAACTATAGTGGGCGACCGGTTCGCCGGGATATCCTTGCAAATTCTTCCCTCGTTTTTCAAGTGTGATTAATTGAAAACGGAGGCGTTTGTTTTGTGCATTGCATACAGTCACTCAAATGAGTTGAAAGACAGTAAGTTATACTGGGTGGTCTCAAAAGACATCTGAGCATGCATAGTAATCATTAATTACTGGGAGAGAGTCTCTTTTGTATATCAACTTTATAAGAATATAAACTGCCATTACGGGTTTTGAGAGAATAGGTACACTTTCTTAACATTCAACGAGGAACTCAAGTGCTACAGTATACTATTTTAACTCAAATGATATTAGGAATGAAAATTTCTACTGCACTTCATTATATGAAGAAACTTCATTTATACCAACAGGAAGATTGCGCATACTCCACGTTATGTTCGAATACAATGAGACACAAATATATAGGAAGATAAATAATTTCGTAATTGGCTTTCAGTAGGCTTCAGGATATGGAGCATCAAAAATCGACGCTCTATATTCACATTCAGTGGCCATAAAGCAACGACTAATTCCATCCCAAACTTTGCACTTTGATATCATCTTGAAAAAATTATTTTTCTCACCATACACTTTAGGAGAAAACATTCTGACAGCAGGTGTCATAACTTTTTACGAATCACAAAATTCACCAGTTTACTTTACAACAACCAAAGTATAATACTTCTTAGAGGTATAGTCACCGCTTGGATGGAAATCTTGTATATCTATAGCTCTAGACATATACTTCTTTTTACAACGAATATATTCTGTTACAAATTTTTTATTTTTTATTGGGATCCTTTATATAACATCATGGAAACTAGGGTAATTATATTAAGGATGTGTTATTTAAATTGCTCTAAATAATTCATGTATTTAAATTTTGTGTGAAGTACAGTTAAAACAGACCTTGGAAATAAAAATATATCATTTAAAGGCCATAAATGTTAACAAATTACAAAAATATGTTTTTTTTTCTTTTATTTTAAAAGTATTTGGTTTTTTAAACGAAACGCAGCATATTTTTAAATTTAAAAAAAACATGTATAGTTGGTTTTTAGCCTTATATATGTACAAAAGTTAATAAACGAACAAATTAAAAATTTGATTATATGATTTGTTCAAAATTTTGCAAATAGCTAAATTAATATTTTAATAATTAATTTAATATTATAATAATTTAATATTAGTTCTTAAATAATAAATAAGAAGCATTTTTATCAAATGTTTTATTTATGTGATCCAATTGGTAAGTAGCATAATATAGTTTTAACAAATTTACCATTGTAGAAATGCCATTTAAAAAATCTTAATACCATAAAACCCATATTTTTCAAAAATAAAAGCCATTTCCCAAAGAATAAAATTAGATTACCGATAAAAAATTAGATTATAAAGTAGATGATGAGGGATTAAGAATAAAAATTAATTAAATTTAAAAACTTAACTGGTATTTTCAGAAAAACTCGTTCTTTGAATAAAGTCACTTATGTAATAGAATTTTCAATATATCCTCTAGAAACATTTTTGTAAAGATATGGCTATGAAATTTCTTTTTTAATGGACATTTCTTCAGTTTAATTGACGGAGTTTCTACTTTTCATATCAATATGATAAATCCTTCGTCCAAGAAGCTACGAATAGTTCCCTTTCAATTGTTTTTTAAATGTGAATTGGGAAACTGCTAGATAAAAATTTCAGAATAAAATCTTTCGATTTCTTATTTTAAATCTTTCAATTTCTTTCATAGTATGAATCTAATGAAGTGCATGATGTTTCTCAGAATATTTTGAAGAAAAGATAAATCATTTCCATCGTTTGCTGATTTTTGTTATTTAGCATCGTTTGCTGATTTTTTATAGATATTTATAGTCGTTTGCTGAATTTTTAAGATACTTAATGTCGTTTGCTGATTTTTTATAGATATTTAATGTCGTTTGCTGAATTTTTAAGATACTTAATGTCATTTGCTGATTTTTTAAGATATTTAATAACACATCTCTCAAAACAAATAAAGCAATAAAAATATTAGAGTAAACAGAATATTTTTATTTCTTTTCATATGAAATGATAATTTAATGATTTTTTTATTATTTCTTGACAGGAATACAGAATTTGCTGGACAATCACTGAATAGCGATTTAAATTCAACAACTATTCCCAAATTCTGAACAAACAGATGATGGGGTCTCATGACTAAAACATTGCCACAGTCGAAGGCTCCACAGAACGAAAATGAAAACAAAAAACTACTTTGTTGTTTTCGAAACTGGTATATGTGTTCTGCTCTCGACTTTTTCGAATACTTTCACACAATAACCCGCTGGGAACGCCTCAGAGGCGGGGATGAGAAATCGGCAGATTAGTAAGCGGAATCTTCCCTCCCTGGAGGATACAGCAAAGGTATAGGAGTTTTCGCCACATTCCCAGTGACGGATGCACCTCCTACGAAGTGGAACATGGCCAATGATGGCAATTTTATAAACAACCACAGTATCTTCATGGCGATTATATAATGCAATACTCCGCATGCTCTGGGTAGTCTGAAATGTCTTTTTTAATGGTATAGCTGGGTGTCTAGTATAGTGTGTATAGTTTGTTATAATTAGCATAGATCAATGTTTAGTTTCTTAATATATTGAAGGGAATGAATTACTGGTGATCGTGTGGATCATCCGTGATTCACACTTACTTTCTATTTATATAATGCCTATTTCACTAAAATTAAGATACATCAGAAAAGGATTCACAGGCTCGAGTCGCGGCGATAAATGTGTTAAGTCTGTATTCTGGATTCTTGCCGTTGATTGATTAAGAGCAAGATTTAAAACATAACATGAGTTTTGGTATCCAGGTTATGTACCAAATTCCGTTTATCTAGCAAAGTATGTGTGTGTTTATTTAATATTTCCTCGTATGCAATAAATAAAAAAAGCAGTACAAATGATAACTATAGACTAAGAACAAAAAGTAGTGATTATGCAAATAATATCAATACATCTAACTTTTATCTCAACTATCAATACATTTAGATGCAGAAATGAAATTTTGTTTGATAATATCATACAGTAAACTAACAGGAG
This sequence comes from Argiope trifasciata, assembly GCA_026543055.1. Lineage (NCBI taxonomy): Eukaryota > Metazoa > Arthropoda > Arachnida > Araneae > Araneidae > Argiope > Argiope trifasciata. The sequence continues at coordinate 968,465 of JAPMOQ010052495.1, forward strand.
GGGTATCCTCAAAACGTTCTCATATTCTTTAAGAAATTTGATATGTTAGAGAACGTCTTTCATAGCATTTGCGTACAAAAATCACAAAATAGTAACTTTTGGGGAGAATCTATAGCAATATTATTGAATCCATCGCATCATTCTTTTCAAATTATTTAGCGAATTATCCCTGGCATGCGTTAATAATATCAGTGAACGAATTAGTATTTTAGACAAGTTTTTATTAACCGTTTGAGACCAAAATTTGAAACAAAATTGCACCTGTAGTCATAAAATCTTATACTAAATTTGATATAATTGAGTCAATGTGTTTTTGAATTATCGAGCTTACATGAGTATAAAAGCACAGGCCGACCGCAAATCAACTCTTTGCTGGACTTGGTTCAGAATTTGACAGGTATCTAAACAATAAATGTTAAACTGTGTACAGACTTTTATCTATCTAGCTAACTTCTATTTGTAATAATCGTTTAAACTTGTATTCAAACAGCCAGGCAATTGGAATCCCTCAAAATGTGATAGAAATCTGCAAACTTGGTATAAAGAATATTTGCCGAATTTCAATCGTATAGCTTAAAGCCCTTTTGAAAAAAAAGTATCTTTCATAAGTGCTGCTTGTAATTACAGTTTTAAAAATTAGTTTTTGAACACATATTTTTTGCAATTAATTGAAGTGCATTTTACTTAAATGAAAATTTAAAAATGTTTTTTATATACTAAAAGACTTATTTATGGAAATTTTCAAAACTATTAATACATGAATTGATAGAATTTGAATACAGTTCATTGTTACACATCTATGGATAATTTTTTTATGGCATGCGTAATATTTTATTGGGAAACTCATGCCACAGAGAATTTGTATTTTCATAACAAGTTGTTTTCCTTTCTACAGCGCTCTGAATGGAGATGTACCTATGCCGAAGAATAAATGTTGCAGTGAATTCATGAAATACATTTGTTTACTATTCTTATCTCCATTAATAATTAAAGATTATTGCCTGGATGTACACTGAAACTTTAAAATTCAGATTGTTTGGCCTAGAGTTACCGAACTTTGTACAAATATAACCTTGAGGGTAAAATTACACATCTTGAAGAAATATCATAATTTCAATTTACTAAAATGCCACCTAAATGTTTTTTGTTATAACTTACAAAAATATTTTAGCAGAGAAATGATTTATACAACATATCTTTTCAATTATATTTTAATCTTTGTGCAAATATTTTCTATATTTTGGCAGTTTTTATACGTTTTTTTTTGTTTGTTTGTTTGTTCAATGCTTAACAGTAAATTAAATTTCTGCGAAACTGAGTTTCGAGCATTTTTATTTTTTTACTAGATACTGCTTTCAATGACTTACTGATTTGATTAATTATATTTAATATTGATTGATTATATTTCATTTCATTTCGGTCATTTAGCTACAATTTCATGTCCATCATTCCCTCAAGTTATGTGACATTAAGGCTATATTCTTTTAATATACTTTAATGTATTCAATATAACTTTATAATAGAGACTCAATCATAATATTTTAGTACTATTAAAAATGTAAAAGTGTGATTCATCTATCATTAATTTCAAGTTAGAGCACCTTCCCTTTTTTATTCATCTTGTAAATATCCCAAATACTAAACAGAATGTTTTTTTTTAGTTTTCAAGGGAAAAAATTACATGATTAAATATTTTTTGAAATAATGCAACTTGAATTTCAAGGTATAGTGTAATGGCTTATTAAAAATTATGTAAAAAAAATAATAAAAATGTGCACATATTTTAAATTGGTGTCAAAATAGACAATTCTGAAACTTTAAAATGATGTAAAATTCATTTTTATGCAATTATATTAACGTAATTCCTTCCCTAAATACACATTTCTGCCCTATATATATATATATACACTGAAGTGACAAAAGTCATGGGATAGCAATATGCAAATATACAAATGGCAGTAGTATCGCAGCGAAAAAGTATAAATGCGCAGTCTATTTTACAGAGCTTTCGTTTGTGTTCAAGTTATTCATGTGAACAGGTTTTTCGTGATTTATGGCGGCACGACGAGAATTAATAGACTTTAAACGTGGAATGTTAGTTGGAGCTAGACGCATGGGTCATTCGATTGCGGATATCGTTAGTGAATTCAACATTCTGAGATCCACAGTATCAAGAGTGTGCCGAGAGTATGAAATTTCAGGCATCACATCCCATCATGGACAGCGCAGTGGGCGACCACCTGCACTTAACGACCGAGACCGCCGACGTCTGTGTAGAATGATCAATGTTAATAGACACGCAACACTTCGTCAAATAACTGCAGGAATCAATGTGGGACGTACGAGGGACGTGTCCGATAGGAATGTGCGGCGAAATTTGTCTTCCTTGGACTATGACAGCAGAAGACCGACTCGAGTGCCTTTACTGACAGCACGACATCGCCTGCAGCGACTCTCCTGGGCTCGTGAGCATATCGACTGGTCCCTAGACCAGTTGAAAACCGTGGCGTGGTCAGATGAGTCACGATTTCAGTTGTTACGAGCTGATGGTAGAGTTCGAGTGTGGCACAGACCCCACGAAGCCATGGACCCAAACTGTCAGCAAGGCACTGCTCAAGCTGGTGGTGGCTGCATAATGGTGTGGGCTGTTTTTACATGGCATGGACTCAGTCCTCTGGTGCAATCCTCATTGACTGGAAATGGTTATGTTCAGCTGCTTGCAGATCACTTGCAGCCATTCATGGACTTCACGTACCCACACAACGATGGGATTTTTATGGATGACAATGCGCCATGTCACCGGGCCAGAACTGTTCGCGATTCTTTTGAAGAACATTCCGGACAATTCCAGCGCATGATCTGGCCACCTAGATCACCCGATATGAATCCCATCGAGCATTTATGGGACATCATCGAAAGGTCCGTTCATGCCCAAACTCCTGCACCATCCACACTTTCACACTTATATATATATATAATGTGTAAAAATTTGCGGCTGTAGATTAATTCATCTGGGCTACAGAAGCATTTGCAATTTTATTCATTTTTATTAATAACAGAAAAGTGGAATCTTTCCTTTTTGAACTTTAAGGAAGAAATACTCTACTGAATATCTGTTCTGCTTGACGAAAAAAAAAAGAATGCGCTTAAGGGGAAACAAAAAGATAGAAGTCACTATAAATGACCGGTTTATATATGTACATATATGCCAATAACAATCTCCATTTTAACATGAACGATTCATAAATTTTCATCTAATAAAAATGGAATCTTATTCGCTTCATTACAATGTTTGTTAAAATTTTATATTCAAAATTCTGTTTTGCGTTCGATGAATGAACGCATCATCGCCTGCCTTAAAAAAAGAAAATTTCAAAAATAAATTCCGTTGTTAACTGGTTAAATAAGCCTTATTAATAAATAACCTTATATACCATGAGTCTCAATTCTTTAAAAACGACAAATGCATCTAATCAACAGAAAATATACGATTATTATAATAAAAAAGTTTTAATGTGTATCACAATTAGATACATTTTTATACACCCTTATATTAATTAAAATTACAACAATCACCATCTCCAGTGTACCAGGCTGTTCACCAAAGATAGTTTCAATAAAACAAAAAAATTAATCATAAACACCCAGATATTTAATTAAAGTTAAGACAGCCAATCAGAGCGAACCAAGCTGGTCACTGAGAAGAGCTTCAATAAAATAAATAAAAAACAATTGTTTTAGAAAAAGAATTGATTCACGAACACCAAAAGGTTCAATTAAATTAAAAATGCTAGTATCCAGATGAACACCAAAGGCAGCTTCCATAAAATAGAAAAAGGAAAAAAAAATTAATTATAAACATCAAGAGAGTTGATTAAATATAAAACAACCATTAACTCTAGCGTACCGAACTGGTCACCAAAGGCAGCTTCAAGAAAATAAAAAAAATGCTTTAATATAAACTTGAATACCATTTTATTTATCAATAAAAAAACTATTCCTGTGAAATTAATAAATGGATTTCTAGTTAAAATTTCAATAATTAGATATTCATCTTCTCTTTAAAGCCATTTCGTATCTTCTGCGAACAGTTAAGAAAAAATAAATATAGTCGCCAACGCTACCCCCCACACATTAAAGTCTAAGAAGAGCGAAGAAAAATTATCAATATAATGTACTTAATCATTTATGTATACATTTATCATTGAAATAAGATATCAATTTTGAAAGATGCGCCTAAGTATCTCAGTTGAATATAATGAAAAATATATTTAAAATAAAACCAGGAGACATACATAATGTTACCTCGTATCAAACTAAATTTATCATTTATTTATTTATTATATTTTTCAGATATATCTTCATGAAAATAAATGCAAAAAAATCTAAAAATTTAATTAAAATTGTGCGCCTACATACTTTGTGAACACAAGAGTTAAAAATAATATAAACAAGATTTAAAGCATCCCATTAATCAATAATACTGGTCTATATTTCAATGTCAATTATATTTTAATCGAATGACGAGTATTTTTAGACTTAATATGATTAATATAATAATTACGATTAATATGATTCAGTTAATATGATTAATAGGTATTTTAATATTTTTTTACTGCCAATTATTTTTCACACACATGTATTAGACTAGAAATGGTTCAAGTGTATAATATATTTAAGATTGAAATAAATCATACCCACTCTTTTTGATATTAAAAAAAAAATTAATAATTTGATATTCATGTATATTTTTCATGATAATATGCTACTTAAATTTTTTTTTAAATATGATCGTCAATTAATTATTGACTTAAATTTTAATTCAATTTTACAAGTCTGTGAGCAACAGATCTGTCGATTAAAAGTAAAAGAAGTCTTACACTAAAAGAATTCAACTGTTTTTTAGAAGCTAAAACTGAAATGTTGTCTCCCGAAAGCTTACTTGCTTGCTCTTTAATAAATAAAAATATTACTATCCATCTACCATTGGCGAACAGTAGTTTTATAAAAAACTATTAAACAACTAACTAAAGTGGCTTTTTGGCAATTAAACCTAGACATGTTGTTTATATAAAGAAAAACGAATATAAATTTCGGATATTTTTTACCCTAACAATTAAAGTCGAAATTCTGTAGAGATGGAACTGCAGTCAGAAAATCCAATAACGAATTTATTACATTTAAGTCACAGTGTTTTTGAGTTTGCTCGTTTACAAACTTGTGAACGTACAGAGCCCGTTAAGTCAACCCGTTATCAGAATTGGTTTCGAATCTCAAGCATATCTACAATTTCAATAATAAATCTGTGCATCAAATTTTATCTAACTAGATCTCTTCGTTATTTTTTTCAACTATCGTGTTAACTTTGTCTGACACGACTTTATAATTCTAACTTTAACTGACAGACTTTTTCTGAATGAATGTCATTCAAAATTTGTCGAAATCGACAAATTGAAAGACCAAATTTACCATCTTATTGGTGGAAAATTTACCAAATCTCTACTATCTTGTTCAACGTATTTTTAAAATGGAGTGTCCACAATTACAGACTTATTTCAGAAAATGTGCTTTCGGAAAACAACCCTGAAATCCAAAAATTCATGATATTTATGATCTAAATTAATGACATTTCTGGTAAAATTTGTAAATTAAATCTAAAATTGAATATATTTTTTCTAAATTGCCATGCATGTAGATGATCTTATACTAATCACAACTGTTTGTATTTGTACAAATTAATTTACATATAACTACGAATATATATTTTTAATGTAATACTATTTATGAAATTTGAAATAATAATAACATGAAATGTAATATTTCTTAACTTTAATAAAGATATTAATTAATACCTTCATTGATATTTTTAATAAATGTATTAATACTTGCACTTTACGTGGAAATCTTTTGATCCACGAATGTTCACATTTTGATTTCTAGAATTCATTTCACAAAACTTTTGTGCTTCGTATTATAACAATGAAAAATTAAATATGCATTTTGCACATATTTCCTTTTTCACAAATTGAAATTAATATTTGGAACAGAATTATAATTTTAATAAAAATATGATATTCCAATTTTTATTTATTTATTCAGTACGTAGCGCTTTTAAAATTAGAATGGGTTTATTTACATGCGAATTCTCGTGTATTTAGTTCCAGATTTAGCTAAAAATGTGAGAAGAATCTGCATTTTATATGTAAAACTGTATACAAATTTCAAATATCAGAGATTTAACCCTTTTTGTCACGTTTCCACCATGCAAAAAATACATTGCCAATCCAGCAGTTTCTTGATATATATATAATTCAAAATTTTATAGATATATAACTTTAAAAGTTGAATCACTGTATCGTATTTTATGCATGGAGCAAATTATGTTTTGCTGTCATTATAAAATACGGGGACAGTTGACTTTATTAGATACTTTGGGGAATTATTCATTTAGTCTTATGAAATTATTTTTTAAGTATAATGCTAAGGTATTAAAATATAAATATGTAAAATTTCATACGTAAAACATTTTAAAACAAAATGTATTATTTTTTAAAGTTAAAAACGGTATAATTTTTTGAAAATTCAAAATATTACAGGAGACTTTTAATCTTTTCTCTAATTTTTTTTTCTTATTACCCATTTTAAATTTATTTAGAACAAAAATACAAATGATTTTGAAATTCGAATTAAACACTAATTTCTTAAAAAGATTTCTATGCACACTTATTAAATTTTCATAGGAATTATATGTTTTTCTGAATTACAATTTATTTTTAACTAGCTAAAAAGAACTCGAAACGTAAAATGCACACCCTATTTCCTTTTATCGTTTGACCGAAATCTTTATTATCAGTTTCATTGAATTTTTTATTTTTATTTTAAAAATTAAGACACCTGGAACATTTTAGAGATATTTAAATCTAATTGTCATATCATTTTGAGAAAAATTATTAAAATATATTTTTTTCTCGTATTCCTTTAAATATTCATTTTACTGAGCAATAACATTATTATTGTTGAATATATATAATATATGTTGAATATATTATAACATTATTTTTGTTGAATATAAATATATTTTGGTGATGAAGCGATAAAAATAAAATTATCCGTTTTCACCCATTTTTTGTTTTTTAGTCCATAGCCCCCTTAATCTATACTTGGACGCATAGTCTTCCTATGAACCTGCCCTTAGAAAAACCGCCCTTTCGAAATTCCATAGAAATTTCAAAACACGTAGAGTGTTCATTTTGAATTTCCTCCTCCTATTTCTATAATTGTTTTAGATGTTCAGTGATATACAAGCATTCATAACCTCGAAAAAAATTGTGGTTTCAAGAAATTCTAAAATGAGAAGTTTTGTCATTCACACCTTAGAAATTTTTCCACTATTACAATACATTTTCTTAGCTTAAATCGTATAGAAGAAAAAAATATCATCATGAAATTATCGGAAGAAAAGATTCCTTTTCTTTTCAGATTTTTTAAACTGATTTTTTTTTTAATTATTTACTTCCAAAATTACTGGATATTATTTAACTTTCTTGAATTCCTATCCATTCTCATTGATTAAATTCAATTTTTGCCTAACTCATTAATTATTTTCAATCCATATAGCTTCCGGAAAAGATGTTCATATAATCAATAAGTTTTTCCCCATCCATCTGATCGATTTAAAAAATCAATCAGTTCAAAGTTCCTCCTTTCTCCGTTATGACTTTCTCGAAGTAACAGCCTATTTCGATTCTTATCGCTATCCTATTTCAACTTCCGAATAAGTTTTTAAAACTCTGTAATGCAGTCCGTTTAATGATGATTCCATTTTACATACATGAATCCTGAATTCAGTGAATGTGCTGCCCATTTTTCACTTTCTGTTATGCGATGAATCCAAAGAAAAATTATTGCAATTCACAATTGTGTAAACAATAATTTAGTTCTACGCCCATTTTTTTTAAATCAATGCTAAACCTTCTCTCAGCTTAAAAAAAATTATAATAATGCCAGACAATTAAATAAAATTTAATAGAATTAATATATCTATTTCTAAAAAATAAAAAAAAATTAAAGCACATACGATTCATAATTGACAATAAGAAATTTCTAATTTTGTTTATAAAATTATTGAAATATCAGTGAAAATGGAGATACTTTTTGTTTATGAGGAATGAAGATTCGTCCAGTTTATAGTTGTCATTATATAAACAATAAATTCATTACTGCATTGCAGAGGGCTTTTGATTGTAACATCAGCAAAGATCTTCCCCATTATAAATAAATTTTAAGATTGTTCAGCAAATTCTTAGAAGATGGTTGTATATACAAAATGTAAAGCCTTGATCATCTTTGCTCAATGGATTAAAATATTGTGCTTATTTGAAATAATTTCAGACATAACCACAGGGTACAAAAATTGTAATAATAAGTGTCACAACAAAAGATATCGATACGTCACAGTCTTAGAGGTCAGCGAGATCTAATTGTAGCCGTAATGAGTATATTAAACAGAAAACAGTTATTTTAACTGTGGGAAGAAATGGTGTATGATTCAATTTTGTCACACAGTAGATGGAATTAATTTTGAATACAGAATATTATCTATTAACTTTAATTAGGGAAAAAATTTAATGTCCACCTCCTTTTTGAATAGCCCTTATAACAAATTTATTTTCAATATTCAGTCATGTAATTTAAATGCTAATTTAAATATTGCTCTATCATTTATTTTCAGATTTTTTTTTTTACAGATGAATGTTTGTACACAGAAAGCGAGCATAATTAAATTACTGTATTTAAGATTTCTTGCTTAAAAAGAGTTTTTCAAAATTTCGTGCATGATCACACGTTTTCGTTTCGAAAATTCAAGTAAATTATTATTATTTTTCCAATAAATATAACCATACTGCTCTTAGTTCTATTTGATGCTATATTTTCATTTAGAAACACAAAAAATTAAATAAAAAGTCACATTTAATTTTTAGGCAGTCAAAATCATTTTTACATCAATTTTTTGGAATTTTTCCCTTAGATGTGATATTTAAAGGGACGACAGTTTATGAAACTTTTTTTATAATCTTATTTGATTGGCGCAGTATGGCCAAGTATGGCTCTTGCGCCAAAAAGGCAGACAAAACCAACCAAACAAAAAATTAAAAACGAAGACAGGTAAACATAAAAAATTCGAAATATAAAATATAAAAAGAACTCTTTTTAACAAAATTGTAGAATATGGAAATTTAGGCAAGCTCTATGGTAGGAAAGATGATCTGCTTATAGGAAAATGTGAGGATTCATAATCCCAATGGAGCGGTATGCAAAAAAAATCGTAATTGTATTAATTTGCTGTGATAGTAAACTAATATAAAATTTTAGACTTATGGAAGGATAATCTACATAGTTATTCAGGCGCAGGTGGACGCGATTATTCAAAGAATGACTAAACATGAACGTCACTATTGAAGAAACTCTAATCATGCACATGTCATCGCAGTAATTCAAAGAAAGGGGAAACCTAAAAATGATAATTAAAGAAACAATCAAACCTGAAAGATAAAATCTTTTTTTCATGTGCATATAAGCGATATCATTCAAAAAACGAACAAATCCTTATTCACGTTACTATCGAAACAATTACATAACGCTAGAGTAAATATCTATTCATGTACATAGCAGGTCAATCATTCAAAGAAAAAGGAAACATGAATGTGATTGTTCAAAGAAAGAGCAAATTTAAACGTCATCATGCAAAGAAAGATAATATTTCTATTCATGAGCATGTTGGTGCAATGATTCAAACAATGGGCAAATTTGAAAATGATCATTCAAAGTCCGACTAAAGCTGAACGTCATCACTCAAAAAGGACCAAAGCTGGTCATGCTGGGCCAAACAAGTGGTGTGTGTTTATTGCCGAATGGTCTATAAATAAAATATTTCTTCAATGTCAAAATACAAACAACGTTTTGTTTTTATCAAATCAAAGTACAATAAGTTTAAAGGACAAAGATCTTAAAATTAGAACGCCAATTACAGAAAAGATTCTTAGAAATTTTTTTTTAAACCCATGGTATTCATATAAAATGTATAAAATTGATGGTACTTAAAAATTCAAAGATATTCTTGTGAAGATTGTCTCCCACAAATTCACGCATCTCCAATGTTAAAGAATTAAAATATCGCATATGATGAGTATTAAATTTAGGACACTGAATTAAAATGTGTAAAACTGGAAGATTGGCACTGCAATCTGAGCACATCGATGCATGTTGACCGAACAAAAGATGTTTGTGGGTAAGTCGAGTGTAGCCAATGCATATTCTGGTTAATTTAACATCTGCTCCTCTGATTGAGATATTAGCAAAGGAATGTCAGACTAGTTATAAAAAGTAATATAAAAAATTTAAATCTATACCTACTTAGGCCAACAAAGAATTTTTTATTTTATTTAATTTTTAGTAAGTGATTATTAAAAAAATACTAAGTACTACTTTTAATGTAAGTAATACAACATTCAAAAGTTAAGTAATACCACATTCAAAAATGTATCGATTTCTGCAAGTATTGAAAAATACTGAACTTGACAATTCACTTGACATTCACTTGAAAAATACTGAAATGCTTGCATTTTACCCATTTATCTACTGCTTATTGATTTCAACTACTAAAACTCTATTTAAGGCATTAAAAATTATTTAAATTTCCTTAATGAAAAAATAGCTGGAAAAGCAAATTTTATTAACATCAAGTGTCATTCACTTAAAAAAATTGCATTTGAAATGGAGTATTTTGGAACAAGCGTTTCTTCCAACCACAACAAACAACGGAATGACAAGCTAAAAACTGCTATTATGATTCAACATTTGACTTTACTTTTTTGACAGCTACGTTTTTTATTAATCAATAATCGTGAACAAAGTTGCCAGCAACAACTATACTTTTTTTGCTCATTAAATGTTAAGATGGAAATTTCCATCATCATGCAAAAAGGTGTTGAAAATTTCACCAATAATATAATTTCAATACTTTTTTAATTTTTAAAAAATGACATATTTGATAGTAAATATTAAAACATTTGTCTTCTTAAAAAATGAACACTGAAACAAATGTAAAAAAATGCCATTTTTCTCTTGAAATCAGCTGGTTATCGCAGTAACAATGTGTTTGGTTTTTAAAAAATTCAAATGTCATAACTTTCAATGACCATGCTATATCAATTCTTTAATTTATTCCAAATATTCATATTCGAAAAAACACGATAATCTGTAGTATCATGATAATATTTAAAGTTAATATGATGATAAATTGATCACGATTTTAAACGAGTGCTAAAAAAGTTCATTTTTCATCCACTTTTTAAAAAATTCATGTTGACATAACATATTCAGAAACAGTTCCAATAAATATTTGAAGGAAAGAGATAATTATGAACTATTGGCATCCGAGATGATACTTAATGATGTTCAGACGATAAACTGGTTTTTGATACTGAGTTCTACGAGTCCTGATAAATTTCATTTCTCATCCATTAAAAAAAAACTTCAAGCTATCCGAAAAGAGTCAGAAAAGAAGTAAAGAAATATTCAATACAAAAAAATTAATTCCAATTTAAAGAAGTTTTAAATATGGAACCATTTTCTTATCCAGAAAGTAATGCTGAGTATTGGCTCAAAATAACATTACTTTAATGAATTAAAAATAAAGTTTTTACCAATAATATAGTGTAAACATTTATATAACCCATACTTAATAAAAAAAAACTAAAATGATTTATTGTTCTTTTTTTTTTTCATACTATCTGTCTAAATATCGATTTCACATTTCACATGCTTAGTGATGTTCAAAGCATTCAATTACATCATGACGAATGCCACTTATTAGAAAGCCTACACATGTAATTTCAAACATGCCAACATGTAATTTTAAACATGTAATTTTAAACTTGCCAACTTTGTTATCTTGCTTTCTATATTAATACCTAGCTTGAAATTCCTCACTAGAAAATTATATTTCATCTTTTCTTTAAGAAAACAGTGAGTTTTTCACCCAAGACTAGCATTTTTTAAAAATATATTTGTAATTATTTTTACAAAAGAGTAATATATTGCCCCAATTAACATAATTTGTGACCTATTTGATAAACACAAGAATTATATAGGCGGAGTTTATATAACCCTAGTCAACCTTTCGGCCTTTTGTTCCAAAGACACTTTTCGGACACGTTTAGAATATTTATTTTCCCCATGTTTTTACATATCCAGGTTGGTTATTAAATGAAACTTCGAACTTCTTAGGATATGGACCTTTGTAAGTAATTATAACATTTATCAACTTTTCTTATATGTATACTTCAAGTTTTTTATACTCACATCACATGTTTTTTTATCATTATAAAAATAATTGCAGGATGTATGTTTACAAATAGCAATAAAACTTCCCCTAATTAGTCTACTAAAAGCGTGATTTTAGATGCTTTCCATTAAATTTATACATATTCAAAAAGCTTTATCCGCATACTCCATAAAAAAATATTTTTTCATTACGTATTATTCAAGAAAATTATTTCCCATTCATTATCCGTCTACCCGTTTTTCCTTAAAATAATCACGATTTAAAGGTTTTATTTTCTAAATCTGTCTTAAATGCTTAAGACGAGATTATTTTGACCCCATAGGAATTTGAAATGTTAAGCTATAAATAAAATATTAATATTTCTTAATAATATTTTGTTACTACTATTCATGTTAATGGTGTTTGTCCAAAATTCGATAGAAATTTAAAAATGTGGCTTAAATTTTAATAAAGGTTTAAATTTCACCTGTTTAGCTCAAAGGATTTTAGAATTATTTTATTATATTCAGATACAGATAAACAGACATATTTTGAGGAAAAAAGTGTCACAATATCTGAAACAGGAAGATCCACCAATATATCAAGATAAAATTTCATGAAGGATTTAATATTTGTTTTCTTTTTATTGCTATTATTGTGACTTATGGGGCTTTACATTTCCGCTGGCAGCGATGTAAACCAAATAAACGTCTCTTGTTTCTTCCAGTAGCGCCAACTAGAGCCAAGAGTACGACTTTATACGTCACATTTGCTTGAACAATCCCTATTTATAGGGGAACACATTCATACACCTCACAGATAGAACACTAAAGAACAACTATATCCGAACCGAGACTTGAACCCGAGACGCCTAGATCACGGGAAAGACACCGTCTCGCACGCAGATAAGCATATTTCCAGGGAAAAGTTTATGGTTTTTAGGAACGTTTGAAATAAGGCTATTGACAGAATCTCAAACTAAAAGTTTTCTAACAATTTTAATATTTTCTCTTTGTATACAAGAAAGTAAAAAAAGAAAGAAAAGGAAAGAAAAAGTTATTCTAATGCATTTGGCAGTTTAATGTAATTTTTCTAAGATTGCATATACAGTAAATATCTTAGAGATGAATATATTTCTAAAACAGTGCAGTAAAAATAATTATACCTTTCTTATCATGCGCTTAATATTTTAAGCAAAAAAATAATAACTTCTTTAGAAATGATACTGAAAAGAAATGAAATAAACTTCATTAAATTCCATTAAATCAGAAATTGCTTTTCTTCATTATATGCCATCTCGAATAAATAAACTAATCGCATTTCCGTTTGTTTTTAAATAGTGATATTTAAATAGATTCGCAGATGTCCGTATGTCGTCTGCAGTGAATTTCATTTCCAAAAAGCAATAAAAGGAGTTTTCGAGGCATCCATTCAACATTTATTTTCATTAAAAAATAAGAAAGAAATCAGACTGGCAATCTGAGGCTAGAAAACCATGAAGTAATTTTATGTATTTCATTTATAAGACGTAATAGCAGAAAAGAAAGTTTCTGTAAAGATGATATTAGAGTTTATCAATGAAACTATCAATTCCTTGTCCCTAGATTAAATTCTGAAAGTTAATTTAAAGACATTTTTTATTAGATCGGACCGAGAAGAATTGATATGGATGCAATTTCATTATTTCCCCAAGATGGAGGATATTTTTAAGAGCTTTTAAACCAAAAATTAAAAAGAGGCTATCTTTTAGTTTAATACTAACTTGTTTATTTGGCCATGAATAATAAATATATTTTATTGAATGAAATATATAGGAAGATTTCCAAATGAGGAGTTGGGTTATAAAAAGAATTCATGCAATTTTTCCTAGTTGCTTTTAATTACCTTTTTTTGTCGGAATTAATTTACGACCAATATCAATTAAATATTTTTCTTAAATTTATCTTAAAAGGTTAGTCAATAAATATTTTGAAATTTTAAATTTTCATATACATATAACTAATACTATGTTTAAAGTTTTACGCTGCTCTTTTTTTTTCTCATACAAGAAAAAAAAATGTTTGAAAACTGGAACATTTCAAAGTTTTCTCATACAGGAAAAAAAAATGTTTGAAAAGGAGAACATTTCAAAATTTTTCTTCATTTCTTTTTTCTGACAGCAAACCCTGGTTTAAAATTTTAAAAAAATCTCATAAATTTTATCAAACGAATATTCATATCGAAACGTACTCAACATGTAAAAACAAAGTCCATTTCTTCATATGTAAGAATAGAAAATAAAGTCAAAATAAAATGTAAGAAACAATAATAACAAAAAGGTTTGGGTTACAATTGAAAAGTGAAATATAGTATGGTAAAAAACATTGTAAATATTTTTTTTTAAATTAATAAATTTTTTTTTTAAATTTAAAAATTAAATTGCAAAAATTTGATGTCATTAAAAGATAATTTTGTTTAAAAATTTTAGAATTACGTAAAACTTGTTTTTATGCTTTAATAATTTTGAAAGACTTTTTTGAAAAATTCCTAAACCTTGATTAATATTTTATTAATTTAAATTGTAATCAAATTTGAGTCAAATTTCTCTGATGTACATATTCTGAGTTTTCAAAATACAAACATACTGTTTTGATAGCACTAAACAAAACGGTATTGCCAGTAAAAATCAATATATATGCAAGCATGCTCGTCTTTGTCATTACTAAATTAAAAGATAGCCCCCCCCCTTTTTTACTGTTCTATTTCATTCAAAAATAGTATTTATTATGAAATGCGATTTTCGAATGAGAGTATTAAGAATGAAATTTAGATGAAAGATATTTAATAAATATTAGAAATTCCAAATAGCGTCATAGCAGCTTAAATTAGCGACAAAAAACATAATATGAAGTGCGAAAGTAAAATTGCCGATTTCGCTGTCATAAAGAGATTTTAAAAAGTTTTACTATCCCATTAATTAATGAGATATTCCACTATCCCATATCAAAAGAACTTACGAGGCAATTTGTTAAAAGTACATCAAAATTAAGAATTTTTCAGGCAATTGAATATTAATTCTACTGGGACTCACAAACAATAGAAATTCTGCTCATTTGGTTAAAAAAACAACTACGCTAATTGTTATTAGACAGGAGAGGGTGCGAGCTGAAAAAAATATGTAATTGTAATTACATTACACCTACAATTAGAATAACTGCCGTAATGAATTTTTTAAACTAAAGGACAAGAGAAGTTGGATATTTATTATCAGAAAGGAACCAAGATGTATCTCTTAAGTACGTTTTCCCATAACATCATGTTACTGTAATCTTGTGTTTGGTGTAGCATAGCCGACACCAGCTTTACTACCATAAACCGCCAAATTCCAATCCAATTCAAACCTTTATTATATCTTGATGTATGCAGACCATAGATCACATTTTACTTGAATTGACTGTATGTTGTCCAATGACATATTTCCGACGAGGCGAGCTAGACAATTGCCTACTGTGACTGAACTGATGAGGAATCATTATTTAATAACATTTATTATCCAAATCTCTATATAAATATTTTTTTAATGAATTATAAAATAATGTGATAGTAGCAGCTTCTTATCAAGTATATTGCCTATTTGCTTCACTACATTCACTTTTTTCACAATATTTGTAAAATATAAATTATCTGGTTATTGTATGTAAAATACAAACATGACTCATAATAAAAAACCAAATGGAAACACATTGTTTCCATAAAATTACGAAAATAAATTATAACTATAAAATAAATCTTTTGAACCGTTGAAAAAATTAAAAATGTATTCGTATGTCAAACAGAAATGACAGGTTCTTCGTAAAGAATAACCTCACAATATTAATTGTCTAGAATCGCAAAATGTCTGAATCCGCCATTTACATTGTCCCTTAATATTTCGAAAATACCCAGCATCAAATGTCATCAAAACGTCAAGCAAAAAATTTATTACCGCACAACCAATGAAATAATATATGAGATTATAAAGAATTTAAATATTGTAGACATAAATTTCATCTTGCTTCTCTAGGTAGAAATAAGCTTTGTTTTTAGAAGAAATTATAATCATTTCCAAATTTAGAAGGTTAGTTTTATATTTATTTTTAATGGAAAAGTTAAGAATTTCAATATTAATTATTTTAATAATTAAAAACCAATAGCTCTGTACCTTATCTAAGAGAAAAATTTAAACTTGATAATACAAGAGTAGAATACAGTGCATGGCTACAGCATTTTGCCAAAGAATCATGATGAGAATAATAAATGACATTCGTATCTCAGCTATTTAAATCTTCTATTCCAGCTAAGCCATTTTAAATTATCAGGGTTTCATTTCAATGTAATAAAGATGCATATACTCGTCAATTTACAGAAGTACAATTATGTGTTATATTTTTAATCTTAGCCGCATCACATTCCAGAAATTGTTTTGAGTATTAGCAGGTGCATAAAGGTTAATTTTAATTCCAGAGGTTGAGCAAAATTCGTAGCTTTATTTCTAAAACTGCGCAAGTATCTTTCTCGAAAATGATAAAAGTTTAAAAATAGAGCAAGTGCGTATCAAGTTAAGTATATAAATCTTCCAGTTTAAGATATTCTGGAAATTCATAACGTACAATCACGCATTCTGATAGATAATATCTTTAGTAGACAAAAAATAATATGTAGAAACAGAGATCCCCCAAGAGTGATTTGCATTACAAACAGTAGCTAGTGCATTAGAAGTAAAATTGTTTCATAATTACAGTTTAATAATTTTTATCTAATTTTTCATCAAGACAAACTTTATTGAAAAAAAAGACTTCAACAGTAGAATTCATAGAATATTAAACTTTATTTTATAAATTTGATAAAGCGAATTACGTGCTCGTGAGCACGTAACTTGTATTTTAGAACAATTCGCACGTAACCATTTGTTGAAATTCAGTCTCTAATGCTGTTTAAATATTTAGAACAACTAGATATAAAAATGGTTTTTTCAGGTATAATAGTAATCTGGAGAGAATTTACAAGGGTTGAATGCTGTTCAAAATTAATGCATTTCGTCCTTAAATTCTACCCTAGCTTTGAAAAGATTTATTTTGATAAAATCAAACGTGAATTACTCTTTGTTTTTGCCATTTCATTTGACTTCCTTTTACTAATCCTTTCCTTCTTATCTACTTCTATCTACTTTTTTTTCTCTTAGATCAATCAATGCTGCATTCCCTTTTTCTTTCTCTAGATTGGTTTATTAAGAATCAATCAACTAACATCTGGAGTCTTCGCCTTCAAACTCAATAATCTCAGATCGAATGGAAAGAAAATTACTTTTTCGGTTTTATCTCAATCTCGACTGATTCAAACAAAAGCCAAATAAATTCTGAAGTGTGTGTAAAGTCGTTCCCGAAGATATTTGAACTTTTAAAGGTATATAAAAAAAGGTAAAAGTATGTTTGAAAATTTCTGTAAGATTGAGAACAAAATTATGAATTATATAAGTTTCTACTAAAATACCGCATTTATTGAAAATACTGCATTATTTCTGTAAAAATAAGGAAAAAAATATTGACGGAATATATCTTTGCCAAAATACCAAGTTTATAAAAATATTGCATTATTTCTATAAGAATAAGAAAAAAATTATGGATAGAATATATTTACACCAAAGTACTGCATTTATTGAAAATATTTTATTATTTCTTTTAGAATAAGTAAAAAAAGTAGGGTTGGAAGATATTTCCGCAAAAGTATTGCATTTACCAGAGATATTGCATTATTTCTGTAGGAATAAATAAAAAAAAATCTGGTTAGAATATATTTCCTTCAAAGCCCAGCATTTATTGAAAATATTGCATTATATCTGTAAGAATTAGAAATAAATTATGGTTAGAATATATTTGCTAAAATACTCCATTTATTCATAGCTAACTCTATAGATTGAATGCATTTCTGTAAAATTCACTTCGTACTAATGTTTCACAAATGTCTAGGAAAACATATTCCAACTTGTTTTTATGAAAGAAGGAGCACAGATCATAGAAGGGACATCATAGATAGAAGAAATCCATCAAAACAATGTTTAGCTATTTATTCTTCATAAATAGCTAAAAATATATTGTTTATAACTTATTTGGTAGTTACACTATAAATATGGCACGCATTAAAAAAACATTCAAAAATAATAAAAGCATCAGGATGTTGCTAAAATTTGACTTTCCAAGCAAAATGGAATTTAATTTACTCGGAGAGACATTATGTATATTTTATTATCTTATATATTAAATTGATTAAATTTCAATATATGAAAGTAGAAAGTATGTTTCGAATGCAATAATAAAATTGCTGATGCAATGTGAGAATATTTTTTATAATGTGATGATATAATATCTGGTGGATATTTATTAATTTTTACATCACATTTTATTAATTTTTATTCGTTTTATGCAATCTGAGGAAATTTCTTATGTATCAAAGAATTCCATAAAAAAATTGAAAAAAGAGCTCATAAAATATGTTTTCTTATTTGATATATGAAATCTTCTTGATAGAGAATGCAGCTTGGATAGTAAAGAAATCTGTTTCTACTGAAGATGGGAAAAAAAATGAAAAAATATTGTCCACCCTAAAGCTTTAAAAATAAAGTTAAAAAATATTATTTAGATTTCTACTTTATATTTCATTCATTTTCAATGAATGTATTCATTTCAGACACGAAAATAAATATTATTCTATCATTCCTAATTAAACAAATCAGTTATTTTAAATTTAAAATGACATTCTAATATTGCTTCTTCTGCAGCAGCAACGCGCCAGGTACCAGCTAGTTGTAATATATATTTATGAAGTATTAAAAGATGGTAAAATCAATGAAATACCATAGCAGCAATTAAATTAATCAAGCAGCAATTAAAAGTGAATTATTAATGATGCATCTAAAAAATTGTGCCAAATATACTTGCACAGACAATATTCCCGCCTACTATTGCTCTTTACTAAAGAACTTGTTTTTGAAACTAAAAAAGGGCTCATGCGCATACATCCGCAAATTCAGAAATAAGGAATATGATTGTGTAATGTAAAAATGTACTGTTATATACATAGTTGATAAATCTGAGATTTTTAGAAATGAATGTTATAATAATTTTTTTTCATCAAATTTGTTTTTTACGCCTCTTTTATAGTCTATATTTGTACTCATCCAGCATATAACTGGATATGTGAAAACATGGATTTTTTAGGTTCAATTCACATACTTGAAGTCATTAATTTGGCGACTTGTTGATGGTCATTGAGAATGCAAGTCAAATGGGGGAATTGCAGCCGTCTGAAATCAAAAGGAATTTTGGTTGAAATAATGGGAAGGCGTGAAGCAATTACATCTTCTCCAATCGAAGTTCCTTTACGGATAATTATCACGCTTCTTGCCTCATATTAGTCTTTCGATTCTGACACTCGTAATCAGGTAGCAAGTAAATATTGTCTTCCGGTTCTTGCCTCATGTTGATCTTGCTACTCTGAAGCATGTAAATTTGCAAATTGTAAACGATCTGTTTCATTGCTCTCTTGTCACTTCTCGTTTTTTGAGAAGCTCGAATTGGCTTAGTCCTAGATGTTAAGCTTAAATCTATTAAAGGACGAACGTTGGGAACATATTTTTTGACGAAGCAATCAACATGATATATGCTTGTATAATCGAAATAAAATTTATAGCTTCACTTAATAAATATCAGAATTATTGTTTGCATTTCCGAATTTCCATTATATATAACTTATCTTATTCGGCATCGATAATAATAATTTTATTTTGTATGTGTGAGATAAACTCTGCGGTGTACGGTTTGCTGCAGGCAGAATAATGAGAGCGCTGAATGACAACATCCTGTGTGGAAGACATTGACTAACACCCATCATAATAATTTTATTTTGTTTCATATATGTGCGATTAATTTCTATTGGGATGTGCTTTTTACTGTTTGGTTTTTGTCAATTATCAATTTTAAAATATTACATCCACATAAGTGCAAGCAATCGGTTTTATCAAGTTTCACCGCAGTCATTGAACAGTACATCAGCTCATAAGATACAAATAAACAAAAATTCATTTTTGCGTAAAAGATAACATAATTGTACTATGCCCATAACATTCGCTCAAGCACATGCAATGAATTGACCAAATGTATAGAAATTGGTTGAATGGCACGGCAACGTATAAGGCATGGACATTTTTATATAATTTGTATATGTATTCTTTTAGAATTATAATGCTTGTTGTTCTTTGAGAATTAAAAGAGAAGAAACTATTCTTTGGTGTCTTTAGTAATTCGTTTAATATTCGTTCAGAATTCTCAAGATTAGTATTAGAAAATGTGAGTGAAATATTTTATTTTTAAATTTATTAAACAAAGAAAATATATTTATATTATAAAATCATTGATATAGTTGAATTAATAATTTATTTAACTTAGAAGGATACAAAAATTTTTACACTATAATGTTTCCACAATATACTGCAAAAAATGCCATAATTTTATTAAAATTTCAAACCTGTGGAATTAACTCCCTAAAACTTTCTCGCATACTCTATAATAAACCCTGCTATCTTAAAAAACGACTTACATAACATTTACTTAAAACAGCTTCAAAATATGGTACTTTTCTATTATACCGGTTATACCGGAGCAAATATCGCCAAGCAGACTTTTTGGCGTCAGCACACTGTCGCAATTTTGGCGCAGGAGATAAAATGGCTGCAACTTTTTTTAAAAATATACCGGTAAAAGATTACCAGCGGCGATATTCCGTTTGGCGTTGATTTCATCATTATTGGCGACTTTTCTCCTGCCCCGGTATAATGGAAAAGTACCCGAAATATTAATGTCTAGCTTGAATTTAACATCGTTAATGAATCTGTCGCCTGACCTTGGTGAGTTATTTGGTGGTTCATCCATGGTTAATAGATCTGAAATATTTTTTTTTACATAATATAAAGAATTATGTCTATAACCTTCGCGAAAGTGTAGAAGGTGTAGCAATATGTAAAAGTTATATCAGAATGAAATAAGAAGTACGACGTGGCATAAGATACGGAAAAAAATATATTAATCCATGGTTAATAGATGAGGTGTAATAAATCCAAAAACAGTTTTTATGTATTAAATAATTTAACTATGCCTATAACCGTCCCGTAAATGCAAGTAATAAGTATTTAAAGTTTTATCACAATCGAATGAGTGGCAAGGCAGCGTATAAGAGACATGAAAAAAACATTCATTTTTATTTATATAGATTATCATTGAAATCACAAGATGCGTACTTAAATTCACAGAAACACTTTGAATTTCAATAAATGCCAATGAGTTGCATAAAGAAATTCTCTGAGAGTTGTGTGAAATTGTCAAATTACGTAAAAACAATTTTAAAGCTCACGCACTATTTCAAGACCATCACGGCCATCATGCAGTTTAAGAAATACCAGATTATCAAAAAGTTCGTTACTATTAAAAAGATATAAAGGATGAAATAAAGATAGTATCGTGAAGCAATTTGGGAAATAAATATTTCAGCTACACATTTTTTCCTCTTTTAGTCATTAAAAAAACCTGTATAAAAATCACTTCTCTCATGATAAAAAGAGCAATTACACATGAATATACTAATTAAATAATCTATAGATCTATGTAATTCAATCATAAAATTTCTGATTAAAAAAAAATCCGCGTGGGAAGACTGAAAAACTGTTCAGACCTCCTCGTTTGATGGCAAAAAAAAAAAAAATTCTTAATTACAAAATTTATGCAAGCCGGAGCAGTGTGTCATTCTGCAAATCTATTCAAATCATTCTTGCTCAAGAAGTTTGGGCTAGACAACTCCATTAATAAATATTGTGTCTCCCACCATCGATTACCAGATTTGACTCCAACAGAATTCTGATTATAGGAATATCTCAAATCGAGTGTGGATTCATTACAGCTTTTGACAGACGGTTTTCAAAAACGAGATTCGATGAGAGATATTGTCAGTGTGTGTACACGTGCTGCACTCTACTGTCGTCTTCTGCATCGGCGATCGTCTACGATGTGTTGTACATCATAGTAAAAGCTATGTCGGGCGCTCGTTGATTTAATACTTGATTGGATACTTGTTAAAATTTTATTCATTTTTTTATCAACTTATTCGCATACATACACACTTACTACTTGTATTTTTTACTATTTTTGAGCAAAAAAATACATTAGCATGTAGTGCTTATTAGGCAATCCGTTTTCCATTCGATTATTTATTGATTTTCATTATTTTTCTAAAATGCCCATTGCATTTTTTGGCCTCTTGGTTATAACATTTTCATAATATCAGGAGGTGCCAAATCTTGTTCGTATACTCTCAAGTGAAGTTGCTCTCTGGAATCTAAATTATGAGCCAAGAACTTTAAACAAAAGCCAAAAGTACTTAGAATTTTATTTTAAAAAATTACGCTCATTAGTGTCTTGGAATTCTTACTATAACAAAAAAGCAGGTATATATTTTGGAAGCTTTTTGTATCAATGGAGTGAAACAACAATTGACATAGAATTAAAGTTTTGATAATGAAATGAAATACTTATTTGCATTTACCTGATTCGTTGCGTTTCTGAATTATCACCTTTATATGCGTTAGTAGATCCACAATGGAGATAGTCTCCTAGATAGATTTGACTCGAAAGTTGATACGAATCTACATGTAAAATGTAGATACTTATCAACTTTTTCTTTAAACCATGCACTAAACATTATTAATCTACTTCTTTATCTTTTATATTAACGATTTTACTTATACTTAGATAGCCATCAAAAAAGAAATTGGACTGGTTTTCAAAAAAATTCGATAAAAATCTTGCAATTTTTAAAATAAAATTTGCATATGTTTCATTTTCCTATTGCAAAGAGATTTTTAGATATAGTGTTTATAAGTAGATAAATTCCAAAGGCATGTATCTCAGATTCTAAATTTTTATGAAGAATCCTCGGAATCTCAAATTCGAAAGTTTGATATTTTTTGCTTCTTAGATAAATAATAAGGAAACAAAAAATAATAATTCTGATAGATATTTTAATTTTGTTCCGATGCTCTAAAAGATATGTATAATGTATACAGGACATCTATCTAAATAATATTCAACAACGATGAATAATATTAGGAGAACAGAAATGCGTATATTGTAGTTTACTAAGTTTTTAAATAGCGATATTGGGCACTTTTGAAAATAATTCCCTGTAGCTAGAAGGTAGCCTGATTTTCCTATAAGCAGGAATCTTGTCATTTTTCCTAGTAGCTCTCTAATAAAGTATTATCTGAATATTGGGACTCAGATTCTATCTTAAACATTATCTGGGTGATTCAAGGTTATTTCACCATTCATAGATGCCATACTTGTCTTTACCTTGAGTCTTCGATTTATAGGTTTGGCGACTAATTTCTGGATAACAGGAAATTGTAATAGCTAAAGCGGAACAAATTGCAATAAAAATGCTAGCTAAATAATTTGAAGTTGTTTGCTTATCAAAGGATCAATTACGGAACAGGCAGACTATACAAACAAATACTACCAGAGTGATAAGAGTTGCGATACATCCTCTTCATATTGAGCTCTTGACTTTTGTACATGACAACTACTTTCTGGATAAAGTGAAATTGTAATTGACATAATGGAGAAAGTTGATTACAAAAATGTTTAATTGTTATCTAAATTTCAAAAGAGGCTTCACTTCTGAATATATTAAATCCTTGATTTTAGGGATTGCCTTAATTCTTTGTATATTGAATTATTGATTCCTGAGATTTCCAACTGCTTTCTATATAAAATGTGATTGTATTTGCCGCAACGGAACATGTAGACTATAAGAAATACTCATTTGCTACCTAAATGTATAAATTGGACACTTCCTTTGTGTATTGAGTCTTTGACTCTTGGCAACTACTGTATGGATGAAATAAGATTATAATTGCCGGAGAGGGACAAGTTGACTAAAAATATGCTTAATTGCTATTTAAATAATCCAATGTCGTTTGATTGTAAAAAAATGTCTCATTTCTGTGCATATTGAATTCTTGATTTATAAGATTAACTTTTTATCTAGAACTGATGACATTGTAATTGCTACAATGGAACATGTAGACTATAAAATTATTCAGTTGCTACCTAAGTGATAAGCTTAGCGACATTTTCAGAGCATACTGAGTCCATGATTTGTGGACTTTACGACTACTTTTTCAGTCAAATAAGATAGTAACTACCATTATTACATCCTCAATTGAAAAATAAAAACAAAATTGATAGGTAAAGGATCTAACAACAGCTACGAAACAATAATAGGACTTATCGTTAAAAATAGATTTAATAAAATTCTTTATTTTTATTGACGAAACAATTTCTTATATTCTATGTGTTTACCTGTTCATAAAAGTTTGTCTTCTTTACTTTAGTCTTTGAATGGTCTGATTTCCAACTCATATCTTTGCATATAAATATTATAAGGGATAAAAAAAAGTAAATCACTCACCTAGAGGCAAAAGATACGGGAAATCTTTCTTAGCTTTATAAATATTATCATATTCAAAATTCATAAAGTTAGATGTCATTTAAAATGCCATTATCTTATGTAAATTCGCTAAAAGCAGGCAGATCATGACAACTAAATTTATGGTGTCATTTCAGGTGGGATTACATCATAATTATTTATAATGAGGACCTTCAATTCGTCAGCTGGCAAAACATTTAAATTCTAATTTTTAAGTAAAAAAAATCTCGTCTATTGAGAAAAAGTTTATTAAATCACAGTTTAAAGAATATAATAGAATACAGATGCATAAACATGTCTAGTATTTCTATTCATATTCATGATAGCGTTATCGCCAGGTTCCTTTAAGAATCTTCTATCCTTGATAAAAACATGCATATGACGAAAGAACATGTTTTGAATCTAAAAGTTACGGCCGATCCCCCAAAGAAAGCAATCACTATAGCTTCTGTAATGAAAGAACATGCACTGAATCTAAAAGTTAAGAGGAATTCCAAAAAGAAAACAATAAGTGCAAATTTATTTATGTAAATTTCGCAGTGAATATGATTTAACAGACACAGACATTAAACTGTGGAAGTGTGGTATAAAAATTCAAGACATGGCCAGGTATAAGAATCAAATCTTAACTAACGTTGATTTATTTAACTTTAAGTATTCTGACCTTGAAGTCAGGTTAAAAAACTTAATAATGCAAAAAAATATCAAAAAGCAAAAAAGTAAGTAATATATTGCTACATATAACAAAACAATGACATTACTTTTTAAATAACCAGAGATTATCATATATAGACGTCATTTAAAGTGTTATTAACATATCTGAATTCGCTAAATGCAGTAAAATAAGAACAATTGAATTTATGGTGGATTTATTTTAGGAAAGACTGTACCATAATCATTTTAAACGGGGACATGCAATCGTTTTACATGTAAAACTCTCTTGTAATTTTCTCGAAAGATATCTCAACATGTTAAAGAACATTTAAAAGAATGTAATAGAATGGTGATGTATACTTACAGGTATCATTGCATTTTAAATTCATGATATCACCTTTAACAATTTTTATTTTTAAGTTTTCATTCTTTCTAAATTATACATTCTTTGAAATAGCATGCATAGAATCTAGAAGTAAAGAAGAATTAGCAAAAATAGTAGTTGAGGATAATTTATTTATTTCAATTTCAATTTCAAAAAATAATTCAACTACCGCATTATTGAAATATTAAAACAATATTTCTAATAGTTTGTACTCATTTTATTTACTTTGGAGTCAAAATTAAAAATAATTACAAAATATTATTTACTTTCTTCAAAATCGATATCCATTTATGATAGTAAGTTCATATTTTATGACTACTTAACCCTGCACAGGTCGTGTGGATTACAATAAGACTTTAAGTGAGTTTGATGTTTAAAAAATAATTAAGAAGAAGTGCCTTGTTATGTTTAAAGTTGATTAAAGAATGTTGATTAATTATTTTAGAGTTCTATTTTGATTTAAAAATGGACTACAACTGCAATCCGCGCGACCTTTTACGTGACTTTATAGAGCGCGACCGGTGCAGGGTTAATATATTTGATCAATATTAATGTTAATTAATTTTATTTCCTTTTTTCAAATTCGGTTACACTAAATTTTTTCTGCACTATTTATTTTTTTAACAAATTTTCATTAATACTTTATATAAATCCATGCATATTATTTGATTAATGGAGATAATTACGTATTAAAATTATTTTGAAAATGATTAAAGTTTTTCAAAAAGAATTCTTCTAATTTTATTTCAATATCCATCCGATATGACCTAGGCATGCTAAGCAATATCAAACAAACATAAAAATATATTCATAAATTATCAAAAAGATCTCTACAAAACTATTTTTGTACCCCACATTCAGAAATATTTAGGCTATTAAAAAGGCAAAAATATGATATGTCCGTAGATAAATCAATCCACAAAAAATATACAATTGAAAATATATATTTAAAATCATTCCCAATTTGATAAAGAATATTCTCGTTTAAATATAGTCTCGTTTTTCTTTGTTCTAATTCTTATTTTATTAGATTTTATGGATAAAACAATTTTTTTGTTATTGTTTTAATAGATTTCCACAGCATTATGGTAATCAATTCTTTCAACTTTTAAATAATCAGGAAAAAGGAAATAAATTTATATAAAAAGTTATTTATAATACTATTTAATTTTTATTCATTAAATGCTGTCAAATTATGAAAGCTAAATTTAAAATATTTTAACAAACATCGTCATTTTTAAAACTAACCATCATTGGCGACCAGATGCTCGGCAAAAATCTTACGCGTATTTTGATATTGATGCTTACTCTACAAAATAAATCTTTATCCTCAAACTGTAGTAGATATCATAGTTATACTATACCCCCCCCCTCCTCCACCTTTTATTGTGTATATGAGCCTTCCTCAGTTATGGAATCTCTATCTTAATGCAACAGAAATGAAATTATCTTGGTAATTTAGCTTCAGATTACCAGTTGTCTTTCAAAATACTAATTAGTTTTGTTATTAGTATAATAATAACATTTATTATTATTATTACATTTATTGATAATAGAAAAAAAAATAGACTTTTCTCAGCAAGTTTATTTCATCAAACTGTAAAAATTGTTAATTAAATTTCTGTGTACGGAATTGAATATAGAGATATGAACTCATTTGGCATTGATGTGATCACGTTCACTGTATGAGTATTATCAAATTTCTTTTATAAATTTTCATTAATCGGTAAGTCAATCAATTGATTTTCAATCAATATATAAGTCAGTTATTGCATCTAAAAATTGAAATAAATCCTCAAAAATAGGCTCACATCTTTTATGTAAACATATTTCAGATTAACTATAATTATAGTTATTCATCGATTTTCTACAAGTTTTCTCTATTCATTTATAAGCAAATTTGGATAGTATCAAACTTTTACTTTTCTGCGTTCCGAATTCAAAATGTCACGAGATTTTTAGACCATCGTTTCTAATAAAATTCGATTCCCAATGCTTCAGAATATTTGGATTTCCAAATTACTATTTGATAAAAAAATTTTACTTAGCTCCTGATAAATCGCAATGACATCTAGGGCTTTAAAGCTTTAAACATAGAGAGAAGATCCCCGCTTAACAGAGGAGACTAAGCAAATGTAAGCGTGCTATCCTTTCAAAGTTCTCAGAAAGCACTAAATGTTCTAAGAAGCCACTAAGAAATTCAAGCTATAAGAGTGTTCTAAGGAAAATATAAACACTACAAGTATTCAATAAATTATGTTTAACAAAATAAACATGGAAAGAAATTTCGCATTGATACTAATCCTTTTAGGGGACCCACTGTAGTTTCGTTTGAATGGGTGTTTGGAGCCATTTAATATTGATAAAGCCTGCAGAAATTAGTGGAACATTTTAGCATTACATATGATAACAATCATTCATGTATTGTGGAATCATTGCTATTCTAAGCTATCAGTGATAATATATTTCCTTTAAAATATGAATAAGTGACCAAACGGTAATTTATTCCCTTACACAGTACGAATTTCGTATCTTTTGAGCCATATTTTGTGCTTTTTTTTATTCGCAGCCCAGCCTTAATAATAGCGCTATTCAGAGCAACCATACACTGAAGTGACTAAAGTCATGGGATAGCAATATGCAAATATACAGATGACAGTAGTATCGCAGCGAAAAAGTATAAATGCGCAGTTCGTTTTCCAGAGCTTTCATTTGTGTTCAAGTTATTCATGTGAACAGGTTTTTCGTGACTTATGGCGGCACGACGAGAATTAACAGACTTTGAGCGTGGAATGTTAGTTGGAGCTAGACGCATGGGCCATTCCATTGCGGATATCGTTCGTGAATTCGACATTCCGAGATCCACAGCATCAAGAGTGTGCCGAGAGTATGAAATTTCAGGCATCCCATCCCATCATGGACAGCGCAGTGGGCGACCACCTGCACTTAACGACCGAGACCTCCGACGTCTGTGTAGAATAGTCAATGTTAATAGACACTCAACACTTCGTCAAATAACTGCAGGAATAAATGTGTGACGTACGAGGGACGTGTCCGATAGGACTATGCGGCGAAATTTGTCTTCCTTGGGCTATGACAGGAGAAGACAGACTCGAGTGCCTTTACTGACAGCACGACATCGCCTGCAGCGACTCTCCTGGGCTCGTGAGCATATCGACTGGTCCCTAGACCAGTGGAAAACCGTGGCGTGGTCAGATGAGTCACGATTTCAGTTGTTACGAGCTGACGGTAGAGTTCGAGTGTGGCGCAGACCCCACGAAGCCATGGACCCCAACTGTCAGCAAGGCACTGTTCAAGCTGGTGGTGGCTGCATAATGGTGTGGGCTGTTTTTACATGACATGGACTCGGTCCTCTGGTTGAATCGAACCGATCATTGACTGGAAATGGTTATGTTCAGCTGCTTGCAGATCACTTGCAGCCATTCATGGACTTCACGTACCCACACAACGATGGGATTTTTATGGATGACAATGCGCCATGTCCCCGGGCCAGAACTGTTCGCGATTGGTTTGAAGAACATTCCGGACAATTCCAGCGCAGGATCTGGCCACCTAGATCACCCGATATGAATCCCGTCGAGCATTTATGGGACATCATCGAAAGGTCCGTTCGTGCCCAAACTCCTGCACCATTCACACTTTCACAATTATGGACGTCTATACAGACAGCATGGCTCAATATTCCTGCAGAGGACTTCCAACGACTTGTGGACTCCATGACACGTCGAGATGTCGCACTTCGCCGGGCAAAAGGAGGACCGACACGATATTAACAGTCATCCCATGACTTTTGTCACTTCAGTGTTTATATATAATTACGCATTGCATATTAATATAAAATTATAAATTGTGTATTTATATAAAATTATACATACATATACAATGCTGAAATGTTTTATATAAAAAATTTCGTATCTTATTACAGAGGAGGTTTACAGACTTTTTGAACAATTTCTGGACCGTTTAATTGATACTTAAATTATTCTTTTTTTTTAATGTTCGGTACGATACCTAATTTCTGTACTGTACGTCGTGATTTCCATGACAAGAGGGCTTTTCTCAAAATTTCAACAAATTAATTTCCATTCTTACTATTTTAAGTATAACAAGCATGATGGAATTTTGCTTAGAAAGATCCCTTGTTGACAAAATAAAGGCACTATTATCAATAGCTGAAACTTCAGAGGATTTAGCAAAAATATGGTGAAAATATATATATGAAACAGATGTATCCATTTTCATTATTTCAAGTAATGCAGTAGTATTTTTTGAAGAATGGCTTGTTGCTTTGTCTTGGTGACATTTCATTCGTTGTTATCCATTTAAATAAAGAAATGTAATTTCATCTGAAAACATCAAATGTAACACTCTTAACTTGACAATGCGATGAATTGATTTTAATATTTTTTTCTCACTCTTATTATTTTAAATTCATATATCCAGAAAACTTCGTAAACAGTTTACTGAAGCTTTATTTGCATTAACTGAATAAATTACAAATTTTATTGCTCCTTGATTTTTGTAGTATATATTATTGTTTCTATCATTTATGTAAACTCATGGTTCCATTATCTACACCTTGTGCCACAATGCATTCCCATTTATGTTTTTTTGAACAGTTTTCAAACAATTTTAAGTCACTTGCCTTAACTAAAAAAATAGTCAAAATTATGTTAATTTTATAATTTTGATTTATTATTTTATTTAATTTTACTACAAATGCAATTAAATACAGCGATTCTATGAAAGTGGATTTTTTTCAATTTCTAGCGATTTCAAGTTAGAAATATTTGAAACGGTATTTACCATCTTTCTAGGATCTTTCTATGTAGATAAAATAACTCACGGTTTTTCTTATTTCTGATTATTATAGATGTTTATTTTGGCCCTTAAGAATTCTAGTACCTTGATTTCACAACGTTATTGCATAATGAAACAGAAATATTTTCTTTTGCAAAGCTAAAAATCTCATCTTTCAATTTAAATTCGCTTAGAAAGAAGAATTTTAAAAACAGAAAACGATATACGATGGCTCAAAAAATTGGAGAGTTCAACTTACTTTTACTTGATAAATCCGACTTTCAATACAAGTAACACATTACCGACCAGCGTAAATGTATTTTTATTTTTACACATAAGAAATAGTTTAATTAAGAGTAAAAATAAAGAAAAACCAACAAAAAACTTCTAAATTGAAATGTTTTAGAAGCATTTTAAATAAACATACGCAAAATTTCGCCTCAAAAAATTGAGAGTACACAAATGAAATTTTTGCAATATCTCGCATAGAAACAAAATATTACTATTAAGTTGCACGCCTTTAGGCTCTTATGATGGCCTCTAAAACTCATAGTAACGATTAGACCAATTTTTGGTAGTTCTGAAGATATTTTACTCATTTTTCGTGCAACACATTTTAAATGGATTTTGTTCTTTTTTATTTTTGGGCCGCTTTTTTGAGTATGGCCGACAAATATTCAATGGCATTGATGTATTGCTACTGTGGTAGGGTGTGTAATTGCTGTTAACAATGAAAGAGACACCATATTTTGACGTTACGTGCGTTCCGTTTTGTGTTGTTGTCCTGCTGGAAAATGTAATTTCCATCTAAACCCAAATTTGGAACAATTTTCTTTAGATTGCTACGAAGTATATCCAAGTCAATCATATGGTTTAAAACGTCTGCTATAAGAACTAAATTATCTATTCCCTTTGAAGCCATGCAACCACAAACCATGATGGAGTTACCACTATGTTTAACTGTAGAACATAATTTTTAATTCAAAACAGTAGTAAGCTTTCTCCATACAGTACGATTGCTGTCACAAAAATGTTGAGTTTTCTTTCATCATTAAATATAATCTCCTTCCAAAAGTTATTGGTCTTCAATTGATGAATTTTTACAAACTTCAAATGATTTTTCTAAATTTGAAAGCTGATGAACGATTTCTCTCTAACAATGCGACATTTATATCCATTTTGTCTAATTACTTTTAGTACAATTTCGGCAAATAAGTTCAGCCTAGAATTTGAGAAATGTTTGTCACAAGTTGTATGAACCATATGGTTGCAGCAAATTTAAAGGAAAATCCTAAAAATTTGGGTTTAGAGGAAACTTCCTTTTCCAGCAGGACAACGTTCCTGAACAGCCCTTGTCAAAATAGTGCGTATTTTTCATGGTAAGCAGCACTTGCCCACTATACCATAGTACCCCTACATCAAGGCCGTTGGATATTCGTGGGGCATACTCATAAAAGTTGTTCTAACACGCAAAATAAGGAATAAAACCCACTTAAAACAAGTGTTGACGAAAAATTGGGTAAAATATCTTCAAAACTACCAAAAATTGGTCTAATCGGTACTAATCGGTCATTCCAAAAGGCATGCAACTTAATAGTGACACTTTGTTTCCATGCGTGATATTGCCAAAATTTCGTTTCTGCACTCTCAATTTTTTGAGGCGAAATTCTGCGAAAGTTTATTTAAATGTTTCTGAAATTTTTCAATTTAGAAGTTTTTCTTTGATTTTTCTTTATTGTTACTCTAAATGATGACTCTCTTGTTATGTGTAAAAATAAAAACATGTTTGCTCTCCTCTGTAATGTGTTATTTATACTGAAATTCGGATTTATTAAGTTAAAGTAATGTGTACTCTCAATTTTTTGAGCTGATGTATATCATTTCAAACAAATAAGCTGTTGCCAGAAAATTTTATTCCAAAATATCTGTGTTTTTATTTAATTCTTTATCGGAAAACCTTTCAAAAATATGTAAACTTTTTCTGTATTTTTTTTATGTGTTACTTACTGAATAGAAATGTAAATAAACAACTGGGACATACACGCTTATCGCGTTTTAAAATCATTTCAGCTGGTCGGCTTAACAGTTTTGATCTAGAAGAAATGCTTGAAACTTGTTTAACTTCTTAAATCTGATAGCTTTAACAAAAATAATTTTCTCAATATTTTTTAGATTCGGCAGGTATATCGAATCAGTTTAGTGCCATGGCACAATAAGCTCAAACATTTTTTTTGTCTTATTCGATCAACGTATTTATTTCAATTTTTTTTAATGTATTTTATACTTTTATGGAATCCTGTATTTATTTTTTAAAGTTTAATTAAGTTTTTATTTCGTTTCTTGGTATTTGAATCTCACATGTGAATTTTCGATTAAGCATATGACTTTTTTTGTTTCGAAAATCAATAATGATAAGAATCAATATATTTCTGCCAAATTTGTTTAATTTATATTTTTATTAAAACGGCACATTATTTATGTTTATGATAACTAAAACTAGCAATACCAAACATTAAAAATGTATTCTAATATTCTATATCAATTATTTATTTCAAAATTTTTTATCAATTTTTATCTCGAATTTTTATATCAATTATATATTTAGAATATTTATATCAATTATTCATTAAAAATATTTGTATCCATTATTTACTATGAATGATTATATCAATTCACTATTATGATTAGTTTATATGAATTCAAACACTTACGAGTTGCAACTTTATCACTTTTACTGTCCTAGAGTATGCTGATGTTACTACAGTTGTGAAATATGATATAGTACTCCAACAACTTACATAATTTACATTCAAGTACGGTCTAATAATATTCCAGTTTCGCTCATAGGTTCAACTAAACAGAACGGAAACTCTATCAACTTCGAAACCGTTAAATAAGATGCTGAAACTAACGGGCGAAGCAGTCAGTGATGCTTAGATAAAACTTTTAGAGTGGAGTAAAGTTGCACTAATAATGAGGGGAAAGTACACTGAGCTTATCTTCGGTTTCTAGGCAGTGCCTTAATTCCATTAATGGATGCAAATCTCTTAGTCCAGTTTATAATTTCATTTGCGATTAACAGAGCCCAGCCTCCTTTAGTATATTTCAACTTGCATTCTTCTAAAGAGTATTGTTAGTAGAATGGATGTAAGCAAATTTCTGTGAAAGAATTTCAACGATCGTAGATTCAAATATAGATGATCAAATGCGAAAGTAAGCATTTTTCAATGATAAAACATTAATAAATAAAATAAACATTATAAAATCTTCTAATGCGAAAAGAAAATTTTTCATTTCTATCATCATAAGCTCTTTTCTGAATTATTCCTGCATTAATGTGCAAAATTGTATTATTTTTTACTTTTTCGTTTACTTAGCATATAGGAAGTATAATTATCGTCAAAAAATACGAAATCAAGATTTTGATGAATCTCAACGTTCTAGACCTTCCTGAATGCGCAAAAAATATTTTTAGGAAATGTTCGCCCATCGATCTGGCTGAAACAAGAATAACTAAAAAATGCTTTGAACTAGATGGGATAAACTTTTTTTCAGTCTTTATACCACATCTGCTGATTTCTATTAATTTCGAGTAAAATGTATTCAGAAAAATTTGTCTATTCGACTCTTCGAATATAAGTTAACCTAATAATTGCAAAACCAAGAGATAGATAAAATTAGGCTCACGGATTTAATGTCTATCATGTAAACATCTATCAAACTTTGAGATAAATCCAATTATGTGTTGACTATCTGTCGGTCTACATTTTCAGAAAGATCTAAACGTGATAACTCATAAACGCAATGACTTAAAAATATTAAATTTGGTACGGGATTTTATGACTGTAAGTGTAGTTTTGTATCAAATTCTTGCTTCAACATATCGAGAAAAATGTTTCTAAAACACATATCTGATTTTTGTGTAGTTAATCACATGTCAGAGATTAATCACCAAATAACTAACTTAGGGTGGCATGTAAGATTCAGTAAAAATCCTAAATTCATGCCAAAAGTCAATATTTCTTAACTATTATACGCCAATAAGGCATGCTTTGGCATGATACGAGAGTGTACGAGGAATGTTTGAGTAGGCCACTCCCACTGCTTTATTTTGTTTGAACAAAGTTTGAGTCACATGAGAGACAGCGAATTTGTTTATTCGAATTTTCAGAACTCATATAATTGACCTGCAAGTGAAATATGAATTTAAATTTTGTTATTCTAGTTTCCTTCTCACTTCATGCATATATAAATTTAAGTTTAAAAACAAATCTTAGTATTATAAATATTTTTATAAAAATATTTTAATGTTTATTATAAGGTTCAAATAGAAATAAAGTATCAAATTGTGTCTAATAGCAACTGATTTTAAAATTGATTAAATTTTATAAAAATATTTTTCCCTATCTCATAGAACTCTTAAATATATTGCTATTCTTTTAAAGGAGTTATAGCTATTGTTGGATTTTCTTCTCAAATCTACTAAATCTTTGAAAGATACTGAGATACCTATTATATTCTATAATAATATCAAAATGGAAAGTTTACTGAACTGGAAAAATAACAGGTTGAATTCTTTACCTTATTTAGAAGAATAACAATTTTCAGTTTATTGTAAAAGAATGAAAAAAAAATCTATAGCATTATCAGCAACTTTTTGGCCCTAAAAAATGTACTAGCATCGAGTTCTGTAGAAAATAACTCAAATCATCTAAAAAGGCAAGATAAATAAAATAGTAGATAGATCTCTATTGAAAACAACAATACAAAAACATGCAAAAGTTGAGACAAAAATATAAAGTTGATGTCAACTATAACAACTTAAATGTTTGAAATGGTTGTAGTAAATTAATGGAGGACAAAAACAAATATATATTTTTTATTTTAAGATAAAAAATTTTACATAGATCTAAAAAAAATTTATAAATTTTCACTTTAATACTGAAATTTCAACAAACGCACCATGTTAATCTTTTTAATAAAATATTTACGTAATGATAAATATTCATATATAATTTGCATTTTCTGATTTTTTTAAATCATTGATCTCTATCTATGTTTACAAGACTTTAATATCAATGTTTCAATGAAAATATATTTAAAAGAGATTAAAGTCTTTCAGCGCGTTGCGCTTTCCGCGATTTATACAATTGTTTTGATTTTTTACAGTTTTCAAAACATTAAAAATTTTCTTACGAAAAATACGATTAAGAGCGTGTTTTTATTTTTCTGTTTTTCCCAACGAGTCTATTTTTCGAGTCTATTTTAATGGATTTAGAATCAGGTTTTTTTTTTTAAAGTTAAGTACAATAATATCAATGTTCGAAGAGGGGAAATTAAAAATATTCTATTTACAAAAAAAAAAAAGAAAAAAAACTATCACCTTGAGAAACAGACACAAGAACGAAAAAGAAAAAAAAAAGAATAAGTAATCGATCATAGCTCTGTGGTTTTTATTAATAAATTGTTTCTTTGGAATCACCTTTCAGGCTTCTTTCACATACCTACTGTGTTATTTTATCGGTATTCAATTAAACTGAAAATATAAAAACACATAACTTTATAACTAGCTATTTACTGCTGTTGCCAACTGAGCTACAGAAATGTTTGATATATCTCCTCTCCTACATCCTCCTCACCCAGGTCAACATCAATCAAAGATATAGGGAGGGCTACCTTTCGACCATTAGCCCATAATTCACCGGATCTTATCAATCCATCACGTCCCCTGGTGTAGGTCCATAAAATCTTCCTTCTGCCCCATGTGCCGTGGTCGGGCGTCTTCTTGCAAAAACATAATATCGCCAACTTGGACGTTAACGAGATTGCACTGGTTACGAACTTAATGAAAAGATTGCAGTTGAAATAAATATTCCTTAGACCACTTTTTTCCAAAAGAAACAATCAAATAAGTTCCGCTGTATTTTTAAAACTTTTCTTAAGCCTTGTGTCATTGTGTATCCGGGCTGGATGGAATAGCCATCTGTTTTCGATCTGTCAAGAAATGAGCTGGTGTTAAGGCTGCGGAGTTATTGTCTTTTCTGTCCGTAAACTAATGTCGACTGTTGAAAGCGGCTTCTATTTCAACAAGAACTTTCTTCGTCTAAAAGTGCTAGTCCGAGTACCGTTCGGAGACATTGTTTGATAATTCTTATCAGACGTTCCCACCAGCCTCCCAACCAAGCCGCTCGTGTGACGATAAATTTCCAAGTTATACCATTTTGGGCATAATACTGTTGAGTCGTAGCTGATGATAAAGCTTGCCATAACCAGGTCAGTTCCTTATTTTTCGTATGAAAAGTAGTATCATTATCAGTAAAGATTGTATGTGGTAGACCTCTGCGGTCAACATAATGTTGAAGAGCTAGGAGAAATGTGTCATATTTGCCACATTTCGATTTTAAAATATCTTTTGTTGTGTTTTTTTTGTGTGTGTGTCGGCAGTTATATTTATTCCCTAAACAAGTCCTTTTGCCTCTCCATCTAAGTATCCTCGTAAAAAAACATGTTTGTCAATAAGCGATAAACGTTCATTTTTGCCGATGCAACTTTCTAACCCCTCCCAAAAACTATGAAATTCTTCACCACAAAACGTATTTATTTTTACTGTAGGTAAGTTTACTATAATGTTTGAAGACGCAGATGTGTATTTTATACAGTCATCTAGTGGTGGTAGCGCGTTATTTAGACTGTCAGATATTGAGGGTCTTAGCGAAGAAAAATTAGAGCTCGTATTTCCTTTCTTTTTATAAGTAAAATGAGCATTTTCTGTTTGTTTTTCGCCCTCTATTATGTCTTCATTATATCCTTCATGGTTTAGAAACTTGTTGGTTTAATTCTCTGCCATGTTTAATTCGTTTATTTTGTCTTTTAAACTTTCGACGCAATATTCTAAATCAGTTTCTCCACTAATTGAATCATTCAATTTCGTAGTCAGTTTCGTAATGGAGGATTGTAGATCGTTTACGTTTAAGTATATCTGTTTCATTTTTAACGATTTACAAAATAATTTCGGTTTGTATCGAAAGTTTAAACGAAAAAGTTTAGTATGGCTTACTCGAGTATATTTCGACACCACAATGTGTGGTTTTATCGGTATCCAAATAGATTACACCTCCTCATTAGACAGCATTGCTTTCAATACAACAAAGATTTTTGATCATAGATAAACATATGTAGAAATGCACGAAAATTTCCTAAAGAAAATTTTATGACTTCTTTTAAATGCTTTTGTTTGTGAGATTTTGAGATAAAATTAATTTCATGTTTAAATACCCTAATAGAAAAAACTTGATTCCATGCAATATTTAAAGTGGATCATTTCTCATAAACTGCAATAAAATTTTTAAATAATTAATGATAATAATTAAGGCAATCAATTGCAAGACTTACTTGACGGAAATGGAAAACATTTGTAAAAAAATCCATTATTTAATAAGAAAAGGATGGAAAATATTATGATTGATATATATTATGTCAATTTTTCTCAATAAATGCCTTTCTAAAGTGAAAAAAAAAATTATCAAAATACATGGAAACACCTAATAGTTTAAATTCCAAACATTTTATTATTCCCATTTTTGTAAATTAATATTCCATCTAATTTTAAAGTTTGCTCATGATAACTCAAAAACATTACATAAAGACTCTTTTGCACTTCTGTAGAAATAAAAAAATAGCCTTTTAATGATATCGATTTTGCTAGAATACTCAACTTTTGTCTTTTTGAATTTTTCTTAACTTTTAAACAACTATTTTAATAGTTTTTTACTAGATTTATGTTTGAATATATTGTAACAATATTAAATACATTTTCCATCTCCATGTCCTTGCTCCTGTATAATTAGGAACAGATTTCAAAATTATAATAAAGATAAGCGAAATCAAACACAAAAACATTACATTTTTATGATTCTTTTTTGTACTAAAAGTCTTAATTACCATAATTATTTTTTGTTTTCTGTTTAAAAATATGTAATGCTGCAATTGAAACATTAGCGGCGTGCGATTACAAACCAAATCTACTGACATATTCTTTCTGAAAGCTATATTTCATTCATTATTTATTACAGACAGAAGCTATTTTACCTGTTTTTTATTCGAAAGCTTTAATTCGCTCATACCGTCAATCATAATGGAGACATCCTATCAAATTTTTATGACACAGACGGAGCGTGATTCAGCTTATGTACAAGTCCATTCGCTTCCAAGAAAGGATCTATTTTTTCCTTTCCGGTGTTTTCGCAATTTGCAGCTGCACAAGCCCGAATAGTTAATTTTAGAAGCTGCTTGCACACGGAGTTCGTTCATGAAGCACCTGATCATATCGTTGCACAAGTTCCAAACATTACTATTAGTTTTTTCTTCTTATTAATAGTTGATATTTCTGCTTATTGAAAAAAATCGCTGGGGATAACGATTGTAAATAAAATGTTCTCTCGTAATTTCCTTGAACGTAAAATGATGATTCAGTTTGCCATTATTTGTTCATTCTAATGCTTAAAAGTTGAAATTTAAATATTGATATTACAATAAAACGCACATCGTTATTTATTCATTAAGTTTATTTTCATTTTAATGCTTAAGTATTATTTAATAACAAAGTCAAATTATTTATTTATTTGGAAGTAATTCGAAACAGATGTTCAACATCAAGTGAGTATTAGTAACCCAAACATATTCGCAAGCGGAAATATGTATCCATTAAATGTAGAATTTATGCAATTATACTATTATTATTATTCGTATATAGTATTAATTATATCCTCTCAGTTGCCTGCAAAAACTCGTTTAAAAACTGAT
This sequence comes from Argiope trifasciata, assembly GCA_026543055.1. Lineage (NCBI taxonomy): Eukaryota > Metazoa > Arthropoda > Arachnida > Araneae > Araneidae > Argiope > Argiope trifasciata. The sequence goes on from JAPMOQ010052495.1 coordinate 1,008,001, forward strand.
CCTTTCAGTAATAAAAGCATATTTGCTGCAATTATTGCTAAATCACAATGATACTTCGAAAGTCGTATCTGCTGATCAATAATTGCAGATCCTCCTTGTCAAATTACTATTTATATGCAATGCCATCTAATAGACCAGTTATTTCAAAATCGAATAACAGTTTTTAAGTAATAGAATAATAATGAAGAAATGCATAATTTTTTCAAAAAATAGCACAAATACGTATTATTTTAATCACAATTTATGCATCAAAACAAGAAAAAAATTTCTATCTTAAAATGAGTAAAGAAATGAAACTACTCAATACTCATATGTTCAAATAATAACTGAGCATTAAACACATTGTTTTTGTAATAATTGAAAAGATATAAATAAAAATGAATTTTTGTCTGTATGTCTTTCGTGACTTCCTAAACCTTTCATTGGATGAAACTTTGGGGATTGGTTCGACGCATGCCCGCGAAGGTTTATGATTTAGTAAAACTATGTTTCGATAGACTGCGCATGCGTCGTTTCAGCGGTAGCCCCCGCCTCTTCAATCGACAGGTCAGCCTATTGCTTGCACTCCCGTGAAAGTTATAGGCATAGAACAATTAACATCTATACTTATAATAAAGCTCAATGTGTGTGTGTGTGTGTGTTGGCGCTCTACAGGCCAGACCGTTGGACCTACAGCTACCAAATTTGGTACATGTATACCTTGGTGGTCGGGAATGTGCACCTAGGAGCCCTTTTTTCGAATTTTTAATTAGAATTTGAATTAATTAAAATTTAAGCGAAATTTCGAAGTTTTTCCTCAATAACTTCCGAAAATATTATTGCACAAACATGATTTTTATATCAATTTAAAGATAAGAAAAATTAGCTCTCTAACGGTATCAGTTTTTTAATTTATAACGTAACTTCTATTTTTAACGAATTTTTAAAGAAATATTTTAACCATGTTTTTATCACGTGACTGGATAAAATAAAAGAATGCCGGAAGTTCGAATAAAAAAAAACCATCATCGCCAAAAAAATCTAAAGAAATGCTACTTTTAACTCGTGACTGGATAAAATAAAAGAAAGATAAAATGGGATATTTTCCAAAGAAATAAATACAAAGCAAAGGATTCTATGAAGGTAAATAATTAATTCAATAAATCTTCTTTACGGTAAACCTGATCGAATTTAGACAGGATATGCATTGGAATCCCGACTTAATGGCATATTTCTATTATCGTTTGCAATATCTGTATCATTAATTCAATATTTTTTTTCATTATAAAATGTGATAGTTTCTAAAAAAATAAATGCAAAGCTAAGGTTTCTATAAAATCTGCAAGAGCACGTCAACAGGAAAAAATGATGTTGCCATCATTTTGAAGGAAGTTCAAATAAAAAAAACATAAACTATCATTACAAATTAAATCTGAATGCAACTTTTAGCACGTGACTGGATAAAATAATTATAAAATGTGATATTTTCTTTAAAAAATGCAAGGCAAAGGATTCTATGATCTTTTGCAATATTTAAATGATTAATTGAATAAATTATCTTTATTTATACAGGATTGAATTTATACAGGATATGCATTCAAATTTCTTTCCAATGGCCAATTTGTAAAATATTATTAATAGGCATAGATATTGTTTAATACTATTAATTTGATCTAAATGAAGTAAATAATTACATTTTATGTAGGTTGAGTCAAACAATGCATTTATGAATAATTTGTTTGAGATTACTTCATACTTTGCTCAGTGAGCCATATTTTACAAAATATTTTTATTAATATTTTAAATAAAAGTTGCTACTTCAACCAGTCTTCTAAATCAATCATTAAAACTGACTGATTTATAAAATTAAAGAATATTATTAGGAAAACGTGTTCTTTTAGAACTTTCAGTCCATCATCTTAAAGAAAATATTAATTTCAGGCCAATCAATGCCCGTAATTACTTCACGGCTAATGAATATGTGATTTAATTGAAAATTTTAGAACCCATTTCTCATGGCGAACCAGCTGGTCGCCAAAGGCGGCTAGTATTTAATATATAAAAAAGAATTTTTGTTTTTTACTTACCTTATGCGCCGTCGTACCGGTCAACTGATTCCGATAATAATTAGTCAACTTTTTGCTTGCAGTTGCGAAATGGTTATAATTTTAAATTTAAAAAAGAGAAACAGTTAATGGCAAATAGTGCATGTCAATAAAGCTTAATAACACATATATCAAACAAAATGAAATTATTATGATTGATGCCAATCGATGTGAGCGCAATTAAATCGGAAATATTTAGTGCAAGATCTTTTCTTTTCTCATCTCATTAATGAAAAGTCGTCCACAGGATTTTGACATTCAGCGTGAACAGTATTTTGTCGGAGTCAAACAGCACATATTATTCAGATTTATCTCACACATACAAAATAGAATTATTATCATCGATGCCAATTAAGTTAAATAGTTTATCATGGATTTTTTTTTCTTTATTCATTGAATCTACAAACAATATTTCTGTCATGCAAATGCATATCGTGTTGATTGCTTCGACAAAAAGTATGCTCCTAAACGTTCGTCACTTAGTAGATATACGAGTGTACCACGTAGAAACAAAACAATTCGGGCTTCATAAACAACCGTGGAACAACAGGCGAGCAATAAAGCAAATCATTAAGGAATTGCAAATTCACATGCTTCAGAGTCTCAAGATTAACAAGCTGCAAGAATCGAAAGACTGCATTTACATTCTAAATGCTGTATTCTACAAGCTGTATTCAACCTGATCATGAGCATTAGAATCAAAAGACCAATATGCAACAAGAAGAGATTAAAAATATGCTTATTATACGCATTCCTATTATTTATACCAACATGCTATATGATTTCAAACGACTGCAGCTCCTCAATCGACTTGCGTTTTCAATGCACATCAACAAATCGCAATATCAATCATTTCAAATATGCGGACTGAATTTTGAAAATTCATGCATTTTACCCATGGCCAGTTGTATACTGAATGCTGTCAAGAAACGTGTTTCTGCTGAAGACGGAAAAACAAAAATATTGTCTGACCTAAAGCATATCAATAATAATGTTTAAAAAATATAATAAATATTACTTGTATTTATCATTTACGTATCATAAAATTTCAAAGAATGCATTCATTGCCGATAAATATCATTATTCCTATAATTCCTAACTAAACAAAGTAACTATTTTAAATTCCAAATGATATTTCCAAAATTATTTCTTTTTAGAAACGTACCGGGAACCAGCTAGTATGTAATAAAATTTCTTTTTACTTGAAAAATAATACTTTCTTTTACTTTGTGTTATATCAACCATACAAAAGAAAAAAATATATATTAATACTTAAAAGATTCAGTTTCAAGAATTGCCAAATGTCAGGTCTCCTCATCCAAACATTACATTTTGGAATAAGTTTTTCTGTCAGCAAGCATGATAATTTAAAAAAATATTTATATCAGATGGAATAATATATATTCAAAATAGGAAGTTAGCCTCATGACTCGCAAAGGCAAAGGGTAAATTTTAGTACAAATATTAAGAATATAAAACGTCAGCGTCCGGGCATAGGTGTAGAGCATCTTTCGCGTGATCTGGTCTTCCTGGGTTCGAGACCCAGTTCGAACTTTGTTGTTCTTCCGCTGTTCCATCAGCGAGATGTGTGAATGAACCCTTCTATAAAAAGAGGTTGTGCAAGCGAATTAGTGATGCGTGAGGGGCAAAGTCGTAGTCTTGGATCTAGTTGGCGCTACTAAACAAAAGACGCGCCTATAGGCTTCAATCCCATTCTTCCTAACGATGGATTTGTCCACAGCAAGTGCCATAAGAAATAACAAAAGCATCTAAAACTATAGTTTCGTATCAAAATTTCAATTAAATACATCAAGGGACAAATAATCTGTCGGTCAGTACATTTGCATACATATAAAGAAAATGATATGATAGCATGATATATTTTTCATAAATTAAACTTTTTGTGTAGCTTTGTCGCTAAAAGTGTAGGCTAGAATCAAAGTTTGAGTATCAAAATCAATTACATTAGGTATCAAAAAGATACCTGATGTAAATACGATTTTCTTTACTCTCTACAAAATACAAATCTCGGAAAACAAAATCTGACACTTCATGTTGTTCACAATTTTTTTCAGCCGGTGGAAGAGATAAAATTATATTGCTCAATAATATCTAAGAAAGTGTCACGGAAGAAACTCGGTTAGTTTATTACCCGAATTGTTCCAATTCCAGTTAAGGTGCATTGCCTGAATTCGATCGTACAATCTCAAAAATATTAGTGCAAATAACATTAACTAGAACAGTATTACTTCATGATTTTAAAAAAGCACCATTTTTTGCTGCCATCTACAGTAATCGCACAGGAGAAAAAAAATTTGTAATATCAGCAACTTAATAAAAATACCAAAATGAAACTCATTATCAGTTACACATGCGAAAATTAGAGTTCATAGAGGAGTATCTTAGTATCTTCAGCTTTCCGTTAACAGAATCGGATGTAATTTTATAATCGTTATGTAATTTTTATAAGAATGCATAACAGTCCCCAAGCAGGCCAAAACAAAATGCTGCATATTAATCGCAAATATATTAAATTTTCTGAAACCAAGCTACTTTTTGAATTCATGTTTGTCTTTTTTTATGGCATTTATTTTCATGTTATAAATCGTCACTTAATTAACATTTGGATAATTTTAATATAAAGAAGAAAGGTATCTTTTCAAAATGTTTTATAATTTTAAAAAATATGCCAAAATATTGAATAATGGGGCTTTTTCCCCGTATACTAAACAAATAGTGGTCATAATTTCATGCTGTGAAAATATCTCCAAATCTGTTACTAGGCATTGATCGAAAGATTCAGTTTCATCTTCCTCTTGTAAAATTTGGAAAAATTGAGATATTTTGCGTATTAAAGGAAGAAGTATAGATACTGCCGTTACTATAATTATATAATTATTTTTATACTATGTTTGATATTAATGATAATTAATATTTGCTTTATGGGCAGATTCAACAACTTTTTGTTAATGTCGAAATTTTCTTTCATTATATTTAAATATAATTTGTGTATTTTTGCTCGAATAAATTAATTCATTCAGAGAATTTTCAACAATGAAGACATGAAATTGAAAAAATGTAAACTTCAATTTAATTTTTCTCAAGAAAGAATAGTTTGGATTTATAAATTATCAGAATATTACATATAAATTAAATCAGTCTCTACATACTTATGCAAATTAAATCAGTATATACGTACTATATGAAAATCAAATCAGCATCTAAATATTAAGTGAAAATGTTTGAGCCACATGGATATGATAGAAATGTTCAACATATTACTAAGTTGATGTCCAAATTTTCTGGTTATTTCTATAAGCCTTACTTGTATTTATGACTTTTGAAAAATAGTTGAAACTCCAGTGATCTATTTCCTTTTTTACTATTTTATCGGCATTTATTACAACTTTCACAGGAATTCTTCAACTCTAATGCTGAGACTGTTTGACAAAGATAAATCTCTTGAATAAAACATTATGTATGACTCTCTTTTATAGATCCAGTTTCATATGCATAGCTTTCTAATCTAGCTACTGAAAGGTCATACGTTCTAAAGATCCAGTTAGAAATTTCTCGATTCAAGTTTTTTTTCCGAATAGAGAAGTTTTATAAACAACTTTCTTCATTTTCTAATAAATTACTTATTTTACAGTTCAGGAACAGCAGAATTTAAAGATACCTTGCTTTATGAAATTTGTACAAGAAACATGCATTACATTAAATTTTTTTTACCAAAATTTAAAATTTGAGGAATACTTAAAAATATAAAAATATTATAACTTAGCTACTTCCCAAAGAGGGAATCCATAAATCAATTTCGAGAGATTTATAAAGGATATTGTTTAAATATGAAAGTTATTTAATAAAAATATTTTCGAAATTTTCTCTGAAAATTGGCATTTTAATACAATCACCTATCTTATTATAGGATTGAAAAAATAAACCTTGATTAAAATTTCCAATATAAAACACAATATCATGACACTATTTTAATCTTAAATTCGTACGTCTTGTTTGTGTCAGCAGAGAATACATTAACAGTTGTGAATATGAATTTTCCCATAATTCAATTGCAAGCGAAAGGCAAACTTTATCAAATAAAAAAAAGCATCTAATATTTTTTTAATATCTTAAATAACTAATTAATTGTAATAATTGTACATGTTTAAAACATGAATATGTTTGTGTTTTTTATCTTGTATTAGAGCTATTAAAATGCTTATATTCATTATTAAGAATTCAGCTCTTTTGCTTTCCACAATTGTGTAAAGGGGGAGAATTGTTACAAATGCTTATATTTAAAACTAATTTGGAAAATTTACTGAAATGAAAGAAAAATGGCATGTTGGAAAGTGTATTTATTTATTATATTTTAAAGTATTGTAAAATTTTGTTTTTGGTGCCAATGTTTTTAAAGAAACAGAAAATGATGCCGATTGCCAAGTTGGCGTTTTTTAAAAGAAAAAAATGGCATAGCTGAAAAGATTATTTCTGGTATTTCAAAGTATTGTAAGTGTGCTTTTGTGAGAAAATATACTTCGAAATTAATGAAAAAATTGATTTTTTAATTAAGTAAAATCTTTAAAAAAATATTTTATTGGGAATACTGCTACTCAAGAAAAAAAAGATTTACTAAAATTTCTAGTTGCATATCTAGCGACTTCTTTTGTAAAATATTTTGCAGAATTTTCAGATCACAAATGGCAAGATATACAGAAAATATGACAGCTAAAAACATGATCATGTTTAAACAATTTATAAAAATCTTTTTAAAAAGTCATTCTGCTTTAATTTGCTTCGTTCTTATCGATTTCAGTGTTATAAAAGTTTTTATAATATCATATCTTCCTCTTTTTTGTAGAATTCTCAAAAACCAAAAAAAAAGGAAATAAGGATATTTGTAATCGAAATAATTATTTTAATTTATATCCACTTAAAATAAATTATTCACAACGATGCTATATTACAGTGTAATTATCTAAGAAAATATCTATTATGCTGCAAGAAACAGCTGTCAAAATCATCACCGAATTATAGATAATTAAATTTTGTTAATATATTCTGCAGATCAGTTTTCATTATTGGTAATACGTCCATGGTTTTTTAATAATTTTTTGGAGTAAAATTTTTTTAATTGGTGTAAAGTAAAAAAAAAGTAATTGGTGAATGACATTTGAGTTCGGTTTAACTTAAAAACGGAATTAATTGAAATAATTTTAAAAAGAAATTTTAACCTTAGTAACCTCTATTTGACCAAAGTATTTTCTTTTCAATAATAAAAAGGATACTTTTTTTATTTGTTATAGTGAAAATTCAAGAATAAAAAGAAATGGTTTATAGATGTCAGATCTGATTAAAAGATCAGAATTTGTCATTACATTTTGTTCAATTTCTGAAAAATGGTAGAAAACCTTATAATTTCAAAAACTCTCAAATGTTATTATTATAGTTCAAAATTATAATCATAAAGTTAATTAGGATATTTCATTAATTTTATATATTATTACATAACTATTACTATATAACTATATTACTATTAAGTAATATATTACTATTAAGTAACTATATTACTATTAAGTAATATTAAGTAATCTATCGCATTGTATAATTTAGAAATTTTTTTTCATTCTTTTATTTAAGGTAAATTTTTGAAAATTGCTTACATGCATGCTGCATCGAAGACAACGACAGCTAAAAATCTTTTATCGATATCATCACTATAGTAAACAAATTAGATTTTGTTGAAAAAGGCATCAATCAGAATTAGAGGACCAAAAATAATCCTATTTTAAAAGATTCTATTTAATGATTTCAATTGGTATCGTAATGGTCCATTTTCAAAACAATTTGAGGAAAGTTAAAATTTTAAAAAGTTTCATCTTAATTATCTATATTAGAATGATTTCCCGATTTCCATTATGCTTGCGAAATCTCTAAATTTTCGAGAATCGATTAGCATATATAATATTTTATTTCGTTTTCTAATTATTCTTCATTTTATCACTATTATATCATTAAAAATATTTAATTAAAAAACACTTTCAAAATAGGGTTACTTTTCGATTTACAAACTCTGAATTATAGAAAAATACTTAAATCCTTTTTTGACAGACAGGTTTTTTCCCGAAAAACATCGAATTTTTTAAATATAATGTTGAGGATGGGTTTTTTTCTTCCAGTTTTTACGAATGATTCTTTTCTATGCAATGCACGTATAAGAAATTTACTAAAGTTATACTGAAATTAAATATGTATGTCTATATTTTGAAATTTGTATATATATTTTTTTATTTCCATGTGATCTGCTCATTTCAGTCTTGCCAATAGACATAATTTTTTTTATTTAAGCTTTCTCTCCCGAATTTATAATATTTTTAAAAATTCGGACACCTGTGTTCCAACTTCTACCATATACCCTTTTCTTCCCTCAACTCTCCTTCAACGAAGCCATTAACATATCCAGGTGCAAACTTAGAGACCAGTTTTGGATAGCCAACTCAGTAACTTATACTAATAAAATTGCTGTTAAGTTTTTTTTCCATGTAAAAGTACACTTCGACTGGACTAAATGTGCTGAATGTGCAATTCTTAGGGATAAAAAAAGGCTTAGATTGGAATTCATGTGATGTTTATCTTTTTTATATGGAGTAGTTATAATTCTATTCAATATCTTCAACTTAGTCATAAATAATATTTTACAGCCAAACTATCTAGAAAGATATCTAGTTTTGTCCGCAGTTCCAGAAATGGATCATAAAATTTATTTGACTAGAAAAGGAATTATAACTTTTCTCTCTAATAACATACTTATTCTCCTTAAATATTCATTTCTCGTTATGAAAGATTAGATATAATGAATTTTAAATTGTTGAACAAGACTCGCTGTTTTGGGTCTTTTACACAATACTTGTGCTGCATAATTTTTGTTTCTACAGCTCAACTTTATCGCCATAATTTTTATTCTCTCTGTGTATGTATCTATGTTCGCAACACATAGATAAAAATTATATCTCATATAATAAGGAAACATACTGTAATTATCAAAAAATTCGGATTCGTGATTTCAAAAAAATCTTCGTTCCGAACTTTCTTGATTTTGAAACACGCCTTTTAAGAACTATGCCTATCTGAGAACTCGACAATTCTAAAACACTTTGAGATAGGCGGATTACATTCTGCATATGTTAACATAATAACTATAAAGCAAAAAGATAAAATTTTATATATAGATTTAACACCCAAAATGTAAAGTTTTATCAAATTTGGAGTTAAATCGGTCAAAAATTTAACAATTTGCTGATAGGTACTTTCACAAGTATATAAACATGATGACTCAAGCAATGATGCAGTGATTTAAATATATGAAATTCGGTTTTAAATTTTGTGACTACAATTACAACTCCACCGAATTTCGGTCTGAAAAAAGACAGTTAAAATACACAATCAGTTTTCTGGTATATTTTCATTGTCACATACCAATAATTTATCTCCGAAATTCAACTCTAAATTTTTAAGTAGGAGTTATTGTCAACTGGCTCAGGGCTTATAATACACAAATACATTTATTAAAGGGTATACAAAAAGGTTTCGGATATACTATTCCAAAAGCTTAAATACGCCATGTATGGTAGCTTAAGGTGAAGCGGTTTAGCTGTGCTAATTCATGTATTCATCCTTTTATAATAAAAATGAACTTTATTTTAACGAGTAAAAGCCATTTAAATTTGTGACGTAATATTTAAATTCTGGATACATTCAGAACTTTCTTTCACACTGGACTAGAAACTTTCTCCGGCCATATATTAAAATTTAGGAAAAAGTCGGGTGGCCTTTTTTATGTGGAACCAAGAACTTTCAAATTATACAGAAAGCTGAAATAAATTGTTGAATTTTTTTTTATCTTAGACCAAACCCTCTTTCTCATTACATTCAAATAACACTGTATATATTTAATGTTTGGAGAAATTCGTGAAACGCTTTCAATTTGAGTTCAAGAATAGAACTTAAAATATAAATCACTATAATTTAAAACGTTCGCATATTCGGGATGGTCTTTCGATTTGGAATCAAGAATTCTGCCATTATATACAAAATTTGGATAAATTCGACATGTGCGTTCAATTTGAGAACAAGTATTCGTAACAATATATTCGAAGTTATTACGAATACTAGCAATCTAGAACAAAGAATCGGAACATGGGGTTATTCCCTTTTATCAAAAATAACTAATATATAAAGAATCCCGTCATTTTGTTGACTGTATTCAATTTATTTTAGTTCTAAAAACGAATTCATTTCGTTTAGTTAATACTTCGTACAAACCAACTTTTATAAAATAAAAAATAATTTATTTTTTCCAGTATTATCCATTTGAATAAAAATAAAATATGGAGAATTTCGAGACATACAATTGAAATATAGACCACTTAATCGTGTTTTTAATTCAATAATAAAAGATAAATTAACCTAAAAATTTCATGATGTTTGATGACTTTTAAATGTGTTCAGATTTAATAGGCATATTTCCTTTTTATCTTTTATTTTCATATAAAAAAGTTTTAATATGCACGCCCAAGATGTTTTTAAATACTTCTTTGCTTAGTTATGAAGACAAATATTTTTAATTGATTTCCACAAAAATATTGCATTCAAAATGAATTTTTATCAATAATTTTTAGCTACTAACAATATTTTTTTCACTTTATTTCAGAATATAAATTAATCAATATTTACGCAATGAAAGTTGTTTTATATAGCAGTACATACCAGTGATTTTTTCATCAATAATTAACATTCTAATTTCTTGAAAGATTAAATTTCGTATAAAAATTTAAATATTTGATATTTAAGAATCGGTTTACAGAATAAGAGAAGAAAAAACATTGTTTTTTTTATCTTTACAAAAATAATTTAAAAAAGAAATGTATCGCTCTTCGGGCATTTTCGCAACAACTCTCATTGAGTTATCGATTGAAAATTCCAACTTACTGAATGCAACCAATAAACATAAATAAAATACATGAAATGTTTCCGCTTTCATCGTCTTTGATGTAATGCATTCATATTTTATGAGTTAGAGCTTTCTTTTATTTGAACATTTTCGGTGTCATGAATAATCGATGACTGTCTCTTTTGTAAAAGACTTGCAGACGCAAAAAAGGAGAAGAAAAGATTTCCACATGCTCACCTACATAACAAAAAATTCCGTATAAAATAACAAACAAAATAAGATTTTTAGTTCCAGAACCGTTTACCTAAATGTTTTAAACTGTCGAAAGAAAAGAATATTTGAGAAAAGCAGAGGGAAAAAGACAGCATTTTCTGAGGATGTCGCCTCAAACTAGAGGCGAGGTAATACCCCTGATAAAGAAACAACAGAGAGAGGAAACACGACGAATCGCCTTTTTATGGAATATAAAAAGCGAGAATTACAACTGCTCAACCTATTAGCGCTTGAGCTGGCTGTTTAAAATTCTCGTCTGACGCCTGTTGCTGGAATGCTGTAAGCAGACGATCGCGTATTGATAGATCAGCTGCTTCGATCTAGGTCGTCTGGATCGAGAGTACTTAATCAATTCTGATGAGTATCGTTCTGCAAGCAGGGAGGTGTGATAGCGAAAATCGTCTTTTTTTTATCGATAGTTATTAAGGAAGAGGAAGGAAATCGATGTTCTTGTAAATTAATTTACTCTTAATTACAAAAAGTCGTCTTTCTTTTCTTTTCTCTTCATTATTTGTTTACATGGTGTTTGATAATTCTAAAGAATATCTTGTTTCACTTTTGTATAAAGCGAATTGACAAGGCCGAATCTAATTGATAATATTTCTACAGCAAAACCATTTATTATTAAACGGTTAACTGTTTTTAAATCGAAATATTTTAATGACATTGTATAAAATAAAAAAAAATCTGGTAGTGGTTGTTCTGCGATATGCAGTATAAAAAAGTACTTTGAAATGTATGGTAATGAATGCATTTTTATAGCAAAATTAAAAAAGAATAAATGTATATTCTTAAAAATCAAAGCTAAACAAATAACACAACTTATCTTAATATTCTAAGATATATTTGGTGCGCTTTTTATCTGAATTGAAATGTATGAAAATGAATGCACTTTTAATAGCAATCCTAAAAGTATAAATAACGCAGTATTCTTAAAAATTATCACTAGAAAATAACACTATCTTAATTTTCTACTTTGACAAAAAAAAATCATTGTTTGAATTAGCAAGATAAAATAGGACTGATTCTGCTTATAAAATACGAAAAGAAATTATTCAACAGTGAAAGAAGACATTTTAAAATGGCAATTGAAATCTTTTGATGTAAATGATTATTGAAAATTAATTGGACACAAATTTCTATGCTATGCTATATATATATATATATATATATATATATATATATATATATATATATATATACACACACTGAAGTGACAAAAGTCATGGGATGACTGTTAATATCGTGTCGGTCCTCCTTTTGCCCGGCGAAGTGCAAAAACTCGACGTATCATGGAGTCCACAAGTCGTTGGAAGTCCTCTGCAGGAATATTGAGCCATGCTGTCAGTATAGACGTCCATAATTGTGAAAGTGTGGATGGTGCAGGAGTTTGGGCACGAACGGACATTTCGATGACGTCCCATAAATGCTCTATGGTATTCATATCGGGCGATCTAGGTGGCCAGATCATGCACTGGAATTGTCCGGAATGTTCTTCAAACCAATCGCGAACAATTCTGGCCCGGTGACATGGCGCATTGTCATCCATAAAAATCCCATCTTTGTGTGGGTACGTGAAGTCCATGAATGGCTGCAAGTGATCTGCAAGCAGCTGAACATAACCATTTCCAGTCAATGATCGGTTCAGTTGCACCAGAGGACAGAGTCCATGCCATGTAAAAACAGCCCACACCATTATGCAGTCACCACCAGCTTGAACAGTGCCTTGCTGACAGTTTTGGTCCATGGCTTCGTGGGGTCTGCGCCACATTCGAACTCTATCATCAGCTCGTAACAACTGAAATCGTGACTCATCTGACCACGCCACGGTTTTCCACTGGTCTAGGGACCAGTCGATATGCTTACGAGCCCAGGAGAGTCGCTGCAGGCGATGTCGTGCTGTCAGTAAAGGCACTCGAGTCGGTCTTCTGCTGTCATAGCCCAAGGAAGACAAATTTCGCCGCACAGTCCTATCGGACACGTCCCTCGTACGTCCCACATTGATTCCTGCAGTTATTTGACGAAGTGTTGCGTGTCTATTAACATTGACCATTCTACACAGACGTCGGCGGTCTCGGTCGTTAAGTGCAGGTGGTCGCCCACTGCGCTGTCCATGATGGGATGTGATGCCTGAAATTTCATACTCTCGGCACACTCTTGATACTGTGGATCTCGGAATGTTGAATTCACTAACGATATCCGCAATGGAATGACCCATGCGTCTAGCTCCAACTAACATTCCACGTTCAAAGTCTGTTAATTCACGTCGTGCCGCTATAAATCACGAAAAACCAGTTCACATGAATAACTTGAACACAAATGAAAGCTCTGGAAAACGAACTGAGCATTTATACTTTTTCGCTGCGATACTACTGCCATCTGTATATTTGAATATTGCTATCCCATGACTTTTGTCACTTCAGTGTATATATATATGAAAGCAAAAAACAATTTAAAATGTGTTCGTGAAAAAAAGGCAAAGGGCATAAAATCATTGCTTAACAAGTAGCGCCATTGATTTCAATTTTCCTTTTTTATAAAAAAAACTATATGGTACCCGGCGCTTTGCTGCAGCAGAAGAAACAAGTTTAGAACACCATTTGAAATTCAAAACAATTGACTTGTTTAATTAGAAATAATAGAATATTTATTTTCGTGTCTGAAATGATTACATTCAATGAAATTGAATGGTATATCAAAGATAAACGTTACTTATTATTTAAGCTTTAATATTTTTATTTTGTTATTCAAGAGCTTTAGGGCAGGTCATATATTTTTTGTTTTCATCTTCGGCACAAAAAATACATTTCTTGATCGCCCGACTTAAACACCCAATGTACAACTGGTTATGTGAAAAACATGGATTTTCTTAAGTTCAGCCCACATACTTGAAATGATTTACAATGCACCTTGTTGATAGACATTGAGAATGCAAGTGCAATGGGGAACTGCATCCGTTTGAAATCAAAAGGAATTTTGGTGGGAATAATTGGAAGGCGTGAAGTAAGTACATCTTCTCCAATCACCGTTCCTTCATGGATAGTTGTCATGCTTTTTGCCTCATATTGGTCTTTTGATTCTGATACTCACGAGCAGGTTGCAAGTAAACACTGTTTTCAGTTCTTGCCTCATGTTGATCTTGTTACTCTGAAACATGAAAATTTGCAATTTGTGAACGATCTGTTTTATTGTTCCCTCGTCGCTTCTCGTTTTGTCGGAGAAGTTCAAATTGGCTTGATTCTAGATGTTGCACTTAGATCTATTCAGTAACGAATGACTGATAATATATTTTTTAACGAAGCAATTAACATGATATTCGCTTGTATAATCGAAATATCATTTATAGCTTTACTTAATAAATATCTAAATTATTATTTGAATTTCAAAATTTCAATTACATATAACTTAAATTATTCGGCATCAATAATAATAATTTTATTTTATATGTGTGAGATACACTATGAATAATATGTGTGGTTTGCTGCACACAAAATAGTGAGCTCGCTGAATGACAACATCCTGTATAGAGGACATTAACTGACACCAATTATAATAATTTCATTTTGTTTGATATACGTGCTATTAATTCCTTTTGGTATGTGATTTTGACTGTTTGGCTTTTGTCAGTTATCAATTTTAAAATATTACCTTCGCGAAAGTGCTAGTAATAGGTTTTACAAAGTTTCACCGCAATCGTAGAGCAGCATATCAGCACATAAGATACGAACAAACAAAAATTCATTTTTGTATAACAGATTTCATTACTGTACTGTGCCTATAACCTTCGCGCCTCAGCAAACAATGAGTTGACCAATTGCATAGAAATCATCTGAATTACACGACGTCGTATAAGATACAAACAAACAAAATTTCAATTTTATATAATAGATTCATGTATTCTTTTAGAATGGTAATGCTTGTTTCTCTTTAGGAATTGTAAGAGAAGAAACTATTCTTTTGTATCTTTCGTGATTCGTTTAATATTCCTTCAGAATTCACAAGACTAGTATTAGAAAATGTGATTAAAATATTATCTTTTAAAACTGATTGAACACAGAAAACATATTTATGCAGAAAAATCATTGATATAGTTGAATTAATAATTTTTTGGATTTAAAATGGGACAAAAAATTTGTACTCTAATGTTTCCACAATATCCCGCAAAAAAAAGCTAGAATTTTATTAAAATTTTAATTAAAATTTCAAACCTTTGGGATTAGTTCCCCTAAAACTTTCTTGTATACCGTATAATAAAACTGTTACTTTAGAGAACGACTTGCATAACATTTGCGTACAATTGTTAAGAGATTTTAACGTCTAGCTTGAATTTAGATCCTTTACTGAATTTGTTGAGTCACTTTGGTAAGTTATTTGGGGGTCAATCCATGGTTAACAGATGCAGTAAATAGATGTGTAAATATTTTTATACCTTAGATGATCGTATTATGCCTATAATCTTCGTTAAGTGCAAGTAATAGGCAGTCGAAGTTGTATGGAAATCGAATGAGCGATACAACAGCACATAAGAGACATAGAAACAAACACTCATTTTAATTTATATAGAATACACATTAGATAATTTTATTATCCCTAAAACCCTTCAGATGCGGTAAATATATATGTAATATTTTTTATACATTATCCAATTGTATTATGTCTATAAACTTGGTGTAAGTGCAAACAATATGCCGAAGATTTAACACAGTTGAATAAGATTTAAGATGGCACATAAGGTAGGACAAAAATATATATAAACTCTTGGTTATTAGATGAGGTAAATAGATCCAAAAATAGTTTTTATGTATTAAATAATTTAACTATACCTATAACCATCGCGTATATGCAAGTAATAAATATTCAAAGTTTTATCACAGTTGGATGAGCGGCCACGGCAGCGCATAAGAGATATGCAGACAAACATTTATTTTGATTTATATAGATGGGGTGAAACGAAAATTCTCTTGGCCAATATATTCAACATAACAGATTTTTTACAATTTTAGTATAGATATTAGGTATTGCATTGATTTCAAAAGTGAAAAGAAGTTTCCATATTTCTTATCGACAGGAAAAAACATCAGTTCATTATCCCTCTTATTCCTTCATTTTATAGTCATGTAATTCTTTTAGATTAATTCCCTCCGACGTTTATGCGGAAAAGAGGCAATACTTTGGCTTCTCATAGACCTGATACGGCTGCTATCGACATACATCGTTGAAAAAGGCGAAAGCCTGGCAAAAAAAGGCACGTTTCTTATACACTAATAATAAAAATTAAAATATGTGTATGTTGGTGCTCTACAGGCCAAGTAGTTTTACTAAGAGCTATCAAACTTGTTGCGTTTATTAATGGGAGAATGAAAATGCGCTCCTCAAAGATACTTATTCTTAAAATTTTAGTAAGAATTTCATTTAGTTAAAAATTGTATGAAATTTGTGTTGCCCATGATAATTTAAGAAAATACCATTTTACAAAATATCATTTCATATTTGTTCAATATTAACAACCATCTTTTTAATGTCACCATTTTAATGTTGAACAATGCTTTCTTGAATTTTGGTAATTATTGTCGTGACATTCAAATAGATTTTATTGGCCCATCAAATATTTCATCGCATGATTTTCTGCTATTCTGAAAAACAAAATGTATCTTAATTTAATATTTAGTAGTTTACAAGACAAAGTGAAGTTACAAAATCACACGATTTAGAAGAAAAATTGAATCAAGTATTTTTATTTTTAATAGATCTATAACACTGTTACGAACCTGTGGTTTTGCTTTCCCGCACTAATACTGTCATAGTAAGGAAGACAGATTGACATTAATATGTATTGAATAGTGAATGGGTGTGACGTCAGAGGTCCCAAGGCTTGGCAACAAACTTGGTGACCATTTGGCAACCTGGTGACGAATTTGGCGACTTTGGCAACAAAATGGAAAGTACCTGAAACATCGAGAATTTTCCCGATCCGTCCACTAGGAGCCGAGATCTAGCTAGAGCGCTCCTGATTGGTCCAGAAGATGTTAGCCCCGCCTACCGCAGGTATATATAAGGAAGGCAGCTGAAGAGCGGAGAAATAAGAAAGAGAACCTGAAGAAGAATCAAGTGGAGTTAAGCCGAAGTGCGGCAGTGGAGAGAAGCCGAAGCTGAACGATCTAGTGTTCAACGAAGAAAATAAGTAACACGGTGAAATTTATCGAGAAGACCTAGAGATATAGAGGTCTTGAACTGAGGAGTCCTGAACGGTGAACTGCTGTGTGGCATATACTGACGAAGCCTACGTCGTGTGTCGTAGCCCGTTGTGTCGTCGTCGGGAACGGAGCTGTCCCGAACTAAGGAGTAGTCCCGTTGTGCAAAGTAGTGAGTCGACAGCAAAGGCAAGAAGAGACAGAGGAATATTTCAGCCTGTTCTGGAGAGACCCAGGTGGTGTAAAGTGAATCCCTTAAAGATTCCATCTCCGGCTGAGTCCTGTTTGGCCACTCCGTGAGCTGTGGACATTGTCACTACAGAATTTCTGCCTGTGGACTATTATCTGCAGTGTTCTGTGCTGTGTGTTCGTCTCGGCTGTAAATAGTTATCAACTGTACATATTTGTGTTGTCAACATTTCTCGTCTGTGTGCTGTCCCGACTTCGTCCTGTAAATAAACGTCTGTGTTGTGTCCGTCAACTAAAGGACTGATCATTTTGTGTGAGCTTGTCATCATCTCCTCGAACACTATACACAACCACTATATATACGAGGTAAAAAGAACCCGACGGACTTTTAGGATATAGGAAATCAGTAACAATACTATGCAACCCTCTCGCTTAAAAAGATTTAATGAATAAATAAACTGAAATAAACAAAGTTACAATAAAATGCCGTTATTATTTGATAACAATCGTGGTATGAAGTCTTAACGATTTATCTGGAATCAAATATGATCAATATTTGCCGGCTAGTTATACTTAGTATTAATAAACCCGAGATATAAAAAATAATGTTGAAATAAATCTAGGTTAATATAAATTTTAATAAAATTGTTTTTTTTATTAATGAAATTTATTTAAACCATTGGGCAAAAAGGAAATCGATATCATAAAATGGCAAAATTTTGACTTTTAAAATATTTTCTGTAGGATTATTTAATCCTAGTTTACTAGAGAAAAACAGCTCCCTTAATTAATTTCTCATTAATTAACTTTTGTATTTTGAAAACATCACAGCATTCTTTATCTTCTCATAATGAATAAATATGAAATTTTGAATAAGATCAACCCAGTTTTTTAGATGAAGATGTATATTTACATGCATATTAGCATACATATTTATATATACATTTACATATATATATAAATATATATGCTAGTATATACACGTATATTTATATATACATACATAGTCACAGTGACTTATTTATATTAAGGTTATTAAAGGCCGACTGATACCCATATTTGTACTTAGTAAATTTCCTAGTATTAGTTCATACTTTCCCTATACATCTTGTTCCAATTTTCAATCGCTAATAAAATACGTTTTATTCATCCACTCAGGTTCAAATATATTTTTAAAAATAGCAGGTGATGACACTCGATGTTAATACAGTTTTTTTTAAATATTAATTCATTTATTAAATTTTATTCATTTTTAATGTTTTAAATAGAGTGTTAGCAGTTTGTAATGAAAATTGAATTCAACAATCAGTAGCTCTGTCGGTGAAATACAAGAATTTCAATATTTTTTAAGTGAAGGTAAAGAATGCAAGCTCAAATTTTGCGAAAATCGATAATTTTTTTGTTATTCATATTTTATTAAATAATTACCAAAAAACAATTAAATAAAACAAAAAATTTCTTTGTTGACCTAAGAATGAATTGAATTTAAATATTTTTTTATATTACTACTTTAAAAATATGCAACAGTTAAATATTAATTATAATATGCTGCCAACTTGCGAAAGAAATATACTGATACCTGTCTAATTATATATAACAAAGCACTAATAATGCACTAATATTTTAGAATTGATAAATTTCGCAGTTTCAAAAATTTGCATTTTTTACAGATTAATTTATTTGGCAACTAAGCTAAAAACAAATTATGAAATAAATCTGTCTACCTATAGCTTTCACCTAAATTTCCCTGAACCTTGTTAGTTCTGTGAAGACTCAAACTACCACTCAAGCATCATGTGTTTATGAGAGGGTTTCTTTATCAAAATTCAAATTTTGGTTCAAAAATTGATATACTTATGCTTTAAAGTACAACGTTAGAATTTTACTTTTACAAATTAAGTCAAAATTCTGGGTTCCAGTAATAAAATATACCTGACAAATTTTTAAAAAATGTTTGAAGAATTTTCTAAAATAGGTCCCTCATATTCTCATTCTGAATAAACTAACTACATACGGAAGTGCTTAAAATTATTATAATTGATAAATTAATCTGCTAGCGGAACATCACGAGGCAGGGAAATTGAATTCACTGCAATCAAATCACTATTGATTCAGATTCTAATCTGAATACATTTTAGAGCTGGATACAAAATTATAGTCAGTTTCTATAATAAATTCCTGAGAAAAGATACATATGCGTAGCTCACGACAGCATTTACGTTACATAAATTATATTTCAGAATTTCAAACTGCCACTTCCAACAACACAGCAATCAGTCATATCTAATTAGGCCATTCTTCATCTGTATATCAAATAGAATTTGGATTCCTAATCCTTAGAACGAAATTTGTAAACACGTAAATAAAAATTTATTGTAGTTTAAAATCTAATCGTATTTATAAACATCTACAATAAGGAAAATTATCAGTGAAAAGAATTGGGTTAAAATCATGATAACTGATCACTTTTGTGTTTATTATCTATCTCGGTAATCTAAAAATCTGGTATTAAATAGCACAGATTTGTTCAACAGATTAAAAAAAAAGCTACGAATCTTTGAAAACTTAATCGTCAAGAAAACATTACCAAAATCTGCCAACATAAGATTCAGCATAAAAATTATATTTAATTTGTTCGTAAACAATTTTTACTTATTTAAAGTGCTTTAAAACTTGAGCACATTTATGCGCGTATAATGAATGCACGATGAATTTTTAATGCTATTTGACATTATATTATCTGCATTAATTCAGTGTCAATGAAGCGTTTTTTGAATATTATTATAGTTCAAATATTTTGTATGTTCTTTTATTGACATGTATAAGAATCTAAAGAAATTAAAAACTGCTCATCTTAACTTGGGTAGCGCATCTTCCCCGTGATCTGGATGTCTTAGTTCGGGTGTAGTTGTTCTTTTTTTATCTGTCTTTGAGGTGTGTGAAAATGCACTCCTCTGTAAAAGGGTGGTGCAAGTGAGTGTTAACGTCATCTTCATATGAGATACAGACTTCTGCCTTCGGGTTCTAGGCGATCTTTCTTCCCAGAAGCTGCTGCCCCCTCTTTCTCCGATCTATTGTCTTGGTTTGAACTGGTGTTCGATTCAAGGGGGATAAGCAACAATAAATCTTTGTTTAGATTACTTACTTACATGGGAGTATTTCTTTTCCAGCCAACTTTACTATTAAAACTTCATTTTTTTTTCAGAAAATTTTTTATTCAGAAAATAATTTGATTCGTTATAATGTATAATGAACATTTAAGAATTGAAAGTCTGAAAGAATAAGCACTGAGATTCTTCATTCTAGTGATTTTGAAATATTAGCCTCTTTAAATACAGTTGGTACACAAAGTTAATTACTTTTAATCAAATCGTTTTTTAAAATTTTATGATAAATCTATAAAAAAATCTAATAAATAATTATTGCTAAAATTTGAGTCAAAAATTTTAATCATTAAAATATATGAATTTGGATCGAAAGTCATAATACTGACTTTTCTACTGTACCGAAGGCACACCGATAAATAAATACTGAATGTCCGGACTGCTGCAACAGCAACATTAGCGTGAACAGTAGTTAAGTCCTTAGGGCCATCACCGGCCACGATACATGTCTCCACTAAGTAATCCCGTCATCGATGGGAGGAGACAACCCCCCACTTTCGGGTACCGGGGGAGAATTTGGATCGTAAACCAGATCTCTTCATAAGACAAAAATTACTTTTTAAAACTTTTGCAACCATAAGGGAAGTATAAGTTAAAACATGAAGGCAATAAATTAAGTTGATAATGATATATAAGACAACAACTACAAAAATAAAAATCCTGTAGGTGAGATGGAAAGCGAAGATAGATTCGGCTTCTGTGCAGATAAAAAAGAATTACTCTTTCCGTTATTTTCCACTCTACTTCCAAAAGAATTGGAGCTATGTGCAAGAACGAAATACATGAGTGCGTAACTAATGAGATGATTTCAGCAAGCTATCAGGTACACAGAAAAAAAATGGTATGAATACGAAATGTGTAAAAATGTAAAATTGGGACGACTTTGTGCATAAGCATGCGCAAGGAAACAATCTAACAATACTCAAATTAAATAATTTTCACTGTCGAATTAATATTTAAAAATATTTTTTAATTATAAATATAATACAAAATAAATTAATTACAATAAAAGACGTAAAACCCCAAACAGATAGTGAATGGTTTGCACAGCTAATGAGACGATTTCAATGTATCCTTCTTTGCAAGATAAAAAAAATAGTGTGAATTACGCTATGCAACTACATAGAAACATCAAGATTGGTACGATACTGCGCATGAGCATGCTCACAGAAACAATGTAATAATACTAAAACAGAATAAGTTTAACATCGATTTAGTGTTTTAAGGATATTTTTATACATAATACAAAACCAAGAAACTCAAATAAAATAGTGAAAAATAAAACTATCAAAAAGAAATGAAATTAATTTTATATTTCAAGATTGGAAACTGAGATGACACAATAAGAAGTCGCGAAAATATATTAGTATATGCAAAGTAAGAAAAACTTGCACCGTTTGGAATTTAGGATCCAACAAACTTCACTTTCTTCGACAAAGTAAAGATTAAAGGATCTGATCAATATAAATAAACGCTATTATTGTTATGTATAAATACATGTTGCAGTTGTTGCTTATCCCACTTAAATTGAACTCCAATTCAAACCAAGTTCAACAGATCGGTGAAAGATAGCTTCTGAAGATACGGACACCTAAACAACGGGGGAGAGAAGTCTGACTTAAGCTTAATATGCAGATGACACTCACATACTCGCTTAAACAAAGGGGGGCTTTTTCACACACCACACAGAGAGAGCACAGGATAGAAATTAACCATGCCCAAACCGAGGTTCGCACCCCGGACACCCAGATCAAAAGGAAGACGCGCTACCCCTAGGTCAAGTCGACGGCATGAAAACATGTATGTACTTTTTGTTTTCGGATAGAGAGGAGGCTAGAACTTTTCAATGTTTGCACATTAAGAGGTTGAAGGCCCCCTCTTTCTTCTTTCCACTTACTAATTTATTAAACGCTTCTTAACGCACGCGTAAAAGTGCGGTGGGTTTCAGAATCCAAGAAAAATAATATTTTCATCATTTTCTATTAAATAAGTTTGCTGGATTCAAATAAATTTTGCGAGTTTATTAGTTAGAGCAAGAGATATAATATTCATAGCGCTTGAAAATATAGAAATTAATTCAAAATTAAGGTATCCGACTACATTTGAAGGAAACGTTTTGAAAAATTGGATTTTTTATAAACTATTTTTGGTGTTTAGATGTATTGTCAATTATAGACACTATAAATACAACAAAATTACTTGAAAATATGACATATTTTGAGAAATAGAAAAATGTGTAGTAAATTTTAATGAAATTTAACCGAAACGGTTAACACTCTACACAAAATGGTAATGTAGCAATTCTGTTTTTGTTCGTACACAAGTTATAGAATATAATGATGAATGAAATGAACCAACATCTAAGAAATATTTTGAGACGCAAAGTATTTATGGGTAAAAATAAACGTATATACGCAATTTTATCATAAATTCACAACCTAATTGTTCTAAAACTTCTATAAATGAAAAAAGTATTTCACCAACTATAAAACTTTTGGTTCATTTCATCGCTCATATTATTGAAAACACACGCTAGAATGTTTATGTAAATATCTCTATTAGTTTTTGAGATATCATGTTAACGGTGGAGAATTTTTCTGAAAATGAAAGTTTTGTGAAAATGGTAGTGGAAGACGCATTTTAGATGAAAAGTAGGTCACTTCGGATGATAGGTGAGGCCTTCCTTTTCCTAGAAAAGACGAACTGTTTTGGAAAGAGGAAAGTCTGAACTACAAGAAATAATAACAATTAAAAACATTCGGCAATGTGGTCGATTAGAAGTGTTTTGAACGTAGTGGGATACCTTGATATTCAAAAAATTAATAAATAACCAAAGTTTTATCGGTTTTTATAACAACTTTGGCAGAAATTATTCCAAAAGAAATTACATTCTACAAAGGGTATAACATATTTAAAAAAAGAAATATATTTCTATTAAATCTTAAAAATCAAAAAGCTTTCTTTTAAACTCATACCAACTTCTTTTCTACAGAAATTTTCTTATATAATTTTTTAAAATTTAATGGATAAATTGAATTAATATAAAAGACTCTGAAATAAAGGGAATTGTAGATATTCCAAATAATTGTGAAACTCTGGATCGTTCATCCGTTATCTTTCGAATAATTCTTTTTTAAAATTTGGCAGCCCTTTTCATTTGTTTTTAAAAAAAAAAACTTTATGTAACATTTATAATATTTTTTGTTGTTGTTGGAGAACAAGAATGCAAACTGTAGTTATGAAAAACAATAGCAGAATTCTAAAAAAACACAAAAGAAAAAACTAAATGCTGCTGATTAACAATTTGAACAAGAATTTGCTTTATTAATAAAGAAAAAAATTACCTATCTTCGGTTCTTAAAACCTCTGGCTCAAGTAACAAGTTGATTTCAATCAAAAAGAAAAAAGTCAAAATAAATTTTTCGTACATTATATCATTTTTATTTAAAAGAAATTATTACACTAAAATTAGATATGAAAATATTTCAATCGTAAACAATGACAGGTATATCTAAAGGCTGCCAATACAATGTCATAAAATTAATTTCTGCTCATTAAATCATTTCTTATTTTTAAGAATAAATCTTCATAGCAATTATTTAAGAGATAAAAACAATAAATTAGACTTTTAGAATATGGAAATTTTCGCCATAATTGCCAAGTATTAAATCTATCATAATCAGTGGTACAATAATGTATGTTGTATGGATCTATTTACAAAAATATTATTGTTTTGCAAAAATTTTAACAGAGGAAAAAAACGCATGAATAAATTAAGAGAAACAATAAAATTGGTTTGAATTTCCTTATAACCTCAGAAGTTTTCTTACAAATTAGTTAAAACTGAGCAAACAATTGTATGAAAATATCTCTGAAAGTTGGTTTCTTAAAGTTAAATGCAGTTAAGATCCATAGATACTGAAAAACCATTAAAATTGAAGACAATTTCTAACCAAACGATTGAAAATTTTTATAAAAGTGTGGACTTTTACCAAGTAAAGAAACACCAAAATTCAAGTATTTAGTCCTGAAAATTTTGTGAACAAGAAATAAATAAATGATATTTAGATTTTATGTGTATTGTCATGAGGAAAATTAAAACGAAAAAAGAATGTATTCACACGGCATAAACTATAACAATTAAATGATTACTTAGATAAAGAAGCTTCTCTTAAAGCCGCGAAGATTTTATAAAAACAAAAAAATTTATATATATCTGAATATAGTTCTAATATAATTCTCTAGGGAATATATACCTTTTAAATAAATTTTGATTAGTCATTACAAATTAAGGCAGCATAATGCATTAAGCAGTTATATCCCTTGTGCAATAAAAAAATCAATAAATACTTATTATCAAACAAATTAAATAACATTTCTATAATTTTATTATATTTGCATCTTTTACGAGAAGAGAAAAACTATCACAGTTTCATTTTCTTTTTCATGATTTTTGTGGAAAAGAAATCGAGTAAAACAGATAATTCTTCAAATAAATTAGATGAATCTTATCAAAATGGAGTTAAAAGACTAAATAATAAAAAATAAAACTAATTTTTATTAGTTTAAAATTATATCCATCGTTTTTTTTTCTTTTTGTCTAAATACTGTAATTCAATCGCAAATAAAATAATCATCAGTTCCTTTAATTTTTTTTCTTTTCAAAAAAATTCTGGTTAACTATTTAGTTATATGCCCGTTTATTTATTTTATTATTTTGAAAATTTTATAACAAGGCTATAAAAACTCTACAACACAGCTGTAAACGAAAACATGCAAAAAGTGCTTGTGTTTCAATTGCTTCTGTAACTTACGGTGTACAGTGTGTAGCTGTACAAATATACTCCATTTTTACAGATAAATTTTATGACCATTTTTCTACATAATAATTACTGCCCAAGTCACAACGTTTGTTAACATCGCGCTTTTAATGAAATACAACTCCTTTTTAATAGATAAAGGAGAAAAAAAACAACATTAGCATATACCACAAAACTCTGACCATCATTAGATTTTATTGCATCATCATTCTTCTTCTTTAGAAATTACTCAACATGTCATAATCAAACAGCTGTGTACTGCACAAACTTGATTTTCCAAGTAGTTAAGTGTCGGTTAAGTAACAGAAAATCAGGTTAATGGCTTTGGTGCTACAAACTGAGAATTGTACTTTGCTCTGCACGTGTTGAAATTTCAGGTATAAATTTTAATGTACGCAGCTTATAATATTGTGATGATTTTATGATTTTTTTAAATAAAATGTATTCGAATTTGATAAAAAAATTGCATTCGTTAATATTATAAATTATGCATAGTTTCTACCTTAAAACAATGTATTAAGGCATTATATTAAGGCTGTGTTAGGGATAGTAATTTCAAATGCCGTTAAATATTTAATTGCATGTAATATGTTTAGCAATAATGTCATTTTTTTTTTCTAAAGTTTCCTCGATAAGTTCTAAGACGGTATTTTATTTACCATAATATTGATCATTGACCTATCTTACCCGATTGGGTCTAAGACCCATACAAAGGTAATGAAGAAATTATAGGCGAAAACATATCCCATATATGATTGGGGATAAGACCCATACAAAGGTAATGAAGAAATTATAGGCGAAAACATATCCCATATATGCATCGCCCAAAATAAAAGTGATAACTGGAAACATAAAACTGTAAAAGTTATAACAAAAGCATATAAATTATAAGCAGTTCATTTAACGTTTAAAAATATAACAACTCTTGAGAGCATCTAAGAGATATTATATAACGTCTTAAAAGACCAAACAAAAAATAAGAGTAAAAAAAATACTTCAATACAAACAAGAAATATATAAAGGACAATAAACAGTTTCAAAAATTAGTATTCACAATTTTTGTATCGGAATTTCGTTGAAGGTTGTTGTTCATGTGATACAACACATTCACAAAATTAAAAACGCAACAGTAAAAGTCTTAAAATTACTTAAACGTATGAAAAGTATTAAAACATCTTAAGAAAGTTAAAACGGTCGTTCACTTGACAATCCGAATAGCAATGACTAAGGGACAGTAAAATACAAAAATCAACTGCAAAGGCAGAATCCAAGAATACCTTAAAAACCATGCTTCATGAAGTACACAAGCAAATTTGGCAGACCGATTCATTGTGTGGACTTATCAATTTTTATTTTAAACTGTGGATCGAAAAGTGTATAAAATACAATATTTTAAAACATAAAACGTGTAACAGCTATAAAAAAATATTTATATTATCTCATCTATAATACAATAAAGTTTTTTTCCTATAAAACAAATCCAAAAATGGAAAATGAGAAATTTATGTACCTCAATATATTGAAAGAGGAAAAGAATGACCGCATCGCAGCTGACTTCTAACCGAACCAGCCGATACAAGAAAGATTCTCAATATGACAATCAAACCACCAAAAAACTATTAAAGCCCCACTAAAAGAAAAATACCTCAGATCTATCCGAGCAGGCTACACAGTCCATCACAGAACCTATAATCTTCAGTCGTTTTACATGCCCATCATTAGGGTTTTACATCATTCAACATTCTGTTGAGCTACGGACTCTTGCTGTCTGAAACTCTTCAGTAAGTGAGCATTTAAACGCAGAATATTTAGCATCAAACAGTCGGCTGCAATAGCATAAAGGTAAGTACAATTAAAAAACCCGTATAGATAATAGAATAAACCGTGCGCAGTTTTTTAAATACGAATAGATAACAGAAGAATGAGCTACTCGCAGTTGTTTTGAAATCCGTATAGATAAAAAAATATATACTGTGCGCTCTTAAGGAAATAATAATAAAAAAAAAAAACGTACCATATTAGTTAAACACTTTTGCACTCGCAAATCACGTAGGTCCCGGCCTTTCCACTGGTTCCTAATTCTTCCTCAGTTGCATTGCTGGACTTTAGTGAGGTTTTTAACGATTTTGAATTTTACGCAAGAATATGGATTTAAATGTTAGGATGCACTTTATACTTAAATTACGAAAGTATAGATGGATTTTATAGTCAGAGGTGAGAAATCTAAATGTGTAAATTCAAGTCATACAATTTAATAATTTTCAATTTCAAATTTAAGTGAAAGGTCCTATTGATTAATAAAATATGTAGGATTTCCATTAGTGTCTTGTAAGTAAAGAGCGTGGCATGGTATGGTATAAATAATAAACATGAATTCAAGATAGTCGATTAAGAGATTTATGCGTTATCTGTTCATTAACTAGCCTTACTTAAAATGGAAATTAATTACTCATTTTGACCGTACTCACTGCCGGAAATTTTTCTAATTCTACTGAAATTAATACAAAACTTCAGATATTTTTTAATAAATGTTCTCCAGCTTGTCTCCAGATATAAAAACTGAATTAGTCATCCATTTGAAATGATATCAAGATATATTAAGGTTCACTTGTAGAATATAAGATATATTGACTGACATTTATTATGAATCCTTTGTTGATGGACTAATGGCTGGATATGATGAACTAAGTGGAATTAGAACTTTGTCCTCAATTCCAGTAAATTATTGATAATACGAAAATTAATTAACTTTAGAATGCTTGAGTTTATATTTTTTAAGAAATATATATGTGTGTTTTGTATAGTTGTATATTTTCTGCAACTGCATATAATTTAGAAAACTTATTTAAAAAATTGTAATTACTTTTTCTCTAGAAATTAAAATTAATATGCAGATTCTTACATAAGAAATTAAACCACATTCCGATGACTCAAATCACATTATAACACTTATATAAAAGAGAAGTTGTAATTTAATTGCATATTAATTACAAAGCAAAAAATATTTCCATAGTATTCTTAATGGTATATATTTCGATATAATTCAAGAAAAAAAAATTCGATATATTTCAAAAAATATTCTGATAGCATTTTTAATGGAGTTAATCATGCAACAGCAATTATGGTATTTTTCCAAATTTCCAATTCAAATCTAATTCTAATATAACTATTGCCATACTCGTATATCAGTATTTTCTACAAACTTTTATCAAAAGGCGTTTAAATACGTTCCAAATACTCATTGTTGTCATAGGGAACAGTTCATTTGAAGCTTATAAGTGGAAATAAAGATGCGCACCCAAATGAGGTGAATAATAATGCATCGGATTATTATTCGGAGGGCAAAGGATTAAAAAATACAGATAATACTCGCATGCACTCCAACAAAGGTTTTACTCCCTTTTCTCCGTATAAAACTGTACACCGTGTAGGTTGTAAATATCTAGAATAGCATTGGCGATGATAGCTATGTATATAGAGCTTTGGCGCGAATTTATTGTGCGTATATGTATTTTGGACTTCGTCTTGAAGGCCGATTAACACAAAAGTTGACTCTGAACCACCGTATGTATCGAAGCTAAGATAATGAAATTCATGGATTTTAATTATTGAGCTTATAAATTATAGCATTTACATATAAACGAAAGTGCAGACTGATTTGGCCAAAAATTTGATAATAATCTATATTTTTGGTGTTAAATCTGTATGCCAACTTTTATTTGGATCGCTAGTTAAGTTATCAAAATCAACTTGTAATCGAATGACCAAATAGACAAATTTCCTACGATTCCGTTCAAAATTTGACAGAAATTAAGCCCGTGTACGAAATTCCATCAGATTGGTTCAGAGTATTTTTGAGTTATAATATAGGCAGACATAAGAAATAACTCAAAAATGTTTTCCCGACTCAAGAAGTCCCAAACATGGAAACAAGACGTTAGAAACATGGAAAAAAATCTTGAATTCGAATTTTTCGACGCTAATAGTACCTTCTCTATATTTTATATTTGATAAGGTAAACATGTAATATATAAAACATTAAGTCACTTCCTATTTAGTTCAACAAAGAAAATTTTTAGTTACTTTTTATTAAATAGTGACAATTAATATAAATATGTATATAGACATGAGAGAATCAAAATATTATTTGGTAAAAAGGTTTTTTTACATCTATCTACATGCTCAGCCACTGACAGTGTTTATTTCTAAATTTACATCGTCCTAAATATCTTATATAAGAGAATTTTTTTTTTCTTACACATAAAACGAAAATTAATTAATTTCTAAAAACAATATTGACTTTCGTAAGAATCGAACTCACATTCTTCACCTTCACGTGAAAATACGGAAAACCCTGAATTTTAATGATTGATCTATTGCCTGTTAATTTCAATTTTCACTACAAATTAATAAAACTAATAAAATTAATTTAATTAATGAATTAATATTTGAAAACACTATATTAGCAGCAAGTGTCCTCCTTTGCAAATTTTAGCAAAAGTGTATTTGAACTTGAGAGGATGATTAAAAAGTATTTTATTCACTATTGAGAATTTGAACAAGATATATAAATACATTTAAGGGGAACTGATAGTAAGAATATTTGAAAAACATACGTTAACTATAATACATAAACACATTTATAAATGCTATGTATAGATAAAATTTTATATATAACATTTATAACTGTGTTCAATTAGGAATAAAATCCGTCTACAGTTTGAGAGTCTGTTAACCAAGACTTTTGCGTACATGTAAACGTAACTATTCAGAAATGCAATGACTACTGAAAGTGAAGTCTTGTTTGGGATTTAGTAATTATAATTCTAGGTGTTTTTGTTTCTTTTTTTAAAAATTTAGTGTTAAACGGTTGTGAAAAATGGCGTCAAAATACATATTTAATTTTCTGGTACTCGCATATAAAGAGTATACGAGAGCTGTTTATCATAAAAATCCCACTAAATATCGGGCACTAAATTAACAACTTAGATTGTCATTTATAACAATTTTTGGCACTGGTATAGAGTTAATACTCATTTACCGATACTTTTGTTCAAAAATGAACACAACTCTCATGGGTAAAAATTAAAATTTGCGCCCCCTATGGCATGATTCACAAATTTACGCAGTTGGATGAGTGTAATATCTTTCTTACAAAATACGCTATACTCTTAATTTAGTTTTACTTTATACAGTTTTTGGTTTAGTTTTACTGCTTTACTGTTATACTGTTTTTGGTTTAATTTTATTGCTTTTCTGTTATACTTTATTTAGTTTAGTTGTACTGTTTTTAGTTATACTGTTTAATTATTCTGTTATACTTTTTTTAGTTTAGCTTTCCTGTTTTACTGTTTTTAGTTTAGTTTTACTATTTAACTATTATTAGTTTAGTCACTGTTATACCGCTTATAATTTAGTTTTACTGTTTTAGCCTGCTTATTTTTATTTTAGCCTTATCTGAATAAAATGTAATAAACTTTCTTGAAAATTTAAATACAGTTAATCCATTTTCCATATGGATTAGTTAGAGCTTTTTAACAATATAAATAATAATTTTAAAGATTATATATGACGCAATGTAAATTACTGTTTATACGAAAAATTTTAAATTACTTCAGATAATTGTTTTGAATTCTGTATGTTTTACTAATTCGGGATACATTTTTTTCCAAGTCTGATACAAAGTTAAATTTGGAATTACATCGTATAAGCTGAAATGTCTAGACACATGACTTAATTCAATGTCAGTCTAAAAAAATTATATTATTTTTTTCTATATTATTCAAGGAAAATATTTAAATGAAATGGTCGAATATATATTTGAGCAAGGTCCTCATGCTATTCATTTCTGAAAAGTCATTAATAATTTCAATTAAAAATGACTTTGAGAGTTCAAATGATTAGATAATTGAGTAAAAATAATTATCCTAGAAGCAATATATAGAACTATATAATGGTATCATTTAAGGATTAAGCATCCTGATATAATGTTTGATAACATTATTTGAATAGACTCAAATTCATCGAGCATGACTAGAAATGGGACACACTTAAAATTAATATTTATGACTCGATTGTTAAATATGACCATCACTTTCTAAATGATAAATCATATGATCCATTCTGCTGAAAATAATATTAATTATATCAAGGAATTTCATGATTACACTTATATAAGAAACTTTTTCTTAGGCATCAATTGAATATTTTAATTTAAAAATTCAGGAGGGCTTTCTCCTTGAATTTCCCACATACTTCCACATTAAGAAGAAAATCTATTAGTAGCACATGATCATTGTACCTAGAGGTTACGCAACTAGACGTACTTGATTTGAAACCATGCATATATTCTAAAAATACTCAAAGTTACTCTGAAGGCTTGATGCCACTGCTGCTTGAGTGAATAAATTCTTTAATGTTTCCCAAAGAAATATCCATTAACGAAATTACAGCAGTTGGAAATAAAGAAAAGAGATTTTAATAGGCTGCTTAAAGTTAAATCAGTATCTCGTGTTATGCTTTACATCTGTCTTTACAAGTCCTTATCTCATATTTACAAAACTATAAGAGACAAAAAAGGATATATTTACAAGATTTATTTATAAAAGAAGAACAACAATTCTGTATATCAGATTATTTTTTGCCACATGCTGCCACAGTCAGAGCAATTCGTCCTATGAAAGTTCAGTTAATCATACTTTTTCTACTTTTTCCTCATGTCCAAGGAGAATATATTTGTATAAGATAAAAAATTATTTTAATTGCATGCATATAGAATTTCTTATACCTCTTTGCTTCTCTCAATGTATAATAAGCAGAGTAAAGAGAATTTCATTTACAAGAAACTTATCAATATCCTTGTATGTTATTCATATATAAGAAGAAGCAATATCAATAATCTATCCATTAGAATGCTGCATGGAAAAAGCGTTGCCACGGGCATAGTTATTCGTCAGGGTTGCTATTTCGTTTTGTGAATGTCACAATTCTTATTTTCACATAGATCTAAACCTAACCTACTTTTTAATAAATGGAATAATCTATTCATAGTCACCCATAGGTGGTTGTAAAGAAATTGTAATTTAGTTGGTGATCTAATTCTTCAAATTTTAGCAACCTTCTAGATAATGATGAGTGAAATGCAGTTCTGGAAAGAATATGTTGACATATACACTTTTTTACGATTTTAAATATGGATGTACTATGTTCGCTTAGTACGTGTTTATGCAAGTTTTTCGTTTTTGTGTTCGTTTTATGTACATGTACGAGTTCGTTACTAAATTTATGTATATAAATGTATATTTATGTACTATATTTTCAAATATACTATCTTCTTTCGTCTATGTTTAGCATAATCTGTTTTGCTATTTTAAATAACTTATGACTATGTGGAAGACAGAATGATTGGCAGGGGTTTGAATTCCACTGAAAAGATAGTGTTTAAGAACTTACAACATCTCGACTAGATGGTACCGAGGTATATATCATACCTTAAGAACACCTTATTAATACACAATATTACTTTCCTATTGAAGCGAACGACGAAAGAATGCAAAACTTCCATTATTCTTTCCGGTAAAGCGTTCCCACACAAGGGAAGCTTTATGCAACACAATATGTGACCAATTTACTTTTTTTGCTGGTCATGGTAATTGCTCTATTATCCTCTGCTGTTCCCAGATTTGGTCCCTTTGATGAACCTCGGCAATATGTTTAATCGAATCATAAAAGCAGCAATCAAATGTTCTACGATTATGATTTATTAAAAAGATGAAGGGAACCCTATAATTATAATTTGGTAGCAAAGATGATGGTATCGCTTCACAGCAAACGCTGCCAAACTGTTCTATAGATTTTAAATAAATGCATCCCCATATGATGTATCAAGAGAAAAGTTTAGGTATTCTTTCAAAGTGCCGACAGCACTCATGCCCAAAGCAAAAACTCTGCTGCAATTATTATAATAATTTTAAATTTAGCTTTCTAAATAAGCTATAATTATAGAGCAGTCATTAATAAATTTTCAATCTTTTTCATCAATGATAGTTGGTGCTGTTTTACAGACTGAAAAAATTGCAATCACCTTAAAAAATATAATTTAAAATTGCATTTTTTGCATTTATGAAATTTATAATTGGTTTATTTGATGGAACAAACCTCATTACCATACTCATTACTATACTTTAAAATAAAATTTCTTAAATTTCTTAAAATCTTAATGATCCTTAGCTAAAATAACATTGCCATTAATGGAAGAGCAAATGGGTTTTAAATTTAGTTATTTCAAAATATATATAATTTCCTTTCCTATTGAATTCAACAATCATAAAATTCTAATTTATACAATCAATTATTTTGTGTTGTATAATACAACAGTGCCATAAACAAGCCAATGGGCATTTTAGATAAATATTTTTTATGTTTATAAATCATTTTAAAATTTGATAAAAGTATATAATCTCGTAGTAAAACATAAATGCATATTTTTACCCTTTTTTATTCCTTTGATATTTCTTTTGTGACGATCACACATTAACAGTAATCAAACATCATTTAGAAAATGCTTTTTAGGACTCAAAAATTTCGAAATCTTTAAAAACAGTCAAAATTAAATTTTAAAAAAATTATTAAATTTATCAAATTATTTATTATTAAATTTATCAAAATTAATTTTTTTGAAAACATAAATATTGCATGTGTATGGTAGAAAGTTAAAATATGATACAGTTTGATTTGTATTGTTATATTAAGATTGGTGATTACGTTAAATGTCGCTTTTTCGTGTGAAATTATGAATTATTTTTATTTAATATTCTTATTGCTTGTAAGGATTATTTAATAAACCTTAAAAAAGGAGTTTCTATTTTGGGGAAGTTAGTCTGATTTTTACATTTGCATTTACATTTGTTTTAATGCTATTTTACATCTTCATATGCTATTTTTCCAAATATAAAATCTAATAAAACTTTTTTAAATTAAAATCTAATGCCTATTCTGTTCAAATTTGGAATGATTTCACTATATGTTCTGCGGTTCTTGAACTAGAGAATAAGTAGACTATTCATTTAGAAACATTTAATGCTTTTTAGGGCTTCACAATGTGAAAAAAAATTAATAATTTAGTGTTATTTATCAGTCGAAAGCTAATATTTAAATAAGGATGTAAATACAGCTTATTTCATAGATCAGGAATTAGATACTGAATTCTTAAATTTGTCCGCAAAATTTTGAGCTCATAATTTGATAAACCTCTAAACTAGAAAAAAAAATTTTATATTTCTTTTTAGCCAAAAAAAAAAGACCTTTTTTTAAAAAACTCTGGCCCTTAATTGGTATATTTGGGCTCCATAAATGTTTTTTCAAACTTTTTAATGTAATTATTCAAATATTTAATAGTTTTCGAATAATTTCAAGCATTAGATAAAGCATAGCCGTGGCATCATGCAATGCATTTGTAGCTTAAAGTCTACTTTAGTACAATGCTTCTACATTCCTCTCTCCTCATGTAATAATGCGATATTTAAGCTTTTCATTTAATTATAAATATAATTTGAAAATTCTAACAAGAGTGTTGGACCTCTTTTCCTCCTCTAACTAACTCCAAAATTTTACATAGAATCACAAATATCAAGATAAAATACATAGAATCTCATTTCTAACAAAACTTCCCTTTAGAGTTATCGAGTTCACTTACATGAAAATAAATAGAACGCACTATACAATGGATACGCAATTTTTGTTTTAATGATTTTAATCTAATCTAAAATTTTAACAACAAAATCGCATCTCGGATTTTATTCATTTAGCTCATTGAGCATTCGTTGAATTCTGGAAGACAAATTTTATAATGAAAATTCTATCAAACATTTGAAATAGATGCATGATTTTGGAATAAAAATTTCATATTAAATTTCTCTTTAGCTACCTGAGATATATATTGACATAGACCTTTCGAATTGGCATTAATTTTTAACAGTAGCCTACCTTTATGGAAATTATATTCAAAAACAAATACATAATTCTAAATATACAGGGTGTGCCAGAGTAACTTACTTATTTGAATAAAAAAAACCCGAGCAATGAATTAGGGAGTAGAGGAGTGTTAGATAAAGCTACTGAAGGGGAAAGTCCCCAAATTTGTTTCTCTCTCTAGTCAATTGGCATCATGCTCTGGTCTAGAGGGCAGCGAGCCTTCGCCGTCGAGAGCACTTTTTCTAACGATCGCACACTTGTGGCTACGCAATGGGCCTTTCGCGCTCGCTTTGAAATTCCCCCTCACAGATCCGTTTCTGGCCGTAATTCGATTCTGTCATGGGTTAACTCATTTCGGGAGTGTCACTAAACCCAAATATGGACATCAACGAACCACCAGAACTCCGGAAAATGTCGAAAGGGTGAGGCAGTCGGTTTTGCGTTCGGCTAACGAACATGCAGTTGCTCTGGGAATATCTCACACCACTCTTCGACAAATTCTCCATCAAAGAATTCAATTTCATCCCTATAAAATTGGTTCTTGTGCAAAAATTTACTGAACTCGATTTTGTTGCCCATCAAAATGCATGTGAAATGCTGCTTCACAACCTGCCTCGGTCGGTCGAGGCTCACTTTGAAATCCCTGGTTTATCTCGATCGACCACGGACAATAGCTCACCTCAAGAGCAACATTCACGATGCCATTTTTATCGTACCGATTGATATGCTGCAATGAGTGGACACGATCTTCAAAAATCGACTTTATCAATGCATGTTCAGTGGAGGTCGCCATTTAACCGATGTCATTTTTAAAACTATATGAAAAAAAATGTGATAATGTTTTCTCAAATATAAAACAATTAAAACAATAACTGAATTGTTTTTGTATATATATCAGGTTCGGAATGTCTGTGTCGAATTTTTCGACATTGCATTTTCGTTCCAAGATTTGTATGCGAAGAATGAAAAAAAAAATCAAACTAGCGGTAAGAGCCTCTTTGAAATTTTTTCTTACACACCTTTTAATAAGCATTTTATCCCTTTATGCTTCTTCCACCCTTCCGCATGAAATTTTGAACCTTACGCAAAGCCACGAAAGCAATAAATTTCCGATTTTATTTTCTCGCACATTTTAGTTCTGTACTTTATTGTACCATGAACTTGAAACTTGTGTATTAATTGCATAGCACTAGGGAACGATAGTGGCGAAAGATTCGTCTTTGGCAAGAGTCTAGCAATTTTTATAGAATTAATTTTGATATTTTAGTGACTTATTGCTAAGGCAAACAACTGGAAATTAAGTATGTGCTTTTATAAGTTTTTTAAACCATTGAAACCAAAATTTGACTTAGAACTGCAACTATAGCTATAAAATACCAAAATTCGTTAATTTTTTTGAATCACTGAGTTTTAGAGTTATCGTCCTTATATGTTATATATGTTATCGTGAATGCCCGAAATTGGAAAATGCCTACACTTACAGGTGAATGTCAACATATGCTAAATACATGGGTGAAATACCGAATATTTTGATATATTCTTATATAATTGAACTATCACCGATGTGTGTCGATAATCACCTACATACCCTGGTGGTGGTCGAAACGAGGCACCAACTTCCAGAGAGGGGCTACATCATTGTGCGAATGCAAGTCCCTGATGTCAACCGTGGTCGTACAGATGCCAAAAATGTGTTGGCGGCTGTGGTTAAAATATAATCCGACTTTTATAGATTAGCAAACAAAAATGATACCTTCAACCAGCTTTATACCCGCAATCAGTCTGCAATATTTAAAGAAAAGTTACTTTCCATAGATGAGATTTATTCTAAAAACTATCGCTGAGAAAAGCCACTGCTGCTAATGCGAGAAATGAAGGGTAAGGCTATACAAGCTGTCATTTCAAAAAAAAAAATGCTTCCCCATTAAAGGCAATTGTAAAAGCAAGGGATCTTAAGCAATTCGAAGTGTCACAATAGTTTAAATTGTTGTAACAAAGAAGATAATATAAGTCAATCATTTAATTAAGTTTAATGATATAACCTTAAATTTAATAGTTTAATCACTATAATTTTATTAGCTTTAAGATTGATAATTTAATTACTATAATTTTATTAGCTTTAAGATTGATAGTTTAATAACTATATTTTATTAGCTTTAAAATAGATAATTTCATTACTATATTTTATTAGCTTTAAGATTGATAGTTTAATTACTATAATTCTTTAAGTTTAATTACTATAATTTTTTTAAGTTTAGTTACTCTCCTTTTTGGCATATATCATTCACAATAAGTTTTAATAATAAAGTATGATTTAAAAACGTAACAAAAAAATTTTCAACACCAGTTCAAAAGGTGATTTTAGACATACACCGGTAATAGTCCGAATATATAAAGATATAATAAAATATTTGGTCTTTCAGCGAGGTATTTAGTATATGTTGACATTCATCAGTGAGTGCCGACATTCTCTAGATTACAATCTTCTATTGTAACATTATATATATATATATATATTATAAATTACTGATCGATACATGGTCAATCTTTTAATAAGTTTATGTTAAAATTTGATTACCTGCTATACTTCAAATGCTGAAACTGTGTACTAAATTACATTTACCTACGTTATTACGTTTTTGAATTATTGCTCTCAAAATTATGGAATGATTAAATTCGGTGAATCCCTTGTTTTTATATTTGGTTTTAAATTTGATTCGCATCTACTAATCATCTAGATGTTAATCTTGAGTACTAAATCGATCAATCAGGTAATACGACAATCGGTAAATCGATTTTATATTCGATTTTAAATATAATTCGGATAAATTTATAGATGCTGATCTTGTGTATTAAATGTTATGTATCTTTTTTGTAGTTTTCAACAATATTCAACCAACTCGGCATACAGACCTTCTATGAATAGATTTCGTTCAAAATTTGGGTTTGAAACCATTACAAATTTAATGTACAGATTAAATACCGACTTTTAGCGATTTAGTCTAAAACATTTTTGAGTTGTTGGCTAACAGAAATACAAAATTAAGTTTTTCGGCCTCAAAGACATATATACGTGTATATATAGATTCCGAATATGTTGAGGATTACCAAGTTTTCTCATGATTCACTTCATATGTTGGAAATAAAAAGTGAGAGGTGTAACAATTAGAAGCCTATTGAAAAAAGATGTTACTCATAAAAGTCGTTGAATGCATATAAAAAACTATTTTTAATTTTAAAAAAGGAATTCGATCTTTTGCGTCTCATATACTCTCATACCTAATATTTTGTATCATTAACTTTTAAGAGCCAATTTGATATATGCTCTTAAATAATTATCTTCAATTATAAAATATCATAACATTTGAATTACAAATTCAATATTCAGAAAAAATCATTTTTTTTTTCAATTTATACTAAAAAACAAAATTTTGTATTAATCATAAACAATTAATAATTCAACTCAAGAAATTTTAAAACTCAAAATTTAAAATGATGCAGAAAACTGGATTCCAAATAACGCAAAATTCAAAATCGATTTTATCGTTTAAGAAATATTATTATAAGAGAAAAATGATTATTTTGTTTATTGAAGTTTGTATAAAGCAAAAAAAGTGTAATTCATCGGGTTCAGGAGCTGGAAGTTATAATATTTATAACTTTCCTTTCTCGCATCTATTTCCATTTTAAAAAATGTCATAAAACATCGCAAAAGTCAAAAAGAAAAAGGAAAATGTAACATTCTTCTTACCAAATGATGCATAGCAACTGCAGAAACTGAATAAATATCTCATGCAATAAAATTGATTAGTTTTCTAGATATAATTTTAAAATGACAATAATAGAAAATTTGCATTGTAAAAACAGCTGTCAGATAATGTATCGATAGTTATAAATAAAGTAGACGATATTTATATAATTAAAATAACTCCGATTGGGAATTCCAATAACTCTAATGAGGAATATATATATATATATATATATATATATATTGTGTAGTTATTTTAAGTCGGGAAAAAAAGGTTGCAACGAACAAGGAAACAATATTTTATGAAATTATCGATGCAGAAATATGTCTGAGACTTTTGCTTTTTAATAAATATTACTTTCTAAAATATATGCCCGAAAACTAAATTCTTCACTATATAGTTTTGTTCAAAATCTCTATATTCTTAACCATTGTCTACATTTATTTGAAATTCACGTATGCATTGCTTTGTATTTATATGCAAAAACTGACCCTGACCTGCACGTTTCTCGACTTTAAAAAAATATTGCACATTTGAATATGGTAATACTGGACGAAATAAAAGACATACTTATTATGGTGTTAATTTATACAATCCTTCAAAAAAGCATCCAGGAACTACTTATTACTTCAAAACTAATTATCTCGCAATAAAACTGTGAATGTCATTGTAAAAATTTGTTCCATGTAAATATGTTTTGATGCAAGGACGTCTTCCTTTTATATTTATACGAAGCAAAATAATTCAAATAGTTACGCCCAATTTCGAATACACATTCGGATTTTTTAGATAAAAAACATCTTGAAAACATATAACATTCTTATGTTTGAGTAAATATTTGATGAATTATAAACATTAGGAATTTTCAGTGCACATTGCTGAAAAAGATTCCTATATTTTATTTAATATTTTTCGAGACGTGATGAATTTGTAGCAGTAATTATTTTTATATTAAAATATTTAATAAAAAAGTATTCAAGTATTAGGAGAAATGCAAATGTATTTTTGCCTTTAAAAATGAGTAAGACATAAATTTAAGTTATTTATGAGTTGTTTATTTAATTTGAAATTATTTTGAAAAAGAGTTGACAAAATACACATCTCTAATCAAATTGCTGTTCCCACTTGTGAAGCAATTATCTTAAAATTGCACCATTGAAATATTGAATGTGAAAAGCATGTAATTTGTATATATGATCTATGCATTGATTTAGCGAACTATCTTCTTGAAATTGGCTCATTATTGCTATTTAATGTTTTAATTTATTGAATGAACATCCTAAAAATTTACATCATAATATTGAATTTCCTTCCATATTCAATTTTCCGACATATGCACTTCAAAATTTATAAGATTAAATGAAATTTAAATGAAATATTTTAACTCTGAGTTTTACATGTAATGAATAGAATGTAATAAAGATCGAAATGAGTATTGAAATGGATATAAACACGCATCAAGAAAGATGAAAATTATATTTTATAAAATACCACTTCTTAAAATGTGTCTAAAAAGATACTTCATGAGTTTAGACCAGGGATGGTCAGAATTTACCCGTGTATGGGCAATTTCTAGTTTTTTTAAAGATATTCCGGTCCATCTAGTGGCCGTAGGTGTGATGAGCTAAAAATAAAAAGTCTGCAACACTTATTATAACTTAATAATAAATACGGAATATGTACTTGCCTTGAATTAAATTGTAAACATAATAATAATAGTCAAAAATATAATAATATCGAATGATGCATTTAATATTAAACAGTTCAAAATACATTAAAAGAAAAATCATTTTCATCTAAAGTTAGTCTCCGAAGTTATAGTTATTAAAAGATTTGGGCTAAATACTATCTGCCAATCTAGAGTATTTCGGTATATAATTACCAACTACTAATATTGCCTTGGATTATATGTTGCCTGTGAGATGGAAACGATATGTTGTCTTAATTATATTCATTGCTGGAAATGAAAATTCACTCAAGTAGGTAGAACCAAAGAACAATATTAAATGATATGATACTTTTTTGAATTAGTGTTTTTTACTTCATCCATTAGATTCAAAAAATTATTCTTAGGTTCTGAGCTACGCGCTTTTAAAATTATGTCATTTTAAATGAGAAAATTTTCATATTCCAAAAGAGAAAAAGAGAA
This sequence comes from Argiope trifasciata, assembly GCA_026543055.1. NCBI lineage: Eukaryota > Metazoa > Arthropoda > Arachnida > Araneae > Araneidae > Argiope > Argiope trifasciata. The sequence goes on from JAPMOQ010052495.1 coordinate 1,049,542, forward strand.
TATAATGTTCCATAAATATGTTTCTTTTAGTATATTTATCTTAGATCTTAATAAAAGTGGTCACCTGAACATATCTTGGTGGTCCGCTGGTCGATCGCGATCGCATTAATGCCCACCCCTAAAAAGATAGAAAATTTAATAAGATAGAACGTCAATATGGAAGTGGAAGGAAGAACACTTTGAAATACAGTTACTTAGCAATCTTAGAAATTCCATTGGACTTTTAAAAGCATCATAACAGTCAACAAATGAATGAAGCTTAAATTAATACTGAAATTTCCGACCTCATTTCTTTAATGCTAACTTTCTCTTCATTAATGTATCATTTGATATACAATCAAAAACAAATAGCAATGTAAAGCAAAATAAAACAGTTATTTTCAATTACCTATGAATTTCATAATTATCCGCAAATTTTCAAGAAATTCAAAGCAATCGCTATCATATTTTAAATATGGTAATTGCAGCTGTATGTAAATATATGCTTCCTTCGTCATTCTCACAACCGTTACGTTTGAGTTAAGAGATCATTGTCATTATTTTTTTCTCTGATGTAAATATAGACATTATGGCAAGCCTACTATCTTTAAAATTATCCTTTTTTTTCTGTTTCTTTGAGAAATTATGGATTCGCCACACTACTTCAAGGCCTCACGGCTTTTTTTCTTCTATGTGGGTGCGGTAGTAGGAGGCATATGAAGAGAAAGAGCTAACATTTTAAATTTTTTAGTATATTATTTTGATAGTCTTCTTACATTCATCCAAGGTATTATGGAAGCAATAAATTTTTATTTTAATAAAGGTGTAAAATTATATATAAGAATGCTATTGAATTTCTCACTTCAAAAGATATTTTCACTCTGTACTTTAAAAGTAATAGATTAAATTTTTGTGTGGTTTTTAATATATATGTATATTACTTTTCGATTAAGAAATTTTAGAAGTTATCCGCAATTTATGGTTTTCATTTTCATGATAAAGATATTAAATTTTGAATAATAAATATCGCTGTCGTAACTTGTTTTTCATGAAATCAGTGCCCAATGGTCAAGGGTTTTGGCACCATATTTTATTTGTTAATTTTGAAAATCTTTCCAGAACCTTGAATTCTTTTTATTAGCATTGAGTAATTTACAGCTACCGAATAATTATGCTAACAGAAAAACATTTAATTGACGTAGTGTCGTCATCTTTTTTCAACACATCATCTTTTTACAAATTCTGGATTCGCATGGTCAAAATGGTGCTTAAATACCTTAATTTTAGAATTGTTGTATGCTCGTATATATTGAAAAGGCTTTTAAATACTGATAAATGAATTAAAAAATTCTAAAGCCTTTAATTTCGCTTCAAAAGTTATCTTTAATCCTTAGCATAGTAAATTTGTTATAATGCAGTATCTAATACCGGCAAAAATGCAATGCAATCGGTTATTTAAAAACATTTCCGATATTTTCAATAAAATAGAAAATAATTTTACGTGGTGTTCATTTTAATTATGTTTACCACCCGTTTATTAGATATATACCTGCTTGGACGAATTATAGAAGTGTAAATTTATTTATAAATAAAAATAAGTTTAACCATTTGCGATGGAAAGAAATGCCACGCATGTCGAAATGATTTCGTTATAAAATAGCCAAAATGAGGTCTATATGCATTAGCAGGCAATTTCACAGAATTAAAAATTGGCATAGGTGGTAAAATCTTGCCTTCTGAACCAGTGGGTTTTAGGTTCGAGATTCGATTTCTTTGAAGAACTGTCATATAAAAGATCTAGTGCACGTTAAATTCATTGAGGCCAAACATCCTGCTGCTGGTGTGGAAGCTTAAAGAGAGTTGTCAGTTCAGGTGCCGTTATCATTGTCTGACCACGGTTCAAAATTACGAGATCCGTTCCAAAACAGCTCTAGTGTTGTATTAAAAACAGAACGTAATATAACTAAACCAAACTAAACTAAAGCTCACAGAAGTAAAAAAGATGTTCGCGACCCATAGGCTGAGATTGTTTGGAAGAACATAGTTTAAGAGAGTACAGTTTTAAATAGAAAATTAATTCATTTAGAAAGTATCAATCAATGTTCTTCCCATTTCTATAAGGCACTGAATATTTTATGCAACCTCACTGCAAGTTAAAGTATACTGTTTTGGTATATACTGTTTTACTGAAGTAACTATAAATACGCATCCAAAAGGTTTCGCATCGTAGGGGAGTTAACTACTGTATTGATATGCCCTTACAAGCAAAGAATGCCAGCAAAACGCAGACGCAACCACAGGTGTAGCCCTCATGTATTTTCTTCATAAAATCAAATATCGGGATTACTACTTGGAACTTCATTTGGACATGGGAATTCATTTCATTGAAATGTGTCATCTATTCGGCTTCACGTCTCTTTTTCGTGCAAAAACGAAAGAACTGATTTTACGCATCAAGAAGTAAAATTAACTACGCCATAGATATTGCCATTGTGATCAAGGAAAACTAAACACTGTGATGCATATACGTAGATATTGATATGCATATACGTAGTAAGACGTAGATATTGGCCACCTTTAATTCTGCATATAGTTATCTAACACTTCCAAAATTATGAGTTGGAAATTCATTTCTTTAGAATCTATGGTAGTTTCTGTATTAATACCTCTTCTGTGAGCAACAATGACATATTTATATTACGGATCAAAAATTCTTCTTATGATGGTAAAATGAATTATCGTATAGATGCCATTCTTGGAAGTGAAAAAAGGCAATTATTACATATTCAAACGAAACTCTACACTTAATTATGTATTGCATAGGAATTCTTTCTTCCAATTATTGTTTAGAAGGAAATAATAGTCATTTATTTCTCGTAATTGCTGTTAGCGGGTATTGTAGAGTATTCATTAAATTACTTTTTATCATCAAAATTATAAATAAAGGAAATGTTTAAAAAAAGCACATTTTCCAGGGTTTTTTTACTTCCTTCTTTTACTTACATTTCTTTACTTCTTAATTTATAACATAAAATAAACGACACAGGGCTGTTTTTTTTCTATTTAATTGAAGTAGTGATTTATTATATTAAAATATGCATTAAGTACCACAACATTACATTTGGATTCAAAGAATGCATATATAAAGTATAGATATACAAAATATATGCAATGAAGTATATCCTTTATCCAAAAAAAATTTAGTAATAAGACATTGGAAAAATTCTTTATTAACAATAAATACAGGATACAAATTATAATTAAGAGACAAGTGGCAGTCACTTTTCTCAGATTCACTAAAGCCGTTGATGCATTTTACCACACCTCTGGGTCAATTTGTTTATCCCCTCTTGGTATTAATTAGGCTCCTGGCTAATGAGTCAGTTCTCGGCACTTTTTTAAAATCACCGTCTGATATGAACCTTGTTTTGGATAGGTCTTCCTTTAATGCAGGATATTCGTTGGGAACCAAATCAGGGCTGTATGGGGGGAGGGGAATGACTCCAAACCACCCACTTAAATGTTCTAGCAATCTCTCTTCCCGCTTCAATAGGACATCACTTTGCGACCCATTTTCAACTCATTGCTTCTCCCCCGTTCACTTCAACGATTTGTCTGTGAATGTACGATGGGTACACATTTCATCCATAGAAATGTATCATGTGTCATAAAAATGTATGTAGAACGCGAAACTACTTTAGAGGCCTAGCCATTACTGAAGCTGTTTCAGATCTCAGTACTAACACTGTCTGCACGAACGACCGGTCTAATACAAGTGTTGTCTCCACTCGGGGTAACAATATTTCCATTCACAATTTCAACTTTCCAAATACTGCTACTTGTAAACTTTATTTTGGATCACCCCTAGTAGAATAATGAAGGTATTGTAATGACCTTTTCGAAGTTAAAAGAAAAATTCTCCACTGTTTCTAAAAGTTTTGGAATGTTGTTAAATAATTTTAATTAATACAATGAATTTCAAAACTTTATCTTGCTTAGTCCCTACCATTGAATTAACATTGTGTATTCAATTGGGTAAATGATTGACAATTACTTCACATGTATGTCATTAATGTGATGCTAATGGAATCAGTCAATACATCTTGAAAACTATATTTATGTTCAGAAGTTTTGACAAAATCGAGAAAGCATGTTTAACTCTCACTTTGTAGTTCAGTCGCTGCAGAACACACACCATTTGATCCATTTCATCCCTCTAAAAGCTTTCCCTACTTCTTGGAAACTATATTCTGTGGTAATTACAGATTAAGTTTGTACATTAACTAATCTAATTGAAATTCAGTGCTTTCGAAAGCGCAGCTGTGATCATAGGCTAATTCCATTAACAGAAATCATTCCAAAGTTAAAGATATTTATTCTGTGTAGACAAGAATATTAATTTAATAGTAATGAATCTTCTTCCAACTTAAGACAATCATAGTTTTATAGCCTTACTAATGCTTATAGTTTGGTATAGTAGATGGAAATCATGATATGCATATTTATTTTTGAGTAGAAAGGGCTATCTAAGAAAGATTTGCTTAACATTAGAATTAGATTTTTATTTAAAATTAAATGAAAATTTTCTGTTACTTTTCAATAATTTTGAAGTATCTTATAACACAATCATTGTTTATACACGGTTCAAAAATTTGATTGTTAATAATTTATTTCTAAGTAATTTTTCTAACTAAGTAACCTTTAATTGTTTTTCAAAGTATCTAATTATTTTAATGCAGTATTTTTCGTTCTGAGGTCCAAAATTATTATCAGACATATTGTGAAAATCCTACTTTATTTTATGTGTATATGTGTTAGAAAATTATAAATCCAACAATGATCCTATTAGTGTTTTGAATCTGTTTAAAGTTTTAGCTGTTTTGATTCTTGAATGTAAAACAGTATTTTTAAATAAAACTCATTATTTTTTATATTTATATTTATAAACTTCTTTTTTATCTGAGTGGGGCTCACTTCCAGAATCCTTGTCGGATTCAAAATGTCTAAGTGGGCCAGAAGTAATGGATCATCTTGCAAAACATTAGTTCAATTGATTTTAAATAAATTACGAGAGGTCATAAAATGCATGTCCGGCCCAACAAGATATTCACATTTAAGTCTGCATCATTTTTCTTAATTTATTACGAACAGTTCCGATATTTTTTGAGGCGCATGTTTTACTTGATTTCTTCCATTTTTGTTGCTTTTGTTACTTATGGCACTTTACAAGCCCGTGGACAGCTTTAATTACCTAAAGCCTAAATTAAGCCTAAATTACCGTTCTTTGTTTTTTAGCAGCACCAATCAGTGCTAAAAGTATGACTTAGTTATTTCATGCTTCTCATTCGCCTTCACAGCCCCTTTTTACAGGGGGGCACATTTACACTACTAACAGATAGAACACAGAATAACAACCATACCCGAACCGTGACTCCCAGATCACGGAGAACACAAGCTACCCCTATGCCAGGATGCCGGCATTTTTATTTTTTGTCATAGAAATAGTTACATTAATACGATAGTTTTATTTGATTTATTATAATTTGTAAATTATAATTTACTTCTTTCTTTGGCTTCATTTGTATATTTAAGCAAAATATTATGATAAAATTTGTGAACTCGTAGTGTGTCATAATACTAATTTGACAAACTGTATATATATATATATATATATATATATATATATATATATATATATATACACAAGAATCTCGCGATTAAAGTTAAAAAGATAGCAACACCATTTGTTCCTCAAAGAAATAAAGTTCGTACTCGATTTTCCTCCTGTCGCTGTTAAATATTTGCGGAATCAATAGACGTTTTTGTAATGTTTGGATTTCTTAATTCTTCGCTGCCCTGTGCCTTTGCCACTTAAACCCAGTTTTTCAGATACCTCCTGAAAAAAGAAATTTAGTTGTGTAATATTGTAAGAAAGTGCAAGTCATATAGTCATATCTACCAAAATATCAATCTCAGAATTTTTTCTTGAAGTAAAACAGGTTTTTGTCTTCTAGTTTTAAACGTTTATTTATATAGGCATCTTTCCAGAAGAAACGTGATTTTTCCCTCACACAAAATTATACCTAACTATTAGAGCCTTTTTTCGTCTGCCCTCATGACGAACAATGTCATATAGCATCATCTCGTTAATTTATGAGGTACTTGCATTGTTGCCAAGGGTGATAACCTACTGGTGCCTAAAAATTTTGTCAGATGGTGCTGATCGATGTAAGATGAAATAAGATTGAAAACTATGCACATGTGTTCCGCATGTGGCTCATATCTGAATATTTCCACCAACAAGCACGACTTGAAAAAACGAAAAGAACTGCCAAATGAAGCATGCTCTTACAAATATTAATGGCCATGCTATCATAATTTCGAACAGTTATAGTTGTGATACTTATAGCTGTTGAAATAGTATAATCTGTAGAGTCCACTAAATCTGCGTGTGCAGAAAGCAATGGATATGTGAATATGAGAAGTTTGGATTCAAATAAACGAAAGTACTTAAAACCAAGGACCCTTTCACTTAAAATTTTGTATCTGACTCTTTAATGGAATCACAAAATAATTAGTAGTTTCTGTAACACAAAATTTACAAGAGAATTATAATAATCGACAAAAAATTACAACTCAATATTGGGACGTCTTTCCATGTTTGTATCCTCCCTGATTAAAAAAATTAAATTTTTTAATTATGACTGTTTTAATATGAACACGATATCTCAATACCGCTTCGAGATAAATGAGCGAAATTTAATGAGTTTTCTTTACATCAAATTTGTATGTTTCTGTCAAATTGTATACGAAATCCGCTCAGCAGAAGTTTGTCTGTTAAGCTATCAGTATACAGATTAACAAGATAACTGCAAAACAAAGACAGTTAGATAAATAAAATTATGTACAAAATACAACATCTAAAGTGTAAATGTATATTAAATTTGCAATCAAATCCATTAAAATGCTGCCAATTTTTCGGTTTGCTCTCTCGTAAGCATGCAAACCTGATAGCTGAAAACAGGAATGAATTAAATAAAGGAAATTTAAATGATGCAAAAACCTAAATACTGAAATTTCAGTAAAGTTTAATCACTTAAAATTTAGACTGTTATCAAATTTTGAACTTAATTGGTCAATGGGTTAACTGTCCATCGGGATAGCTCGTCTTCCCTGTAATCTGGCGCCCCAGGTTCGAATCTCGGTTCGGGCATGGTTGTTATATCTATGAGGTGATTGATATGCCCCCCCCCACCTTGTAAAAAGGGGTTGTGCAAGTGAATGTCGTGGCCCAAGTTGGTGGTACTGAAAAAATAAGAGAGGTGGTCCCTCGGCTTAAATCGCTGACAAATAACTGCCGGCGGGGTTGTAAAGCGCCATGTGTAACAACTGCCTACCGGTTTTTATTTTTTTATATATGTAAATATGATTATTCCAAAACTCTTAATAAATAATTTACAATAAAAACATAACAAACAAATAAGTTATTAATATGAATTTTGTTATATGATTCTGTTAGTAAAATAGTAGTGCTAACTTTTGGCTTGAATCAGTCGAAAAAAGGATTTCAGATGCGTAAATTACGTATTCAGTTTCCATCGCCATACTACGAAACATAAAATGTCTATAATCGGAACTCGACCAGCTTCCTGGTTTAGGTTTAGCGCATTTTCCCCTGATCTGGACATCCCGGGCTCGAGTCTTGTATCGGGCATGATTTTCTTCATCTTATATTCAATCTATGAAGTGTGCGAATGAACTCTCCCGTAAAAAGTTGCTTTGCAAGCAAGTATATGAGTGTCATCTTCATATGAGCTGGAACTCAGACATATACCTTTAGGTGCTCAAGGGTTTTTATCCTCATAAGGTACCTCCCCCTTTCAGTAGTATCTAGGATACGACATCATCATCATTAATCGAGACTCTGAAAATAAATGTCGCAACATTCAAAGCTTCTTCGCCCAAGGTCCAGAATTTTATGCTTGAAAATTTTCTACTGTAAAGATAAAAGCTATATTAGAGAGTTTTCTAGAAAGTATCAGATATACCATTGTCGCTGCTTAAAATTTGGAGAAACAGTTTCTGTTAATTCATGTTTGAGTCACTCTGCAATCAAAGTCAAAACGTCAATTAATTTGAAAGATAATAATTTCTTGAACTCATTGATATACCTCAAGACTACTTTACGATCCTGCCTTTATTGAAATACATTTTCCCAAGTATAGCAGTTTTCTACTTAACAGTTTAAATAAAATAATAGGTTTACAGAGTTATAATTTTGATATTGTTCGTCTATTTCAAGATTCTAGTTTTAAAACTAAACCTCCAAAAACAAAGGGGGTGCATTTCAAAACTTCTCCACTTTTCCAACCCGAGAACTATCCTTTCTAATTTATTGGCCATTGCCATAAAATGACAAATCTATCTTGTCATCGAATTTTCATGTCATGCCGTAAAGTAAGTATTTACACTCATCTTTGGACTAATGTTGTTATTAAATATAATAATGTTATTATTATAATTCTGTTTTTAATTTTGGTCTCAATAGATCAAAAATATATATCCGTTATATAAATGCGATGTTCTAATTACTGTGCAGTATCCGCGTCTTGATAATTAATCGTCGGAGTTTGCACACTAACAAGCTTTCTTGAACTCATATTTCTCATAATTATCAAAATCAAGAAATGTCAAAAGGAAGTACCATCTAGAAACCAGTATGAGAGACACCTACACATATAAAAGATTAAAGGCCGTCTACGTTTCCGACAATTATCCGAAATGAATTTAAATTTTATGCCATCTAGAATAGTCACTTAAGCCGTAAAATTAGCGTAAAAATAACTTTAACTCGATAAATTAGTAACAATCTGTTTTGCAATAACAATGATCTCCCAGACGTTTTGGGAGATAATTGATAATTGCCCATTCCCACTAAATCATATTACAAAATTATTCCATTTGAAATTACATTACATTATAGCTCGCTGCTTTTTTCTTTGCATGTAAAGATTATGCATGTTTGGGTGTGGGCTCGGACTAGGTTGTTCAATGTAGTTCTTAATAAAATTTAATGAAATGAACGAGTGCACAGGTATTTAATTTGCAAGTTTCAATCTATTTAATTAATTCATGTTATAAAAATGGAAAAATAAATTAATTTTGGCATAAGATTGAAAATTTTAAAGGAAATTGTTTTGCCTTCCATTAGTTATATTATATTGAACAATTGGATTATATAAAATATTTTCACCAATTTAATCAAAAATAATAATTTGCAAATTATTATTTTTGAGACCCATTATAATATTTTCTTTCTGATTATCCCTCCAGCTACGTATCCCACGATTTTCCCAGATCGGCAATCAGTCCATTTTCTGTTGCAGCCTGCTTTTTTCCCAGTTTAGAGAGTTTACAATTGCAGATTTTTACTATTTTAAATACTATAACTACTATTTACTATATTTTTTACAATATTATTGTCTTGTAACATATAGTATCGGTTCACTGTCTTTTAAAACTATTTAAAATTATTTGCAAACATCTCATCTAAATAGTGATTTTAAAGAATTGAGCAACCAGAAGGTTAAATCTTCATTAAAAGGAAATTATAGAAATGATAAAGGTAAGTATATACTTGGATGAAATGCCTTGAACAAAGAGCTTCATTCGAAAGGTTTTTTTGTTTTTTTTTTTCAAAATTTTGTTTTTTCGGTGAAATTATTTAGATACGAATAGCATACTAATTACATATGAATATTTTTTCATCTTCCCTGAATATGAACAGGTCATTTAAAAAATCATAAATCCACTCAGTTGAACATTGTATTTGAAACAATATGCCATACTACATTATTCATTTTACAGTTTATCTATGATTACTTATATTTTAAAACAACTTTGGGTTTCACAGTTTTGAAATCGGGTTCGAGAAGGCACTATATGACATCGTCAATATGAGACCAGGTTTTAAAAAGTTTCAAATAGTTATATATACATATATATATCTTTGTAAAATAAAAGTAAAGACATTAATAAAGACCCTATATAAATAAACTTTAAAATCAAAAATATTAAATATAAATCATAAGTGAAAAATAAGGGAAAAACTCATGCCTTGACCCAAACACGCAAGATATTCTTTTTTTCTGACCACAGTACTGCAGTACCCATTCTTAATATTTATTTTACACTGACACGCAAAATAAATAATATTTATTTTATGTGTCAGTGTAAAACAGCATTTTTTTTTCAGGAAAGACGCTTCTATAGACAAACTTAAAAAGAAATCCCATATCTAAATATAAATTTAGATCCACTTCTGTAGAGCTGTTTCATATATATATATATATATATATACAGAGAGAGAGAGATTGCAATATACAATAAAATTGTATTTATATTTGTAACCACTATG